>JAZDUA010000529.1:0-462500 GCA_038098605.1 Gryllus longicercus | reverse complement strand
GTGTCTGCTGCAAGCGATAGGCCCGGCGCCCGTCTGGAAGTGTTCCTCTGCTGCTCTCCGCGTGGACGGGCGCCGCCAGGGCTTCGCTGAGGGCGAGGGGGAGGCTCTTCTTCGTGCGTGGCGCTCGCGTGCCAGCGCGGAACGGCCAACTCTGCCCCTCGACTGCCCTTCGGCCCCGGCGCCCAGCACTGCGCGCAACCACGGCGCTTAAGGTTGAAAAAGGCTTTTGGGGAAAGAGATGGAAAAAATTGCATATTACCTACACGGTTTTTATAAAGCTGTATAAATAAAGATGAACCCACCGGGAGACATAGTAATGGATTTCTACTAGTTGAAACGAAATCTTAAGTGGACAAGCCACATATAATAAGCAAGAGGAATAACCTTCAAAGGACCAACGTTTATCTTTCAAACGATAGATAAAAAAACGGCGAGAAGGGCAGAATAAAATAGCAAAGAAAAAAGGGTCCGAAGGCAACAAATCGGGAGAGTTGGCTCAGGGCATCTACTGATATCACTGATCCCTATGACCGGGATGTCCTAGGTTGAGTCCCGTCTGTGGCAGGATTTTTAGACACTAGCTTTTCAGTTACTTCGAATTCAATCGCTGGCAGAACGCGAATTCTAGCGACCGGCTGCACTGATCGGTAGTTTTCCGTAGTCTCTCTGATCAACACGAAGCGAATACTGGAGATGTACCGTGCCAAAGGGAACACGAATCGCGCGCGATCTTCCCTTCTTCTTCCTTCTACCCTTACTGCCTACACACACTTACACTAACATGCACTACATTACCACACATGCCGGAAGGCGGGCCAGAAGCTTAGAGATTTCCCGGCTGCGTCGGTGCGCCACAGGTGGGAGATACCTGGTTAGGGGAAAATCCCGCTAGTAGACGGGAGGTCCACGCCGGATCTCGCTATACATCAGGGAAGACCACAGCCATCTCCAGAGCAAAAGCGCACACTAAATTACGGGGCTAACGACCACAGTAGGAGATGCGCGTGGAATCGCTACCAATTAATCGATCAAGATGAGCGCACAATTTTTTAATAAACCGAATAATACACCCTTTTGCCACTTGTTTCGGCTATATATTTATAGGTTATATATTTATTCGATATAATAGGTCTAATTTGCTGTGGAAAAGCATTTTTGCATGAAAATGTATTGGAAATAGCTCACACACATGACTTGTCTTTCCACCTCTCAGCAGAACGTCTGAGCTGCCGTCACAGGTTCACTCGCATGCTTCACCTCTCCCCCGCTTCACTCGCCCGCCCCACTCGCCTTCCTCACTCGCCTGCTTCACTCGCTTGCTTCACTAGCCCCTCCCCACTCGCCTGCTTCACTCGGTCGCCATACTCGCCTTCTTCATTTTCCTGCTTCATTCGCCCGCCCCACTCGCCTTCCTCAGTCGCCTGCTTCACTTGCCCGCCCCACTAGCCTTATTCACTCGCCTGCTTCACTCGCCCGCCCCACTTGCCTTCCTAAGTCGCATGCTTCACTCGCCCGCCCCACTCGCCTTCCTCACTCGCCTGCTTCACTCGCTTGCTTCACTAGCCCCTCCCCACTCGCCTGCTTCACTCGGTCGCCATACTCGCCTTCTTCATTTTCCTGCTTCATTCGCCCGCCCCACTCGCCTTCCTCACTCGCCTGCTTCACTCGCCCACCCCACTCGCCTTCCCCACCCGTCTTCCCCACCCGCCTTCCCCATCCGCCTTCCCCACCCGCCTTCCCCACCCGCCTTCCCCACCCGCCTTCCCCACCCGCCTTCCCCACCCGCCTTCCCCACCCGCCTTCCTTACTCGCCCGCCCCACTCGCCTTCTTCATTCGCCTGCTTCACTCGCCCGCCCCACTCGTCTTCTTCATTCGCCTGCTTCACTCGCCCGCCCCGCTCGCCTTCTTCATTCGCCTGCTTCACTCGCCCGCCCCCACTAGCCTTATTCACTCGCCTGCTTCACTCGCCCCCCCACTCACCTGCTTCACTCGCCCGCCATACTCGCTTTCCTCACTCGCCCGCCCCACTGGCCTGCTTCACTCGCCCGCCCCACTCGCCTTCCTCACTCGCCTGCTTCACTCGCTTGCTTCACTCGCCCCCCCACTCGCCTGCTTCACTCGGTCGCCATACTCGCCTTCTTCATTCTCCTGCTTCACTCGGCAGCCCCACTCGCCTTCCTCACTCGCCTGCTTCACTCGCCCGCACCACTAGCCTTATTCACTCGCCTGGTTCACGCGCCCGCCCCACTCGCCTTCCTCACTCTCATGCTCCACTCGGCTTCCTCACTCGCCCGCCGCACTCGCCTTTCTCACTCGCATGCTCCACTCGCCCGCCTTACTCGCCTTGCTCACTCGCATGCTTCACTCGCCCGCCCTACTCGCCTTCCTCACTCGCATGCTCCACTCGGCTTCCTCACTCGCCCGCCCCACTCGCCTTCCTCACTCGCATGCTTCACTCGTCCGCCCCACTCGGCTTTCTCACTCGCAAGCTCCACTCGGCTTCCTCACTCGCCCGCCCCACTCGCCTTCCTCACTCGCATGCTTCACTCGCCCGCCCCACTCGCCTTTCTCACTCGCCGGCTTCACTCGTCTGCGCCTTAAGTGACGAGCAAAGGGCGACTCCGCTTCCGCTTCAGAGCCCTTCCTGTCACACGTCAATTGTCCTTTGCAGCGGCGACGTAAGCGCTCCTCCCTGGCGCCTGTTGAGGTGCGAGCTATTAGTCAGCAGATGAAAGTCGGAACGAAGTGCTCCTTTGACTAGAAATGTTTGCGGCTCTGCTTGGGAGTTGTCCGTGCTCCTTCTGCCAGTGCCTCGCCCCCGCGGAGCAGTGCTCTGGACCACTGGGCCACAGGCTGCGAACGACCACCTCTCCTCCTTCTTCTTCGTTGTCTTTTCATCTCTCCTTCCATACATTCGCATGGACTACATTATCACACATGCCGAGAGGAGAGAGCTTATCCTGACTGAGGTAGTGCCTCACTGGGAAGCATCTGGAAGCCTACGCGTATGTCGGCGGCTCCTCTCACATTCGAACGGCGAAATAGCAGTCTCTGGCCGGCTATGACGCGCACTTCACTCCGTGCGTTCGTCTGTCCGCGCGTCTCTGATCAGCGCTAGTGCGTACACCTTTTCGGAGATTTTCTCCTCATCGCTATGAACACACTCAGAACCTGCAAGTTTGAAACGGATATGCTGATTTTGGAGAGTTCTTTACTTGGTCTCAATATTTTCAAACTTTTCTCAAAAATTGCTCCAAATATATCTGTTAAACTTTGTCTTTGGATAGAAGGGACGACGCTGGAAAGAAAGTCTCATTGTCCTGGAGATTCCTAATTTTTCGAAAGTTACGAAAGTTCAAAATTTTCTTCGGTGTCATCCTACAGCTACACTATTGAAGATATAACCATGTTTTTGTTAATGAAATCTACTTTTCGAATAATGTAAACTTAAACAAAATTACGAAGGTTGTCTTTTATGTTTCGGGATTTGGCAACACTGGTGTTGCAATCTGGCAACTGACAGCTCTATCGTAAAGTTGGATGTTTTGAGGTTATACGTACTCAGAACGTTTTGACATACGAGCGCTATTTGTGTTGTTTACAGTAACTTAAAAGATTCATCTTGGCCCAAAAATGGAATTAAATCGTGAACATTTTCGTGCGATTATTTTTTACAACTTTCGACGTGGATTAACTCAGCAACAGAGCATGGATGAACTTAATTCAATTTTTGGCGATGAAGCTCCATCAAGGACCAGTGTTTATCGATGGTATGGTGAATTCAATGGTGGTCGTAGTTCACTCCAAGAAGAATTTCGCGAAGGTTGTCCAAAATCAGTTGTTGTTCCGAAAACCATTGATGCTGTGCGTGAACTGATATTGCAAGATCGCAATGTGACCTATCGTGATATTGAGACAACCTTATGCATTAGTGGGACCAGCATACATTCAATATTGCATGAACATTTTCCTGTCAAAAAAATTTGTTCGCGTTGGATCCCACACAATTTGTCAATCGCTCAAAAAAAGGCTCGTGTCGATTGGTCGAAAGAAATGCTCAAAAAATACGATCGCGGTGCTTCGAAACAACCTGACAGGTGATGAATCGTGGATTTACGCGTATGAGCCGGAAAGTAAACATCAGACGACTGTATGGGTGTTTCAAGATGAGCAAAATCCAACAAAAGTTGTTCGCGCACGAAGCACTTCCAAACAGATGGTCGCCTGTTTTTTCTGAAAAACTGGACATGTCGCAACCGTACCACTAGAACAACGCAGAACAGTCAATTCTGAGTGGTACACAACGATTTGTTTGCCAGCTGTCTTACAAGAAATCAGGAAAACCAACCGCCGAAGACGGATCACTCTTCACCACGACAATGCGAGCTCTCACACATCGGCTCAAACAACTGCATTTTTGAGCACCCAAAACATCAATATGATGAGTCATCCGCCGTATAGTCCTGACCTAGCAACGAATGACTTCTTTTTATTCCCGTACGTAAAAAAACAAACTGAGAGGTCAACGTTTTTCGACACCTGAAGAAGCATTCAGAGTGCATGTTTTGGAGATACCTCAATCAGAGTGGCAAAAGTGCTTTGACAATTGGTTCAAATGCATGCAAAAGTGTATAGATCTTAATGGGGATTATTTTGAAAAACAATAAAGTGATTTTCGATGATTAATATTTGTTTTTGTTCTCTAATCCTGAAATATAAAAGGCAACCCTCGTAGTTGGAATTAAACCAAATGTAAATTTATGGGAAAACAGAAAAACCGTTGCTGAATGATTTACAATTGTACTCATAGGTCAATATTGTGCCTTTTCTAAAGATTATCATTTATGAAAAGATATAATATGTTGCCTCTGTCCAAACTTCAAGAACAATTTAATCACTCACTTCATATCCTTTCTCTCTTAATGAATTTTTGTTACAAATAATGCTTCTTTTAAAACTTGTGAAAAGACATCGTGGATGTATAATATGCATAATACCTTCCTGAAGATTACTTTCAAACTCCAACTTAAAGAACTTCAAATCAGAATTCTTAAAATGTTAATATTGTCGTATAGAAAAACAAATTTTATACATATTCATCTATTGAAGTGTGTATTTACCTCTTTCAAGTATAAAAAAAGAAAAAAATACCAGGATTTATATTGAACAAAATCACAACTTCCTACAACTGTACGTATATATCTATTAGCTTAAGTACCCGGCGTTGCTCGGGATTTATCACAATTTATTAGAAAGGAAGACGAATTCCATATATTCCTGCCCTATGGCGGAGTCCACTTCTATCTATTCCGCCCCATCCCGTGCCTCTCTGCCTTGCTCCGATCTCCAAGTACTTGGTCGTCCGCACGCAAATACTTTCTCACTAAAAAATATTTTTTTCCTTATTGGGGTTATCACACCCAAATTTCGTTCACTTTCTAACTGAAAAAATTAACAAATATACACTAAAAAATAAATTGCATGTACTCGCGTATATTCTTTTTGTGGAATTTTAATTGAATTCGAGTATGCGTTTTAGGATCCTTGACTTACACAAAGGAGTCATTAACCACTTAGACAGTTATAACTCTCCAAAAATTCGAGACTACAGTGGACCAATGCTTGACAAACCTTATTCTGTTATCAAAAATAACCTCTTTTGTTATGTTTTCAACAACATTAAAAACAAGCGTATACCCACATTCAATTCTTTCAAATACCAATTTATCATTAGTTTTACTTCAACTATACTTCTTGTGGAACTTCCATCCTTTAAATTAACATACCTTCACCAACCAAAGGTACACTTTCAATCTCTACTACAATAAAATACTTCTCTACAAAAATTCATTCATCCACTGCTTCATCATAACCTTTAAGGCACTCAACGTTTTCGCTCGCACAGCCACTTGTGCAACTCGCGAATGACTCGCGACTCGCGAATACTCTTGCTCAATTTACTGCAATTAGACATGTGTGCATTCACATCATTTTACGACAATATTAATCAGATCCATCAGAAAAAGATTTCTTCCAATCAATTCATATCTCCGCTGCACTTAATACATTCACGCCTAGAAACTTACTTCAAAGGAAGCATTCAAATCAATATCCAAGTTACATTTATAAACTAGTGGTGCTAGAGAATGGCAAAGACTTTTCTTGACCATATGTTGCCATATACATTCTTAAAGACATCGGCCCATCTTTGTTTAGGACGTCCTCTTCTCTTTCCGTATTTTGTCCCAGGTTGTTAACTCATACTATGTCCATCTGTCATCTTTTAATCTTGCCACGTGACCACCTCATTTCCATTTTTGTTGTTGAATCCTTTAAACGGCCAGTTTACCATTTTTTCATTCTTTATCCTTCAATTAAATGTGTAGCTTCATCTTCATGTTTCTTTAGTATTCTCTTAGATATTTCATATCTTGTTGTGTTAAACGTCATGTTGTATACCATATAATAACACCGGAAATACACAGCACTCTAAGAGATGAATTTTTAATTTTCTATTTACATACGAACGTATACTACTTGCAAATTTTTAAGCCAGCAAATACAAAAAATTCACATTTGCAGTAATATTTACAAACTTTTTACAAACTGTTATAAACAGTATATTTAGAGAACTCTTAATATTTTGGTTTGGTTGTTGGTATGGACGAGATCGTTTACGTTTTACTTGTTTACTCATTTACTTCACTCATATTTGTGCAATATTTTCTATTTATTCTATGAGTGATTAAAAAAACACATTTTATATCTTTTTTTTCATTTTTCGACTAATGTCTTAGTTGTAATCAAGCTCACAGACCTGGAGAGAATTTAATTCTTTTCCTATGCGGAGAATTTCGGAAAATATTTTCCGTAGTGATTGAGAAAGTATAGTTTCTGAAAAACTCTTAGTTAGAACAACTTTTAGTTACCATATACTCTAAAACTTCTGGATAGTTCCAAAATCATCATTAATGTTACTTTAAAACTTACGTGTTAACAAATGCATTAAACAATGAAATACACTTGTAATATCACTTTTAACGACGAGAGATAATTAATTCTAGTAGTGCTATAGAATGGCACAGACTTCCTCTATTAGTTTTCTATTTCCTTTAGTCTCGGCTACCTATTCGAACTTGCCACATGCTCTTGCCAACTGCCATCTATCGCCGCCCAAAGTACATTTTTAAAAATTTTCTTAATTTTTGGCTTTCCTGATAATAGAACGGAAGCATTATTTTATTAATATTAACGAACAGTAAAACCTCGTCCTAAACTGCAGTTTTCTTTAAAAACATTGCTGCTTTCTTTAACAAAATGGCGCTTAAGCGTTTTAGTAAATTCGAAAATTGCTTTTTTTACAGAAGGTTTTGAGTTTTCAAAAAATATCATAAGTAATTTGAAGGACTTAAACACTCAAATACAATTGTGTTTACAAATTCATAGAAATTTGCATATTAACAGCGTGAGAGATTTTTCAACAAAATTATTTTTGTGTAATTTTCGTAAAAAAACAAAATATTCTCTAAAATGATCTTTACGTGACTTTAAAAAGTGCAATTACCACTCCAGTCGAAAAGTTTGAAGAAACAAATTAAAGCTGTTTTTGAGAAAATGGCGTTTGAGCGATTCTGAAAATACGGAAATTGGAGCTAGTTTTGGCAGAAAAAGTTGGAGTTTTTTTAAACAAAAGAAAATAGCAATATGGCTTCTGTCGTCTTATAGAAAGCATTTAGCAATATCTCCACCTATAGTTTAAAGAAAAAATTGGAAACATTTTTGAGAAAATATTGTTTTCGTAATTTTTATTTTCTCCCCTTACGAATTCTTCGTAAGAAGAGAAAGTTATGTAATCGTGCGCTACAAAATGCCAAATTTCGTCTGAAAAAAACTTATTGCCGGGTTCTGGTAACAAAGCAGTAGATAAATTCTGTTTCTGAATTTAAAAAATAAATCCTCTAATTAGTGGTGCAGCCATAATCTAAGTTTTGTTGTTTCTTTCTACCGACAAATCGTTTAACAGCAAAACGTCCGTGCGTCTATCTCTCTGTCTGTCCGCCTTGGTTAACGCTAGCGGCCAAACCGTTCAGCCAATTTTCTTCGAATTTGATATTCCTCAATCGATCTGAATGAATTCGTGGCTTTGGGAGTTTGAAATAGATATTTTGATTTTTGAGGATTCTTCACATGAAGCCTCAAGAACATTTTCCAAATTTTCTCGAAAATGGCTCCAAATGTTTTGATTATATTTTGTTGTTGAATAGTGGGGAGGACGTTTAAGAGATTGGTTCAAATCTCATTTTTGCTGACTTCCCCGGGTTTTGGAAAAAATTGCAAAAAATGCTTTAAAAGTGCAAAATTGAAAATAGGTTTTTAACTCAGTCAGTTGTACGAAATTAGGACTTTAAAACAAGTAATGTACATTTTTTGTAAAAGTTAGTAGTTTGGGGTAATTTGCGCTTGAAATGAACGGCTTTTTTTTCTTCTTCTCAAAAATAGCTTCATTTTTTCTTTAAATTTTCTCCACACATGTAATAAGGGACGGTAAGAAATGTAGTGCTAGTCCTATTTTCGGGTATTACTCGTTTTTTTCGAATATTGCATGAGCTATTCACAACTACAAAAGTGAAGATATTTTTTCATCAGAAAATATTTGTTGTAGAAAATTAGCTTTTTAAATAAGTAAATAAATAAATAAATAAATAAATAAATAAATAAATAAATAAATAAATAAATAAATAAATAAATAAACTAGTGGTGCTATAGAATGGCCAGACGTGCTGTGTTTAGTTTAGTTATCTCTTTACTTCTTTGGTCACCCAAAGGACATTTTTTCACATTTTCTCGATTTCTCAGCTTCCTAATGATAGAACTTAAACCACCTTACGCTTATTACTATTATATGTGTAAACCCATGTATTACCTGGGTGACCGAGGTTGTTAATTAGTGTTTAGTATTTCGGAGGGCAGGATCGCAGGTTCCGAGTCGTGGTCGAGAATTATTAATTGTTACAATTATGTGTCCGCAGGAAATAATTGATAATTCCAGTAACTTCATTGAAAACCAATTACAGCAATTCTAATTGCAAATACTATTATTGAACATAAATAAACTGGAAGTCGCTGTATGTGATTTTCGAATTTTCAACTTTTAACATTTTTTCACATTCTTTATCGGATTTGTAAAACATCTCAAGAAATCGATTGTTGTTTTTTGGCGGTTATGATTATTATGGAAAGGCCAAAAGGGCCTGTGTGTAACTTGGGTGGCTGAAGTGGTTAAATGTCAGGTTCGGACTCCGCCCACTCAGAGGGATGTGCCGCTGGTTAAGTCTGTCTCGGGGATAATTATTAGTCGCAACTCTGTTGTCGCAGAAAACTTTTGAGAATTTCAGAAACTTTAATGAAAACCATTTGAAACAATTCTATCCATATAGTATAAGCTTTTAAGATTCTAAATAAACTGGAAGTGCCTGTCATTTTCGTATTTTGCAATTTTATACATAGGTACAACTCTGTTGTTCTAATTTTAAAATTTCGTATTAGAAGAAGAATTTTTGTTTGAAAGGAGTCACGTAAATCTGTTTACGTCTCGAGTACAAAACTTTGATAGAAGCAATCGTTTGGGTAATAAAATGTTTAGGTTCAATTTCCTTCAGTTTTAGACAGTGCAGAGCCATGGCACTTGCTTGCAACCAGGTAGCAGGCCGGTAACCCCGCCGAATGGACCATAAATGAAAGGAAATGGCCCTCAGGGATCGCGATGTCGAGCGCTGCAGTCATCTGTCGCCACCACTTGCACCACGGCTGCGGCTGCCACGTGCCCCACGCGTTGCTGCAGAGTCTCTGGCCGAGAGGTCCTGGGTGCGAGGCCCTCGAGATGGAATGCAGTCGCTGTGTAGAGAAGTAAGAGGCCGGCTGCTCTGATCGGTAGTTTCTCCCATCAACGCCAGGGGAATGCCGGAGAGTACCCCAACAAACGGGCGGCGCGAGCATACTTTCCTTCCCCGTCCTTGTCGTATCCCCAGCCTTCCATGCACTGCACTACATGCCGCGAGACTGGTCGAGAGCTTAGAGCTTGTCCCGGCTGGGACGGTGTCCCGCTGGTGGTTGATGCCCGGTTGGGGACAAGTAGCCAACCGTCGCCAGGTCAGCGCCGGATCTCGCCAACCAGCAGGGGAAGATCATCGCCACCTCCCGAGAGAAGAGCAAGTACTCTTAGGCGACCAATGACCTCAGTAGTAGCCGCCCCCGCCCTTCCCCTCCGCTCTCCGCCACGCCCTCCGACCGTCCCCGTCCCCGCCCCCGCCCCCGCGGCAGCGGGCAGCAAGCAACTCAGCAACACCAAATGACAAATCAGGAGCAGATAAAATTTAAAAATGCATTCCCTCTCAATTCAATATTTATATATAAATAAAAGGGAATGTGCGTATGTATATCGCACAAAAACTTCTCTATCGATTTCGCTGATATTTTCACATTTCCATCTTAGTAGTAATGATTATATTTAAAGAGCGGGTTGAAATAAGTGGGGCATGTAAATCCGTTGTTGATGATGATTTATTCGTTGATAAGGACTCAAGCGCACTACAACGCAACACGCCGCGCAGTCAAAGATTAAGCACGACTTCAGTTCATGCAAGTATTCTGACCCAGCTATTGTTAAACGTCGGCCGGTATCTTTGATGAATCCCGTACAAGTAAATGAAATTTCTCCGAGACAGGCTCACAGCGAATGTATGCCCAAACGTTTCAACAATATACGTGATAGCCATGTCCAGGCGAGAACACAGAACAAACTCATACTCGCGAGAATGTCTTTCAACTATTAGAGTTTTTGCACAGTGTGACGTAAAACGTTAAAAACAATCACGGGCCAGCAATGTGTGGTGTAATGCAATAGCGAAGCGATGCCGGGTCCACTAGTAAAGAAATATACAAACTTGAAACTGTTGAGATTAAACGAATTGTTAAACAGCAACTGGTCTTGATAAGAAAAACTGTAAGTAATATTTGAAAGAATTAGTCCAAAATTACTTCAAGTGCTCGAAGGTCAGACATTTTTGAAAATAGTAATGCATCACATACTATTGTAAACACTTATTTGTTCGCTTTTTAATCTCGTCAGAAAATTCCTGGACAATGCGATCATGCACAGTAACTAAATATTGACATTTTTAATCGCTCATTAATACTATGAATAGACAAAAAATGGTAGTCATGCGTAAGGAGATTTGGTACCAATCAGAATACGGCTCTCTGATCAGCAAGGATTATATAAGACAACCAGAGTTTGGCACAGTTGTTAGATCGGTTACTTCTGCTACAATGGCAGGTTATCCCGGTGTTATAGTCGGCGCTAGAGAGATAGGGTACAACATCTCCGAGATCGCGATGAATTTTGATTAGATTTTCCCATACGACCATTCCCCGAGTGTACCGTGAACATCGGGAATCCCGTAAAACATCAAACCTCCGGCGTCGCTGCGACCGCAAGAACTTCACGAAAGAACGGGACCGACGACGGCAGAGGAGAATTATTACACGGGATGGAAGTGCAATCTTCCGCAAATTGGTGCACATTTTACTGCTGTGCCATCGACAAATGTCATTCCATGTCGAACCATTCAACGATTCATAATCGATATGTGATTTCGAAGCCAATGACACACTCGAGTACCCTTCGACACAAAGATTTCAGCCTCGTCTAGGCCCATTAATACGTCAATTGAACAGGGATGACTATAAACACGTTGCCTATCCTGACGAGTCTCATTTCACATTGTTTCGAGCGGATGGACATGTACGAGTGTGGCGACAATCTCATGAACCCATGGATCCTTCATGTGAATAGGGGACTGTTCAAGCTTGTGGAAGCTCTGTGATGGTATGGAGTGTGTTCAGTTGGAGCGATATGGAACAGCTCATAGTCTAGATACGACTCTTGTCACTTGACACGTACGTAAGCATCATGTTTGCTGCATCCATTCATGATTCTAATGTAGTAATGGGAGTCCCGACGGATGAGGGCAACTCCAGCAGGACAATTAGACAGCCCACACGTCCAGAATTGCTGCAGAGTGGCTCCAGTAACACCATTCTGAATTTAAACACTTACGCTTACCAAAATCCTCAGGCATGAACATTATTGAGCGTATCTGAGATAACTTACTCTTACGTGTTTATGGACGGCCCTTCAGGATTAACGGTGTCAATTACCTCCAGCACTACTTCAGACATGAGTTGAGCCTCACCGTGTTGCAGCCCTTCTGCGTGGAAGCGGGACGACACGACATTAGACTGTGTACCACTTTTTTGGCTCTTCAGTGTATTTGAACTCAAAAAACCTTGTTATATGTCTCACTGTCTCATTCGTTTTCGCATGAAACGTCCAATATTGTCGACGTCGAATAACACAACAACCAAAAACAACTGCGTGCAATGAAGAAGTTGACACTTGATGTTGGTAGAAACCATCGATCTTATCCATTCATGTCGAATTCTAGGAACATTTAAATTCCCGAAAAGCATGATAGGTACTGTAGCTCCTTCACTGACGAATTTCTGACGCCCTCAAATTTCCAAATATTTACTTCAAATACTACAAACTCTCATCAAAACCTGTGACGTCTTATGGGCAATATTGTATAACCAACAAATCCATACTGATCGATCAGCAAACAATCCGCAATTTGTTATTCGGGATTTGGAGAAAAAAATCGTGATTACGTGTTGATCTTTCTGAGCTAGGTGACCAGAATGTCTTAACCTAGAGGGTAAAGAAAGACTTTTAATGCATAAGAATTTTGAAAACGTAATCAGTCGAATGCGGAGCGTAGAAACGAAAATCTCTGTTCCTTGATTAGAAGTGAATGGCAACTGATTCAACTGCTGTTATGTATCTCGTGACGTACTTCCTGCAACAACGTATGCCCATGGAATTCACTTGCCGCTGTTTTCCATTCACCAAAATCTGGCTTCCCTTCACCTCTCTCTAGAGGCAATTTTAAATTAGGGCACAAAGTTTCAACACAAAGAAAATATTTGTAAGTTCCTGACTATGTATTATCGACAAACTCTTAGGTAATAGCTTCTGCGGATATCCCTTTCCGTATTCTATGACCACCGATCAAGTTTATCAAACCCTTGCGTAAGGTTTCACCAATCTTGGAATCTCTCGAAGACGCAACTATTTGGATACTTATCACTTAGAATATCTTAACCTACAGTCAAGCATCCATTTCTTGCTAATTCAAGCCAGTCTTTATCTAACAAACATGCGTACAGCAACCGACGTCGCATGCCTCATTTGTCTCTTTCTTACAGGTTGATACTCATACTACGTTTGAAATTTACATTTTGTAACAACTAATATAATATAATTAGTCCCGTAAGTGTAGTGTGTGCTTTTATCATGGAGGGTGGCGGTGATCTTTCCCTGCGGGATATATAGATTCGTCGCCGACCTACGTAGGCTTGCGGAGTTTTTCCTAACGAGGTGTCTCCCACTAGCGGGACCCCCCAGCCGGGAAATGCTCTAAGATCCCGAATGGTCTTTCGACGTGTGTGGTAGTGTAGTGTATGGGAGTGTGTGTGTGTAAGGGGATGGAAAAGGCAAGGAAGAGGAAAGAAAGATTGCGCGCGGTTCGTGGCCCGTTTGTAAGGGTACTACTCCGAAATTTGCCTGGTATTGATGGGAGAAACCACACCTAGCTGACTAACTTATGTCGAAAAGACGAAATTATTATTATTATTATTATTATTATTATTATTATTATTATTATTATTATTATTACGAGTTGATTTTACTCCTAAGATTCTTGGGTCAGACAACAAGATTTCCCAGCTCATCCAAATGAAATCCAGAGCGGAGCATGTTCTTTTGCTTTTGAACGTCATTCGCCCTTGCACGCCCGATATTGTTTGTTCATTTACTAGTACGAAACTTAATTCTTCAAATTTTTTATTAGTGTATGACTCTCCGCCTTTTCTTTTCCGTCCATGGTTTGTCTCAAGTGAGCGATGCTTCTATTGCCATTCTATGCAGATCCTAACTGTTTGAGCTGGCCAATCCGCCCGTTGAATTCACCCACAACTATTATTGGTAGTTTATATTTCTCTTTTGGTTCTGTAATCACAACTACCAGAAGCTCTAATCTTGTTACATAGAACTTATTTTGTAAGTACACATTTAAAATTATCACATCCAAGCATATTCCCATTTAAATAAAATACTGTTTTCCTTCCAATCTATGAATGAATTCGAGGTTACTGTTCATTGACCGCATTAGACGTTTTGAAATCAAAATTAACGAACACCGTTGAAAGAGTTATAATACATGTTTGTTAACCACGTTTCATTGACACATATAATAGCATAAATCAATACCAATTGATTCAAATCTGAAAAAGATTTTTCAAAGACGTCTTGATGCCATGCACGTTCCAGAAAAAGGAGCTTATGTTTTTGGAACTGTTATTAATATCGTATCTTTTATTTGCAATATAACTTATTATCTGCGTAGTTCAGATTGCACAAAGCCACCTCCAGCAGAGCCGCTTCTAAATAGACTGATCTAGAAGTAGTAGTTGCATACTTGAGGCCAGGGTAATAGTCAGTACTTATAATAAAATTAAAGTTATTATGTGTTAAGAAGTGTGCAAACTGCAAATTTCTTGCTATATTTTATTACTTTCATTTTGGGATTTCCTGGAAGTTCGTGGTGTGTGGAGCCTAGGAGGTTCAAATATCGTCCAGGGCCAATTTGGCCTTCGGCTTCGAATCGCTGACTCGCCCTGAGCCCCCCCCCCCCCCCCCCCGGGCGCAGGGCGCATGCGCAATGGGGTATGCGGCCGCTGCCGCGCTGCCTCGCGGCCAAGTGCTCAATCAGAGGAGTCAACATGGCGCGATCAGGCGGCTCTAACGAACCGCGCACGAGACCTCAGCCCTTGGCACTCGGCCCTCGGCTCGAGGAACGAGCCCCTGCTGGGAATGGAAACCAGATCTCGCGGACGCACTGTTTGTGTCCCCATCAAAAAATGCGTTATTTGTTTTTGTGTACAATTACCCATAAGAAGTAAATTGTTTATTTCGTACAGCCCTGATTTTTGGAAACTAAATGCGGGAAGTTTGTTTCCCCAGAGCCCCAAATTAGCCTTATATTTTGGGTAGAGTTTCATATTTTTCTAAGTTTTTGATTTTGCAGTTTATTTGCCCGTATGTTAATTGTTTCTTTGTACAACCCCGATATTTGGAATAAAACGTGGATTTTTTTTCTAGAGCTTCAAATAAGTCTTAAGTTTTGAGTAGGTTACATAATGTTTCTGAATTGTTTTGATTTTGGTGTTTTTTCGCCCGTATGTTAAATGTTTCTCTTTGTACAGCCCTGATTTTTGGAATATGAATGCTGGAATAATTTTTTTTTCTAGAGCCTCAAACTAATCTTTTTTTTTGGGGGTGCCGTTTCATATATTTGAATTGATTTTGAGGCGTATTTTCCGTGAGCGCTGCCAGCTTCAAACTAACACTAGGGACTCCTACGATTTTGGGAATATCGAAAGAGCCTAAAATTCGGGGTAAGTGCATTTATTTATTCTCCAATTAGCCATTAATTTTGATTGGGTTTTGTTGAGATTGGTTTCTGGCTATATATATTTGAGCCGAGCTCAGATACTAGGCCTCAAAATAATTCGTGGTGTTGGTCCTCATTCGCAGATTTAGAGGTGGCGCTGCGGTCGAGGGTCAGGAGAGGAAGAGCTCCTTCTGTTGAAAGGTTTCCCGAGAGCAGAGCTTCCATATTCAGTTAGAAAATTTCGTAAGAGGAAAAGCTACCCGCTTCTGATTAATGGGTCGTACGAGGAGGCGCTCATCTCGACTAAAATTGTTTTCGGGAGATGAGGTTCCTTTTTTGAGAAAGTGCAAGTAATAGTAACTTCACGTTTACTCGTTTTTGGGAGCAGCAATTGAACGGTTAAGGTGTTTGTTGGTGTGAAACAGGCGCAATCAGCTCAGCAATCAAGGTTCCTGGAGTGAAGGGTCGGCAGTAGACGCCAGGTTTTCGGGGTGACGACGCCTGCGAGATTCATCCGCCAATGTCAGGCGCAGGAATGTGAGTACCCGTGCAACCCATGGCATGACCAATAAGCAATCGTGTAAACACATTTAACGACAAATCTAAGTCACAAACCACAACTTTAACTGAGCCATTAGTGAGCGATTCAATTCCCTAGAGGCATAAGCCAATTGGAAAAGGCTTTGCCCTCGTTTGTAAATTTCAGAATTGCGTCTCACGATAAATAGAAATTAATAACGAGCCCATAAATGTATTTAATTTACTGTACAAGTAAGAGGGTATTCTTAACCAGGAAATTATTAAGTTATAAATTAAAAGTTGCACCGACTGGTAGATTAGAAACATACTGTTATTGTGAAATAAATTTAAAGTAAGTTTAAAGAAAATTATTACTTATTTGGCTCTTGCGTAAGCGTTCAGCGTCACTTGTGGACACGTGGTCTGTGTGCTTACCTGTTTCATACTCCACAGCATTACGTTATTGTGTATATTTTTTTGTATGGAGAATATATGCTTCTCATGTCTTAAGAAACTCAATCTTCGATCTTATCATTTTGTTGTGAACTTGTCCATGTTCCCACAAATCCATATCGCCAAGCGGAGCATTTGGAATGAAATGAGATTAAATCAACTCGACAGGGCTGAGTGTGAATCGGCGGTAAACCGTCGGGCAGTGGAGGTAAAGCCCACGCTGAGCTGCGCTCACTTAGGGCTGACGACCTCTGATCGGAAGAGTTGTTAAATGCCCGGCCCGCCGCAACAATTTTGACGGATGATGTGTTCGGTTGCAATATATATGTATATATATGTATATATACATATATTATGTGGCGTTATGGGATTGTGCAACCCCATAACGACACCGTCTCGTATGTATGAACACCCACAGGCAGCGAGGAGAGCAGGCGCAAATCAAAAGTTCATAAACGCGCAGCCTGGTATCCGTTTCCCGTACTAAACAAAGGCGAACTAGCAAGCAACGTTTTCCTTGTGAAGGGTTGAGAGAGGGGAAGTAGCCCCACCACTGAGAATTTCCCCAGGCGTCGCACGATAAATACGCGAACCCGCAAACGGAAGCCCTCTTTTTGATTGTCGCCTTTCGCCGGGTAAGCAGCATTTTGATCACCGCTCGTTAACGTCAGCTTAGATATTGTTTGCCGCCGCAACGACTGCTAGGTAGGAGTTTTTGGCGTCGAACAGACGTTCTAGTTAGTCGTCCGCGAGATAGTGAAGATTTAGTAAAGTGTTTCTTCAATTAACAACACAGGAAGTAAAAGTTACCCGTTGTGAGAAAAGCATTGAAAGTTCTGGTTTAACAAAGTAGAAGTAGCAACGAGCGAGGAACTTGCACGAGTATTCGGGGAAGTGCAAGGGACATTTTCACAACGTGGGCGTAGTCAGAGGCGCCAGTAGCAGTCGACGGAGAAGAAGAGGCCGACTAGGAAGAACGGAAGAGGACGCAAGAAAACAGCGTAGACAAGGCCAAAAGCGGGAGGTTCACGAGGTAACGCTTAGGGCGCGGAAAGTAGGTCAAGTTCACGTCGGCAGGGAAAAAGACTAGTATAGGAAAGTGTTAGGAAATTGAGGACACGGGTGGCAACAAATTGCAGTATTGTAGTAGGAGACTTTTGATGCGCTATTGCCTGCTTAAAACATTCTATTTGGGACATTTATTATTCTATTTCAGACACAGTTAAATTGTAAATGAGAGTAGTGCACTTGCACACATTTTGTTCTTTGCATGTAAGATTATGAAGCAGGAGATTGTAAATTGAAATTTGGTTTCATGTGCAATGTAATTAGAATAGCATAAATTTAGATATAATTAAATTTCCAAGGGAATTCCCAGTGTAGATTAGGGTAATTATTTCAGAGTATCAATTTTGGAGTAAATTATATGTGTTCATTCATTTAGTGTGCTGTAAAGGTTTCTATTTGTGTTTTTGATCATTCTTTGTATAAGTGTGATTCTATTCTTGGTTTTTTGTCATTAACTTATGCGACTAAAAGTTTATGGGTAAATTATACGCTCGTTTATGTGCAATTTGTGTGATTTTATTGTGTCAAGGGTTCAAACCTTTCTCGCACCCTAAAGATCCTGCTCCCTAGATTTTAAGCTCGCTTCACGAGCAAAATCTTGTTAACCCGCTTACGATTCATGCGTGCGTGCAACTGTGAAAGTGGCAGTTATAAGAAAGGTGGGTTAGTTAGAATATATATATATTTCGACTACGGGGATATTGTGTATAACAATTTAAAAGATTCACTCGCTCAAACTCTACAGAGGGCTCAAAATTCCTGTATGCCTTTCATTTATAACATAAAAAATACAATAACATCTCCGGTGTTTATAAACAGTACAAAATATTAACACTAAAGGAAAGGCGTTTGTATCACAGCCTTTGTCTTTTATTTAAGATGCTAAAAATGGGTTCCCCGACATACTTAACAAATTATTTTGTACATCTTAAATCATCTAAATTTCTGAAATCCCAGTTACTCTGCATTCCAAAAAGCAAAACCAGCTACTACAATAAATCGTTCGCAATTACTGTAGCCCAAGAATGGAATAAATTGCCTCCCAATATTAAAACTCCTCTTCATTAACATATTTTAAGAACCACCTGCATGATTTTTTTACAAAGTAAAATACACCATTTTGCAATTTAAATCACCGCAGATTACGGGTCAAATAAAAACTATTCCTTAGGAGTGTTAAGATTAATATGTTTTAGAAATAACATTAATGTTTCTTTTGTAAAAAATGTTACTTTCTTGCGACCTGTTTGATACTGCCGGAACTGTACTTTCATCCGTAGGAGCAGAGGCGGTTTTAAACAAGAAAACGACCCTTTGCAGCATGGACCGCAGCTGAGGACACTATCCCAAAGACCCGTTACTTCATGTTAGCTTAGTTTCCGTTGTATTAGGGCGCAGTCTTCCTGGTGGGTTTTTCCCCGACTAGCGGGTTTTCCTCCAGGATCGAGCGGCGTATGATTGTGTCTTTCTGTATTAATAGATCACAGTCGCTCGGGGTGAATACCAGACTGCCGTGTAGCGCGCAGATATTTAAAGCACATAATCTTATTTAATCCAAATTGTGTTTTCAATCTCAGACTTGATTTTAAAATTATTGCAAAATTATTATTGTAACATTTTATCCATTTAACCTCTGATGTTGTCTATTTATAAGTTGCTTTAAATAACGATTGCTTTCCACTAACTACTTTCAACTTGTAGATTACATTACATTTAAATTTTTAGATATCATTACTTTTTAGTAATTTTACTATTTACTACATTACTCTGTATATTTGTGACATGTGGTCAGGCGGAAGAGCGGGCCTGATGGCCGGAGCTCACCATATTAATAAAGGCATATGATATATATATATTCTAACACACCCACCTTGCACTTGACTGGCACCTTCACCACAGCCGCATGAACTGTAAGCGGGTTGATAAGATATTATGCTCGTGAAGCGAGCTTAAAATCTCGGGAGCAGAATCCTCAGGGTACGAGAAAGGTTTGAACTCTTGACACAATAAAAATCACACAAATTGCACATAAACGAGCGTATAATTTACCCAAAACTCTGTGGCATAAGTTAATGACAAAGAAAACAATCAAGAATAGAATCACACTTTACAAAAATAATCAAAAAAACACAAATAGAAACCTTTACAGCCCATTAAATAAATGAACACTTAACTTTCTTCAAAACTAATTCTCTGAAACAATTTCTCTAACCTACACTGGGAATTCCCTTAGAAAATTAATTATGTCGAAATTTAAGCTATCCTAGTTACATTTGCACATGAAACCAAATTCAGTTTACAATCTCTTGCTTTATTAAAAAATATTACATGCAAAGAACAAAATGTGGGCAAGTGCATTACTCTCAATTATAATTTAACTGTAACTGCTAACAGCAGAATAATAAATGTTCCAAATCGAATGTTTAAGGCAGGCAATAATGCATCAAAAATCTCCTCCTGCAATGCTACAATTCGTTATCACCCGTGTCCTCGATTTCCTGCACTTTCCTATACTAGTCTTTTTCCCTGCCGACGCGAACTTGACCTACTTTTCGATGGATTTGAGTGTTACCTCGAAAATTGCCGTTTCCTGCCTGGAAGGTCACACGCTGGCTTCTGCACCGAGATTGCTGGATTCCAGCGTCTGCGTCGTACGCCGTCTTCTTGCGCCCTCTTCCGTTCTTGTGGTCGGCCTCTTCTTCTCCCTCGGCTTCTTCTTCTCCTTTCGCTTTTCCTAATCGGCCTCTTCTTCTCCCTCGGCTGCTACCGGCGCCTCTGACTACGCCCTCGTTGTGGAAAAATGTCTCTTGCACTTCCGTGAATACTAGTGCAAGTTCCTCGCTCGTTGCTACTTTTACTTTGTTAAATAATAACTTTCAATGTTTTTCGCACAACGGTTAACTTTACTTCCCGTGATGCTAATTGAGGAAACACTTTCCTAAATGTTCAAATCTCGCGGACGACTAACTAGCACGTCTGTTCGACGCCGAAAACTCCTATCTAGCAGTCGTTGCGGCGGCAAACAATATCTAAGCTGCCGTTGACGAGCGGTGATGCAAATGCTTACCCGACGAACGGCGACAATCAGAAGAGCTGCTTACTCGACGCGTGGTGGCAAGAAAAGAGAGCTTCCGCACGCGCGTCTGCCTATTTATTGTGAGATGCCTGGGGAAATTCTCCGTGGCGGGGGTATTTCTCCTCTTTCAACCCTTCACCAGGAAAAACGTTGCTTGCTAGTTCGTCTTTGATTAGTACGGGCAACGGATACCAGGCTGCGCGTTTAGGTTCTTTGATTTACGCCTGCTCTCCTCGCTGCCTGTGGGTGTTCATGCCGACGAAATGGTGGTGTTATGGGGTCGCACAATCCCATATCGCCACAATATATATATATATATATATATATATATATATATATATATATAAATGGAATATTTAATATGAAATTATAAGCAGTTTTTCTAAATTTATCTCAACATTACGTAAATTAGGAATCGCGTAGTTCTTTGGGTGTGGGGCGCGCCGTTCGCAGGGCAGCCAAGGTCCTTTCCCCCCTCCAGCCCAAGCGAAGAGTCGAGACGCGTGCCCGCTGCTGCCCCGCCGCTCCCCGTTCTCCCGCCCCCCTCGACCCCCACGACGCTCCGGACGGGCGTGGACGGCGGTGTAAGTGCCCGACTGCGATGGGCGAGCATTATGACTTGCTTACATGCAGAGGCGTCGTGATCGGCTGCAGAGGCTTGCTTCAGCGTTTGTGGAGAGGCAGGGAGGGCACTAGTAAAACTTCCACTCTGGCACAGTCGAGACGCCGGCAGTGATCAACAGAGAAAACTTAAATCCGCATCAGGATTTGACCATTTACGGCGCGTAATCTAAAGGACTGAAAGAACAATGGACTAAATACTTGCAAACGGAGGCCATAAGCAACTAGTGGTGCTGAAAATGGCCCAACCTTTCCCGTATTAGTTTTCTATTTCCTTTGGTCTCGACTAGCTGTTCGAATTTCGCAACACATTCATGTCAGCTGCCATCAATCGCCATCTAAAGTCCTTTTTTTAAGTTTTCTTAATTTTTATCGCTTTCGTAGTAGTAGAACGGAAATATTATTTTAAGAATATTAAAGAACAGTAAAACCTCGTCTTAAAAAGGAATTACTACCGAAACTTTGTTGCCGTTTTTAAAATAGTGGGGGTTCAGCGCTCTGTACATTCGAAATTTGAGGCTCTTTTACTTGAAATTTTTGATTTTTTGGAAAACGTCGTTGGAATTATTTAAAGTACATTAATTTACAAATACAGTAGTGTTTATTATATTAGTAGTGTTTATTATACAGTAGTGCATAATAAGAATGAGCATATTAAGGGTATGAGCGACCTTTCAAAAAATACATGTGTGTAATTTTTGAAAAAAAACTATAAAATTTTTCGAAATAAACTTTGTCATAATATAAGGGTGCAATTATCTCTATCCGTTCAAAGAGTTTGAAAGAAAAAATTGATGTTTTTGAGACACTGGCGTTCGAGCGTTTCTGAAAATGGGGAATTTTGAGCTAGTTTTTACAGAATAGAGTTGAGTTTTCGAAAAACTTATATTATTATTAAACTTATATTAAAATGTCTCATTTGTCCATTTTATTATTTGTGGTATAAGAAGTTGGTCTTTTAAATGCCCACAATCTACAGTAGTTCGACCCCTACCCAAAACGGATAGTGGTTTAATATTTGAAACACCTATTTTTTCTCCCCACATCCGAGGAAAATGAAAATATATAATTATAACACATAGTACATGTTTATTTAAGTTATAAGTATTGTAATGAAATATTTTTCTAAAATTTTTGCCAAAGAAAGTTTTGTCCTATAAAGGTTAAACCGTACTTTACATGAAGCCCTTGGGCCATTTTCAAAATTTTCTCGCACCAATTTTTTCTTTTTTAAAAACAAGAGTATAATAAGGGAGTAAGATGACATAAGTTGTTTTTACTGTTTACAGTGAATTTTTGAATATTCCAAAAGTAAAATTTCTTCGAAATATTCCTAAAACTACCAAATTAAAGATAGAGGTTTTTCTTAAAAATGATATTTTTCTCCATAGTTAGTTTTTTAAATAACGCCAAACACTTTTTTTAATTTTAATACTTTGCGGACAGTGTAGCATGAAATATGTGCAATATTAAAAAATTCCCTAAACAAAAAAATTTCGAAAACGGGTAAAATTTTTTCTTGAAACTAGTAGTAGAGATTGTGCCAAATGTCCTTTGTAAGATGACATATACGCCATTTGTGTTCTTTTTTTTTTTCAAATATTTCAAACATTTTAACATATCTTATGATATTAATATGCATATTTGAGACCTATTAGCCTGTTCCCATTTCTCTCTAAGGTCATAGTAAGAATATGTGACAGTAAACTTAGAGCATATCTTGATGCAAAGAACCTGTTACTCAATTATCAACCTTATTTTCGTAAGGGTCACAATACTACAACCACATTCGAGGATTTATCTGATACAGATTTAACAGATTTTGATGTCAAGAAAATGTATGCATTGGTTCTATAGGATTTTTTGAAGGCCTTCGTTACAATCAAACACATTTTACTGCGTACACTTGAGAAACTGATTTTTTCTGAAATATCTGTGGCTTAGTTTGGCGACTTCTTACGACAACGGATTTTCCAAACTAGAATTATTTTACTTGATGGATTGATGAACTCTTCAGAACGTACTGGGAATAGCGGTGTTCCTCAGGGCTCCGCCCTGGGACCCCTTATATTCACTTTGGATGTTTCAGGTTTTCCCCTGGCAAAACTGAACTCGAAAAGTATTCTGTATGAGAATGATACTCAGTTTGGCAAATTATACGATACAGTTGAAACGTGTAAATCACTTGGATTACTTATTGATTCGGATTGGTCTTTCACATCTCATGTAACCAACAAATGCCATGCCTCATATCTCAGAATGAGAAAATTATTTTCTTTTCACGCTTTATCAATATCTCTTAAATTACAATTGGCATCCTCCATGGTGATATTGGTACTTGAATAAGACATTGTCTTCTGTTCATGTCTGTCAGTACAATTATCTGGTAGAATTCACGCAATTCAAAATTCATGTCTGCGTTTTTGTTTTATCTGCGGAAAGACTATCACCTGAGAAATGGACGGGATCTGTCCAAGTGGTTGACTATGAAACAACGTTGGATCTGCCATCTTTGTGTATTGGTCCATTCGATCATATTATCTGGGTAACCTTCCTATCTTCGTGAGAAACTATTTTCGCAAAGTAAAACACGTAAGATGTACCTTGAATCTGCGTAACTCCACGTTGTTATCAATACCTCCATCATACCCATAAAATTAAATCTGTCATAAGTTATCTTGTCCAAATGTTTATAACGCCCTTGCTGAAACGTTTCCTGTTACGTAATGCTAACTTCGATCAGTTTTGTAGAACTTTGCCCGAATGTATTTGCCATAGGCACGTATTGTTCGAAATATGATTTATATTAGGTTATTTATATGTTCTATTATATTTTTGTTCTTTTTATATTTTATTACATTATTATCTTGCTATTTTCGTATAACTACACTCAATCTGCTACCAACTGTAATATGACAATATGTATAGTTAACGCGATAATAACGTTCTTAATCTTGTAAGTATGTGAAAATATGATCAAGTGATTTTGAATTTCTCGCCAAATGGCGAAATGTTATGTAACCGGGCAATTTGCAATAGAGATTAAGCCGAGATTGACCTCTTGTTTTTTCATTCTTTCATTGTGAAAAAGTTTCCAATTTCGCATTTACAGTGACGATTTTCTTAAAACCAGATCCAAATTGTTCAACGAAAATTTCCATATAGGACGAGGTTGTACTCCAATATTCTTAATGTACTATTTCGATTTTACCATTAGAAACCGAAAAACTACAGAAAATTTCACAACAGTATACTTTGGAGGACGATAGTTGGCAGCTAGCAAGAGGGTTCGGCCAGACCAAATAGTTAACCCAGACCAAAGACATTAGAAAACTCACTTCTACGAGAGTGCCTGTGTCATTCTGTTACATTAGTTGATAATTGTTTTCTGATGTAACACTACTCCCTGTCTTAGACATTTTGCTTAAGATATCAATGGTTGCATTCCAAAATGACCAATTGGCAACGACGCCAATTACTCATTTACACAAAGCTCCTTTTAAAATTTACAATCCAATATCAGCCCGTAATCTCCCAGCAGCCGTGGTTATTTTATGGAATGGTTTCGCTTACAGTGTTGCTATTGTATTACTAAATTCAATTATGTTGTATTTAAGGTGGTTCGAGCGAGATATTCCCTAGTAGATAGAGTGTCCATATTGCGTTAACAATATTTGCGAGATAAGTGGGTTTTGTGAGATCTACTTAAACAAAATAGGAACGTTTATGCTGAGTTTTGTTTAATTATTCGAATTTTGTTTCATATAATTAAAATAAAAATATTTTAATACCACATAGAGAGCTACCGCTGACTAGTTTGTTAACTAGTTCCAACAGATCGTGTGGCCACGTAATGAACAATTGAAGCATAAGATTGAACATAAAAAAGGACTATTATATAATTAGTACGAGCAAAACCATAAAAAGTAACTTTGTAAACATATATCTATATATTTGTGTACAGTGATCGCAAATAATGGCGAAAAATTCCATGTTTGAGTGGGGCGAAAAGTCATTAGTAAATTGGGCAACGCCGTAATGTCCTTGACATTGGCATGACTGCTCTGGGCTCAGGCTTCATCAAAGTTTCGTTGTTTTGAATCACTTTCAATACTGTTCGTTGCCTGGTCGGCACGCGGTAAATATCACAATCTGAGCGAATTGGCGGAAGATTTATTTCCAAAGAGATGACGAAATAATTTCCCCAATATTACGAGAACAGTGACGTAATAAAAAAGTTTAAAATACTTTTTCAATAATCGTTTTTCTCTAATTTTTATTTTTTGAATTACCTGAGCCAAATGGTATGACAAACCTTAGATTATTAGATTGCTTAACAAGATCAACAGTTTGGTTCTATCCAACATTGTATAAAGCTTTATATTTAAGTTGACAGAAACCGTAATCATTGGCTCCTACTGCTCCTTATTATCCTTATCACAATATTTTGTTTTTTCTGTTATTCCACTATTTTATTTTTGCTTAATTAAACTGCTTGATCAATTTTTAATGTT
Organism: Gryllus longicercus; assembly: GCA_038098605.1. Classification (NCBI taxonomy): domain Eukaryota; kingdom Metazoa; phylum Arthropoda; class Insecta; order Orthoptera; family Gryllidae; genus Gryllus; species Gryllus longicercus. The sequence goes on along the minus strand of JAZDUA010000529.1, from coordinate 436,676 downwards.
TTAATAGTTTGATGGAAATTTTAAAACTATTTTTGCAATTGCAATGTGCCATATTATTTCCAGAGGTGTGATTATATAATTCATAGAAACTATTTGCTGGTTTTCAGAATAATTTTATATCATATTATGATATTGATTTAGATGCAGATTATTGTGTAAAGTGCATATGAAACTCAAGCTCATAAAATGAAATGACTGTATAATCATAATTCTGAGAGTTGTATTATTGAGTCCTTCAATAATAAAATTATAACGTTCTTGGAGATAAAATTTTCAAAAGAGATTTCCAAGTGGCATTGTGTTTTGTAATCGTTTGACTTGGTATTGCACTCAAAATGAAAAGGGTGTTTTGAAAATAAGACATGAGAACCGTTGTCACTACATTACTACTGTTCAGGAAATGGAAACAATTAGATTACAAACAACTAGTGCTGAAGAGAAAAGGGGTTTCTATTAAAATACTAAAACTATCAAGGCTGAATATATCATACTTCTTACATTTTCAATAAAATATAATTATTAATTACAAATGTAATTATTAAATTTGTCGATTGGCGGATTTACATACTTTAGGCCTTTAAGCACAAATCTATACTGGGTACTCCTTCAGAAAAATCTTTGAAACCAAAATACTAATTATGAATAAATCTAAAAATCCGTAATTATGATAGAATAGATCATTTATCCAATACAGATGTAAATTAACAAATTGCTTACAAACTAGAAACTGCTTTTTAAATATCATATACATGTTTAAATTAAGCTACAAATACATGTTTGGTTTCTTATTGGTCTATTCAATTTATTTCTAAAATCAAACATTGTAGTTCAGTAAACTATTTGATTAATGATTATTCAGATAAAAACATTTTATGAAGTTTTTAATATTTAGTTTAAAAAATCCAGGCACGGGGATGGGTGTACCAAGACTTATTTTGCTTGTAGGGAAATCCAGCCCTCCAGTCACCTATACCTTGAATAGTTGATATTAACGTCAGCAAATCAGTATTTTAACATTACAACACATTTAAAAAGTCTATTTATTTCTGAAATGAATGCCCACTCAGTAGCTCTACATATTGAGATGCTGATCTACGAGTATGCTAAAGATTGCTGCTTTATTTCCTGTGTAAGCAGCTGTGATGCAGAAGGCCAACTTGTCTCGGGAGAGCAAATTGCGGAGCCACGAGTGTATGCGAAGAGAGCCGAGTCGCTGTCAGTGAGAGTCGCATGGCGGGAAATTTCAAACTTAAATTTGAAACTTGTGTTGAAAAGTGTCTTGAATGCAAAGTATGTATCCATGCATAAATTTGCACATGCCCGGACTCAGCGATTAAGTTCAATTTGTGTAAACATGTTTATTTGAGCCTGAAATCCGTTAATGAAGAATTAACATTACGTAATGATGATACAGAAGAAAATGTTTTAATCATAAATGACGAACCAATTGAATGCGTTTCACAGGAAATGATTCTGAGCGACCTGCAAAACAAAGAGGCAGTACCAGGTAATAATGACCTGAAACGTAAGAAAGAATCAATTATGAATCAATTTCTTGATGTCTTAAATGAAGCTACTTTTGAAGATGACATGGAATTGATTCATAAAATGATTAGACAAACTCAAGCAACAATGCGAGATCAGAATGCTGTGAAACAAAGTTCAATGTTTGCATCTGTCATAGGAGAATCACCAACAAAACGTACGAAATTTGAACCTCAAAGAAGGTTTGACTCGACAAAAAACAGAGAAAACCAACTCTTTCCTCTATAGTTGTACCCACTGCACAAGAAAAAGAGAATATCGCGATAAATTTATTATGCAATAATAACATTTTAAGCCCTCAAAATGATGAATATACTTCATAAAAATAATTGAATCGTGTACGTTTTACTGATGTTTTATATTATTATTCATTCTCAAATATACTGTAATTTATTTGTATTTTACAGAGTGGATATAGGCCTATTGGGGACATCACTTTAAAAAAACGCGCCAAACGTTATCTACTTCAATCAAGTGGTGTGGAAATGATAACAATTTATAAAATCATAAAATAATATAACTAATACTGCTAATTAATTGTGATTCTTATATTCATGATTTTATTCTTTTGCTAATTTGAAAAGATTTAATTAATATTATTAACATTAATTATATTAACATTTATATAATTCATGTTATTATTTAATTAATATTTAATTAACATATATTAATATTTCGTTTATGAATCAGGAAAATGCTAACAATTTATAAAAACATACAATAATATAACTAATACTGCTAATTTATTGTAATTCTTATATTCATTACTTTATTCTTTTGCCCATTTCAAAAGATTTAATAATAGTGTTTTCCAGCAAATATGTTTTGTGGTCGTTTCAAATTTAAGTTTGAAATTTCCCGCCATGCGACTCTGACAGCGACTCGTCTGTCTTCGCATACAATCGTGGCTCCGCAATTTGCTCTCCCGAGACACAAGTAGAAGGCCATGGCAATCCACTTTGTATCACCATTATAAATAAGAAAATATGAATAATTTTTTAATCATTGTTCAGGTGCAAAAAAACTGACATACGGCACAATACAAAATAATAATAATAATAATAATAATAATAATAATAATAATAATAATAATGCCGATCAGATGGCCGAGATCGCTAAGGCAGTAGTGCCGGAGTGGTTTCGGACCAGAAGATCGCGGGTTCGAGTCCCGCCTCGGGCATGGATGTGTTTGGTATGTCTGTATGTGTTGTCCTTTCACCCCCATTATCATCGTATCATCATTTCATCTTCCATACCCCCAGGGCTAACAACCGTGGGGGATAAAAATCGGATCCAGCTAAAATGCTGGTCCCCCAAAAAAGTTGTTGCAAGCACCTGCCACCGTGATAATAAATAAAAACTGAGCCACGGTAAATGCAGGATGCTTGCATGCGTGGTCCTAGTCGGCCGATTAACGAAATAATAATAATAATAATAATAATAATAATAATAATAATAATAATAATAATAATAATAATAATACTATACTGAATGTTTAATAATTCTATAAACTCTCAAGACCACCTATTTTCTCATAGGAAGTAGTATCAAAGTGAGTCAGTGGGAATATTATTTGATTTTCATTCAGATCGCACTAATCATTATATGCATCGAATTCCAGATTTTCTGAATATCTGGTCACTATCGAACGCAATGTTCTCCAGGAGGGAGGATATTTTAATTGCTCCAAGAAGATGCCGAGGGCGTTGCGCGTCACAGGGCCGACCCTTCAAAAAGCGCGAACGTCTCCCTGTCGACTGATTTTGCCTTATAATTTTGCAAAATTCTGCCATTTGAAACGGCAGATGTCCTTCAAATTGCATATATTCATTCTTCGAGATTACCTTAAGAAGAGTTTTGATAAACATGTTCAACAGTTAATTTTCTCACAATTTTAAAATTTCAGGTCATATCTGTCAGGTTACCTTAAGGGCCCGTGTTAAAACAAACTTCGTGGTCTCGTTACGCGAAAACTAGATCCTAAAATCGATTCAAACTCTAACATAACAGAGGCGAAGAATTGTATGTGATAAGCCCACATGAATAGTGAGTAAAACAAAATGACGTCGAGTTATTTTTATGAAAATGCATTTAAAGATGAACGGACATTAAAAGAACGATAACAATTATTGGGTAAATAGAATACTTAACATCTGGTTTTATTATATTAGGTTAGACGGTAGGTGAATTGGTTCCGAATTCTTTTTTCTTTACTTATTTTAACTTCTCATTAATTTAAATGTAATAAGCCCTCGTTCTTTGACATTTTACGCACGGGTTTTCTATGAAATTATTATTTACGGAGATTCTTGGACTTGGACTAAGGCATTATTATTATATGCATATTTGTTTACATAATTGAAGTCATATGTGGAAATACAGGAAGAATTCATAATTCCTAATATTTTTAGGTTTACCCTATTTTTAGGCCTTCCCCGTGGTCGTTATTAATGCCGCATTTTGTATTTCGACAACTATTTTAGAACCCGTACATAGGAAAATCCTAAAAGAAACCTTCATATTCTGTTTTTGATAAAAAGTGCAAATAAGAGAAAACAATGAGAATTTTCCCTGTAACGCCGCTAAATAACTATAAAAAATATAATTTTCATAGACTTGCTACGTTTGGTTACGTTGTTGGGAGTGTTCAGTATTCGTGCTATTTTCGCAAATATTGGGTGTATCCACGTAGCAATACGTGTAATCTGTATCTTTTTAACTCAAGCACATATAATTCGAGTCATGCAGGGTTATGAGAGCTAGTTGTAAATAATTTAGATATTGTCATTTCTTTTGATGTCATTAATTGGAATATTTTCAAAATTTATGTATTTTTGTGTAATGTGCTTTTCTTAATTGTCATTACTGTTTATTCAATTTGGAAATCAATCGTTTTAAGTTAATTATTCGTACAAACATTAAAATCCCCAAGAATTATGAAAGTTACACCTTCTTTATGACTCAAAATTTTTAGAAGACTTGCGATGGTGAACTTCTACCACGAGCTACTTCTCCCTCTTTCTGCACCGTGAATTCACAGATTTGAAAAAATGGAATCGCATTCTGGATTCACAGAATTATTTCTTTTCTCTAGTGCTTTTCCCTTTGTTTTGTCTAGCAGAGTCGTAAGTTTGCACTTTAGAATTTGTAACGATCGTCAAACACATTAAAGTCTTACATCTTCGCCCCTCGAACACTTAAAACAGTTCTTGGCGCGGACGTGAGCTTAGTTGTCCCCAACGCCGTCCTCGCCAGCGCTCCTCCTCCGGCGTTGTCTTCGGTTCCGTCTGGCGAGAAGCACCCAGCTGCAGCCACCGTTCCTCGCACTCTCTCACATACGTTTCCCCAAAATAATCTTCTGCTCCCTTGCTCCTCTGCTCTCCTGCTCCTCTGCTCCTTTGCTCAACAACTCCTTTGCTCTCCTGCTCCTCTGCTCTCCTGCTCCTCTGCTCCTTTGCTCAACTCCTTTGCTCTCCTGCTCCTCTGCTCTCCTGCTCCTCTGCTCTACTGCTCTTCTGCTCTCCTGCTCCTCTGCTCTCCTGCTCCTCTGCTCTCCTGCTCCTCTGCTCTCCTGCTCCTCTGCTCCTTTGCTCAACAACTCCTTTGCTCTCCTGCTCCTCTGCTCTACTGCTCCTCTGCTCTACTGCTCCTCTGCTCTCCTGCTCCTCTGCTCCTTTGCTCAACAACTCCTCTGCTCTCCTGCTCCTCTGCTCTACTGCTCCTCTGCTCTCCTGCTCCTTTGCTCAACAACTCCTCTGCTCTCCTGCTCCTCTGCTCTCCTGCTCCTCTACTCCTTTGCTCAACAACTCCTTTGCTCTCCTGCTCCTCTGCTCTACTGCTCCTCTGCTCTCCTGCTCCTCTGCTCCTTTGCTCAACAACTCCTCTGCTCTCCTGCTCCTCTGCTCTCCTGCTCCTCTACTCCTTTGCTCAACAACTCCTTTGCTCTCCTGCTCCTCTGCTCTACTGCTCCTCTGCTCTCCTGCTCCTCTGCTCCTTTGCTCAACAACTCCTCTGCTCTCCTGCTCCTCTGCTCTCCTGCTCCTCTACTCCTTTGCTCAACAACTCCTTTGCTCTCCTGCTCCTCTGCTCTACTGCTCCTCCGCTCTGAGTCTCGCGACCGGTGCACGGTAAACGGTAAAGCAGCCGCCTACGCGAGACTCGATCCTGCGGAGGCTGAACCAGAATCACGGCTGCACAACGGCGTCGGCGATCCGGTGGCATCTTCCTTCGAACATGCTGGCCTCTTCTCTCCTGAGCAACACTGCTACCGAGGCGCATTCTTTGGCTCTTCGCGCCTTTCCATTTGGTCCGCCCCGTTGCCCGTCCTATTCCGCCTCCGTTGGCTCCCCACACGCGCCGCAGGCCTCTAGCCCCTCCGCCATTCTAGCGCGAGTTTCGTCTTGTCTGCCCCCGCTTTCTTCCGTAGCTTCCTCCGTTCCTCCTCTTCCTCTCCGCTTCCGCGTGTCCGTCCGTGTGCGACGCGTGCCTCTCGCCCTCCGCGCGCCCGTCACTCGACGCGCCGCGCGCGGGATTAGCCCCGCCCCGCCCGGCCCCGCCCGGCCCCGCCCGGCCCCGCCCCGCCCGGCCCCGCCCGGCCCCGCCCGGCTCCGCCACGCCCCGGCGAGGAATCCGGAGACCGCGCTGAATAATTTAGAGGCGGCGATGAAATTCAAAATGTGCATCTTCATTCATGTAAATCCTGAGCGCGCGCGGCGCTGCAGGCCCCGTCCGCCTCTCGCGCGTTCCCCCCGCGCCGCCGCCCGCACTCGCCCCCGCCCCCTCCCCCCCCCCGCCGTCGAGCGGAGTATCTCCGGGTCCTTCCAGGAACCGCTCAGTCCCTCGGCGAGCGACCGACTCGCGGCGTGCGATGGGCGTTGCCTCCAATTGCGAAGCGCTACTGGATTAGGAGTATTCTGAATACGTCTGGGGGCAGGCTGCGATTTGCACACTGCAATGTGTCGGGTAAAGGCGCCTCTCAAGTTGAGTGCTGGAGACACCCGCGCGCCCAGGTGCGTGCCCGTTTTCTACCCACACTAGCTGGCGAGGGTTGACGGTTGCTTAACGGGTTCGGTGGCATAACTGTTAGGGAATTGGCATGTTGGACCCAACTTTGCGGGTTGAAACCCAATCGAAACCGTGGGTTTTTAAGGGCGAAAAAATCCTTCGAAGGACTTCTTCGGGGGCGAAGTAATGCTGGCTGTCCCATGTAGTACATTTACTGTATGTGAAAAATCCTCAAACTTAAAAGTACCCTCTGAGCTAAATTCAAATCTCCTGCTTCGCTTCTCCCTTGTGAAAAACATTAAGATTTTTTTGTAGTTTTGACTTTTTTAAGTTATAATGAACTTTATTCTGGATATATTCCCTATATCATATTGTCGTTGTTGACTTAATGGGTATATTCAGTCTAAAGTGCAATAAAACACAGACCATAAATACCAATTTAATCAAAACTGAAAATTTTGACTTAAAGTGATTTACTTGTAATGAGACGCTAGAAGGTGAAAGGAACGTAGCAAGATATGCGTGGTCAGACGGAAGAGCGGGCCTGATGGCCCCAATCTTGCTACGTAAATTGTGGCATTACCTAGGGAACTATATTTTCTCCGTAGCATTACAATATTCAAGTCATGAATTTCACAAGGCTAAGGCAAGGAAATATTCTGGTAAGGCATGTATTATGAGAATCTCTTGTGCAGATTGCCTCAGGAATTATCTTTTCAATTCCATTATTCCGCTCGTCGGGGATGATTTACCTGAAGCGAATCTCCCCGATGAAGATCTCGCGCTATGCACCTCTTTCAGTGCAAACGATGCTTATTTATTTTTCACACCCTAACATCTAGTGTGTCGCCGTTTGTGGCTCGCTCAGTAATTTCGTCTATTAATGAACAAAGGGGATTTTGCGCGCAACAGAAAATTTATAATCGTGGGTTGACACAATTGTCCGTATGGAATCGCGTTGACGAAAATATTACGTAAGGCATAATTTTCTTTACTGTGCACCTGAATCATTCCATTCACAACCCTAGAAATAAAAACAGATTCGTCTATCTGGAAAAAATATTCCAGTTTCTTTCCCAAGCTTTTCAATCTCATCCTCGCTGTAATTAATAATAAACAAAACTAAATAATAATAGTAATGAACTAGCAGTACTACAACAGCATAGACGTTCTCGCGTTATAGGAAACAGCTACGTAATTTTGATGGATTGCATTTTGTGCGCTCCTAAAAAACCAGCTACCAGTAATGCATATCTGCATTCATTTAGTTAGTCAGAAGCAGCAATCATTTCTTATTTTGACAAATGACACAAACAGGAAAACATTCGACTGATACAGAATTCGCAGCGAAGTATACAGAGAAGCACAACATCCGGTTGCCAGCGCAGCGTTGTCAAAATTACGGGCATTCGCTTGGCTAATAATATCAATACTGTAATTAAAATATATACAGTAATTAAGAAAATTCTGGCTGTCTTGTCTGCTGCCTGGCTGAGTTGTCTTTCGTCGTAAGATAACAGTTGCGATAGTGTTTCATCGTTTTCCTTTAATGCAATAAGCAGTAAATTATTATGATGATCAGATGATATTAAACGGACATACCTCACCGGGCATTCTTGGAAGTAATTTATAAAAAAGTGCTGCGAAATTCATTACAAACGGAAGAACTAGCTGTCGGTCTAGACTTTACACCACTACCACCAGCTAGACTTAATAAAACAGCTGCATCTTATTACCGCCAACATCTCGACATTAGACAATTAGCTTCTAAATGATTGATGCCACAATTTTGCGATATTTCCATTAAGCTTTGCATATTGCTTAAAAAAAATACATCAATACATTGAGAATGTAAATTGAGTAAAAAGTGTAAATGAGAAAAAGTAAAAATAAAATTAAATTGACACCTTGAAGAGTAAATTATAATTAAAATTGAATTATTTTTTAATTTTATTTTTTTATTTATTTTATTAATTAATATTTATTTGTTTACATATAATTCATTCAGTTTTTTCTTTTGGCCCCTTAGTTGATGTAAAACTGTATATATTTCATTAATTTCAAGCAGAAATTACGAAAGAACTACTTGTTTTTTTCAACAAATTGTACATGACCTGATTTAAGGAGTTTATTTTGTACAACGGACTTTGTCACGGGCAAAAAATTGTTGCAACTTTCGAGAAAAAACTACCAATACCCAAGCATGAGACTAGCGCCATACTACCGTTCATTTTTACATATCTAAAAAAATCTAAAGAAAAATTTTTGAAAGGTGTGTGAGAAAAAAATGTACATTTCAATAGCAAATAACGCAAAAACTACTCGTTTTTAAAAAAAAATTTACATGACCTTTTTTTAAAGAGCTAAATTTGTACTACTCTCTTTGACACAAAAATCTTTATCTCCAATTTAGAAGCTTTTTCCAATTTTCGAAAGATGGGCATGTCAACGAAAATAAGACCTGCACCTTTATCTTAATCGTCCTTTTGAAAATGTATCAGGGGTTTCCTGTAAAATACCCCCCAAAATTAAAATACCGCTTTCAAATTCCAAAGACCTCGACACCAGCTAGAACGATTGTGAAATTTTAATTTTGGAAGAAATAACCTCATCGCTAGCGTTGTGCACAGACGGACGGACAGACAGACAGACGTTTTGCCGTCAATCGATTTTTCGGTATCAAGGACTAACCAAACGTGGATTCTGGCTACACCACGTGTTAGAGGCGTCTTTCTGTATTTTAACAACTGGATTTAATCACTTTTTTCTTATCAGGGTCCGGCAATAAGAGCTTTAGTGTCGAAAATTCGCGTTTTCCGTCGCACGATTTTAATACTTTCTTTTCTTATATTAGAAGGTGCGAGAAAGTAAAAAAACAAATAGTTTAACCATTAATTCCTCTCATGCGCGATATATTTACAACCCAGACATTCCTTGATTATCACATTCACAAATGGCCTCATTTTCCCCTATTATTCTTAATTCTGTCTTATTTTACAAACTAAGAACATTACTTGATCTTGATACGTGTAAAGTATATCTATTGGTCAGTTTATCCCTTCTCTTTTCCAGTCCCCTGCCTGTTTGAGCATCAATCTCTCAAAATCTCTATCTCAATCTTGGCAACAAAAGCGCGCATCTAATACACTGTATGCGATCACTGCTCCACATACTGCTCGTTACAACTACGATTTAAATCGTTGTCTAAGACCAAAACACGGATCGATCTCACCTCTACGAAAGCGCACATTTTTCTCTCTGGCAAGTTGTAATCCCTGTCTTATGCAATGTGCAGTAATCTCTCAATTTTGTTTCTCCTTGGTCATTCTGAGCAATTTCCCCATGTTATATAATTCCCATGTCCTTCAAATGTATGAACTATCAATTCGCATACCATATCGTTCACACGTTGACATCCGGTCTCCTCGCGATCCTTTAATTATTTTTTAATATTCACGAAACTTTCTCACGTGTCCATCTCTAAAATTACTACTAAAATTAACACTATTCTCCCTTGTTTTGTTATTACAGTGTTGGATTACCGCATAAGCTAACTAAGCAGTTGCTTAGGGCCCCCGAGAGATTGGGGCCCCCGATTCCGGTGAATGTTTTTTTTTTAATTTTTCAAATTTCATTGATAAACAAAATTTTTTAATGTTATCTATCAATATAAAATAGAATATTCAATTTTGAATTATTTTTTGTAATTAAATTATATTTTAATCGGACTCGTTGGTTATGTACATACAATTTTTAAAATTATATTTTTAAAATGAAAAAAATAAACACTATTATTTTTTACAATTGACTACAAAACGTATTAATTGAAACACTATTTTTATGAGAAGTATAGCTTTTTGTTGTGCACTACTTTAAATTTGCCGGTCAATTGATTCGCAATTCACTGTTTAGTTACAACCGTTTCTACCGAGAGCGCTGCCGTCACTTTTCAAATGTAATCAGTTTTCATATACGAACTTGACAGAAAAAAATGTTTATATGATAACATACCATAAATCATCCTGAATTTTCGTTCAAAATTTTATTATCGAAAGTATTTTCAAGACAATTGATTCAAATTTAGTGACGAAATTATTGTTGATTAAATTACGGATTATTAAACATTGAAATAAAATCGAATATGCAAACAAATTCATACGTAAATCTGATAATGAGAGGCATCTTTATTGTTTATGTATAAATTTTCTCTGAAATTGATGAGTAAGTTATAACATGTATTATTTTATTATTATATTATAAATATGCATTTTTAAATTAAACATTAATATATTAATTCTCTTAACAATTTTATATATTTCTGATTCTTGGAACTTTAATTATTGATTTTTATTTTTACGATAATCAAAGATTAATTTATTTTAGGTCTAAATTAACCATTTAATATGAATAGAAATTATTTAAGTGGATGTCAAAAACGAAAGTTAGCAGAAGAAAAAAAGAAGGCAAATGAAGAAATTGTGAATAAAATACCTAAATTAACCAGATTTTTTCCACCATGTGCATCAACTTCTGGTATTGAATCGACGTTACAAAATGATTCTGACAAAGCGGAAGACGTAAAAAAAATGAAACTGTAGACAAAACTGAAGATGATTTATTGACTGTAATCGCAAATGAAAATGATAACTCTGAAAAGTTAGTTCATCAAAGTAATAGATCCAATGATCCCGGTACATGGACTGAACAACTTGCTGAAGCGGATGTTTCTTACTGGATTGCTCGAGGACCCGAAAGTTGTCAACATCATTCAGATTCTTTAGAAGCCTCACGCAGAACATTCCAGGATGGAAAACAAACGAGATACTGTTCTAAAACTATATTTTATGGAATAAAAGCAAACGGTGAAAAGTTTAAGCGAGAATGGCTTCTGTATTCGCCATCGAATGGTTCTTTATATTGTTTCGTATGTAAACTTTTTCCATCGAAAAATGCATCTCGATTAGTAACTGGGTTTAGCGATTGGCGAAACAACAATGTCATTGATCAACATGAAAATTCATCTAATCACCGAGATGCTATGCTCGCATATCTAAGTCGAGCAAAAGATATTGGATTGAAAAAGCACTTAGATGTGCAAGTTGAAGAAGAAATCAAATACTGGCATAACGTTCTACAACGAGTGACAGCTGTCATCAAGACATTAGCCGAACGTGGATTGTCTCTCCGAGGATCAAATGAAAAATTTGGATCTGCTAGTAACGGAAATTATTTAGGATTATTGGAACTTGTTGCTGAGTTTGATCCGTTTTTAGCTTCACATATTTGCAACTATGGAAATCGTGGTAAAGGTATTAAAGCATCAAAATAAATTAATTTTTTAATAAAATATTATTTTACTATAAATAGTTTTAACGAATTTTAATATACATATTAACACACTGGATGAAAAAAGATTGCAATGTTTGCCAACCCTGTAAAGATTTTGGGAACTCTATTGTTTTGCCTTACTTTTTTACTCATCCTTTAAAATACATTTGTAGTAATATAATTGTAGATAATAATTATAGTTTAAAAAAATAGCATTTATAATAATAAATGTTCCAATTTTGTACATTTTTTTGACATTCCCAAAATTATGCCTTATTTCATCTTATGTAATAAAATCTAGACATTCGATCTTTTAATTTATCAAAATCTAGTAAATCTGAATGAGCAATTTTCATAACATACATTATTTTAATGTATTCAACGTGTATATATTTTATGTATATATTTTCTTTTTCTAGGTAGGAAACGTCTCCTATTTGTCAAAAACTATATGTGAAGAAATAATTGATCTGATGAGTGCCCAAGTTCATGCTGCTATTTTAGATGAAATAAAAACAGCTGGATATTTCAGTAGATTCTTCACCTGATCTTTCACATGTTGACCAGCTACGTGTAATAGTAAGATATGTGTCACCATTAGATGGATTACCGGTAGAACGATTTCTGACATTTTTGGAATTAGAAAATAATACTGGAAGACAGATAGCTAGTCAAGTTTTAAATTATTTAAGTGAAGATTGTAAAATAGATTTTTCTAAATGCAGAGGGCAATCTTATGATAATGCGGCGAATATGGCGGGTGAATATAACGGCATGCAAACTGCGATTTTAGAAATAAATCCATACGCAATATTTGTACCATGTGCAGGACATTCGTTAAATCTTGTAGGCCGTAGTGCAGTTGACTGTTGTTTGAGTGCGGTCAATTTTTTCTCATTGGTACAGTTATTGTATACATATTTTTCTGATTCAATATATAGATGGAACATTCTGAAAAAACATCTTAAAAATGATAAAGTTTTGAAAAAACTTTCTAATAGACGATGGGAAGCTCACGCTGTAGCAACAGAAGCCATTACTGAATCATACTCTGAAATACTTGATGCATTGGAATCAATCTCCAAAGATGATCACCTAAAAGGAGATGCTAAACTGGAAGCAATAAACATTCTCAATAAAATGCAAGAATTTGAATTTGTTCTGATGCTAACAATTTGGAATGACATTTTACAACACTTTCATCGTACTTCTAAGAAACTTCAAAGTGAAGATATTAACTTAAAAGTTTGTAGTGATCTTTATGAAACTTTAAGAGATTATTTGCATAATTTACGAGACAACTTTGAGAATTTTGAAGCTACTTCCCGAAATATGTTACCTGATGTTGATTACAAAGACATCCGCAAACGAAGACCTTCAAGAAAGCAACGAGAAAACGATGGTGATGCAGAAGAATCAGTTCAGTTAAGTGCAAGAGAGAAGTTTCGCATTTCAGTGTTTAATAAAATCATTGAAATTCTTGAAAACCAAATCAAAAGAAGAAGTATAGTGTACAAAAGTATTTCAGAAAGGTTTTCTTTTTTAATAGAAATGAATTTATCCAATGAAGAATATTCGTCAAATGTCAAAATACATGTACAGTCATACCCCGAAGACTTCAATCTTGATCTCGAAAATGAACTAAAGCAGTTCCATAGTTACATGCGTTTACAGATGAAAGAGGATGAGTCTATTACAGCAAATTTTAATATGTTTTATAACATTATTTTGAAAGATGGACTAAAAAATGTCTTTCCAAATGTTGAAATCTCTCTTAGGATATTTTTAACATTAATGATAACGAACTGTTCTGGGGAGCGATCATTTTCACTATTAAAAAGATTGAATAATCCTCTCAGAACGACTATGCGTCAAGAAAGATTAGGCTCGTTGGCTTTACTTTCGATTGAATCAGACATTATGCGTCGACAGAATTTTGATGATTTAATTAAAGAATTTATTAATGTTAAGTGCAGGAGGCGATTGTTTTAAATGGTTTATGTATGTAAAAACTATATTCGTTTTTTCATTGTTCAGTATTGAATGTAAAAATTATATAACATAAATTAATATAATAATAAATGTATTTATTATTGCAATTTAAATAAATTATAATTTTCAACATATATTTCCCAATTATATATAATTTACTGAGTTATATCACTACACTACCGGCTTCGAATTGAGTTATTTCTGACAAAAAACTTTTATTTTAGTGCTAAGCCAGTGAAACAGATTTTTTTCGAAACATACATATATATATATATATATATATATATATATATATATATATATATATATATATATATATATATAAGGGCCCCGAAAATACGTTTTGCTTAGGGCCCGGTATAGTGTTAATCCGGCACTGATTACACTTCTTCCATTCAATTCATATGCAGTTCCTCCACAAGTCTTTCCTTCAAGCCCATTTACAAACGGCTCGTTTCGCTTCTCCGCCACACCCCTTATCATCATATCGTATCATCCTCGTAGTCACCATACCGTCACACGCAATAGTGGTCGCTACTGATCTCCAGGTTGCTGCGAAAAAATCCGATTCCGATCGGCGCTATCGCCTTTCGTTTCCGAGATACGCAATTGTGTATAAGCAATTAGCATCTCATGAAAAGTTCACACGCAAGGCTTTCCTTCAAGCCGATTTACAAACGGCTCGTTTCGCTTCTCCGCCACATTCGAAGTTCCTAGCGGGGGTGGAGTGGCCACAATGATATATTGCCATGAACATTGTTGCTTGTTAGAAATTCCTGCTTCCCTTTAAGTTCCCTTTGTTTAACAAATACCGCATAAATTAAAACAAATACTACACGAGTTGGTTACCGACCAATCCTGAAGTTGGTAGCAAGAAAGAGGCAGCAACTGGCTTCCAGAACCCCCCCCCCCTGAAAATTGCCACTATCCTCCACGTGTTTGAAAGCGAAATAGAAAGAGCTTGTAAGTACGAATCATAAGAGTCGCTTCGAATCTTCCTAAGGGAAGCTAATTCTTCAGACATAAAATTGCGTATTATATTGTGAAAAATAATTCAAATTAAATAAGTAAGAAAATGCAATGTAACACGATGGAAAGAGACTTTCTGCATTTATGGCAGCCGAAAAACGAAGAATGTGAACTCATGAAAGTGTTTACAAGGAATGTCGGTTGTTTTAAAATATTGTCCTTTGTTTACAAAAAACAGGATACAGCAACAAAAAGAAAAAGAAACAAGAAAACAGTTTTATGACAAATTCTTATGTACATAGAAATATAGTCATTAAGACTCCCAGCTCCCAAGTACTCATTGGTACAACAAATGTAAATACATTGTTATAACATCCACCGTTTCATTCTAGCCTGTATTTCTGCCTTTAGAAGCAGATAACATGGAGTATGCAAAAATGTAATAATACCGGTATAAGTAAAGTATTGACACGTTTATTTATAGATATTTGTAATTGAATGAATGTAAACTTACGTAGGTTGTAAATTAAATTTCAATGAAAGCGCAAGTTTGTAATTCAAATGTGTTTTGAAATTCAATTACCCAAAGATCAGAACAATTCCGAGAAGAATTCTTTTCCATACGAAACTGACACGCTAATGTTTTTTGACACTACCTTCAGAATCCATGTTAACTGTTTGAGGTCATCTCTTATCATGGAATCTTGGGTTCTTGCAAATGTGCTAAATACGTAAATGCCAAGGTCATCTTAATTAAACACAGGAAATCTGGTTATAGGACATAATAAGTCGTGATTTCAAGACGACTGCACAATAGACATAATATTTACAATTTCGTTAACTTACTGTGTTCCTTACGTTCCCCGTGCCCCTGAGTAGCAAACATTAACACAATCTTTAATACTGAATATAATGATTCACATCTTCTTATATCCAATAAAGTTCACATCTCCTTAAATTGTTTGTAGAAAATCATATCAGTGTAATATTATTTTCAATGAAATTATTGAATGTGAAATAACTGCTTTTACATTTTTGGTTTTTATTAATAAAATATAGCTAGCTGGATTTCACGCTATGATAAGTAAGCATTTCGAGGTTTCCTCTACGAAAGTTTTTTTGTCCTGCTTATTCATTCGCTCAGAATACTGCAACCACTTTGATTAATCATCGATCATGTGACATAGGTTTCTAATGTTTATATTATATATGCAATAACATTACAATTGCACTCTGATAAGCAGTCTTTCGGCTTTGGTAATTGGTTTTCTATATTTGCGTATAACCGGCTCTGTAATGTGCATTTTTTTATTCATATATTTATTAATTTTTACTCCCTCGTGACAGTCGTACGGAGTAACAAACGTTGTATTAAGAGATGTACATATGCAATGCTATAGTAAATCGTTTCGAGATATAAACGGAAAAAGTTTTGTGGTCTTCAGTTACCAAGAGAGTGTTGTTTTCGTTTCAGAACGTCCGTCCATCAGTCTATCAGCTGCCCTGTCCGGTGTCTGTCTGTAAAAAGCACTAGTGCCTGAACAATTCGTAGAATTTTTGTCAAAACGAATTTGCCATTAAAGATCGGGCCCGAATCAAGTCATTGTTATTTTGAAGATAATTCTTTAAATTTTGTGAATAATTTAGTTGAAGCCCCCGGGGGGTTCAAACTTTTTTCCAAAACGGCTTTAACTTTTTCGACCTACATACAGTACAAAACTAGCCACCTTCGGTACTTGAACACTACAACCATCCTGTCAGGACAATACAGAGAAAACTGGGATGAAACTGAGAGAAAACTGGGTGCGACTTTTTGCTGTGCTGATGATTCAAATCCTAGCCATCAACACATCAGTTGTTTTTTTAGAAATTATTGTGCATTATGGTATGCTTTTGGCAAATCACTGTGAAGTCAATTATAAGTACTTTACTTATACCGGTATTAGTACCTTTTTGCATACTCCATGTTATCTGCTTCTAAAGGCAGAACTACAGGCTAGAATGAAACGGTGGATGTTATAACAATGTATTTACATTTGTTGTACCAGTGAGTACTTGGGAGCTGGGAGTCTTAATGACTATATTTCTGTGTACATAAGAATTTGTCATAAAACTGTTTTCTTGTTTCTTTTTCTTTTTGTTGCTGTATCCTGTTTTTTGTAAACAAAGGACAATATTTTAAAACAACCGACATTCCTTGTAAACACTTTCATGAGTTCACATTCTTCGTTTTTGGGCTGCCATAAATGCAGAAAGTCTCTTTCCATCGTGTTACATTGCATTTTCTTACTTATTTAATTTGAATTATTTTTCACAATATAATACGCAATTTTATGTCTGAAGAATTAGCTTCCCTTAGGAAGATTCGAAGCGACTCTTATGATTCGTACTTACAAGCTCTTTCTATTTCGCTTTCAAACACGTGGAGGATAGTGGCAATTTTCAGGGAGGTGGGGGGGTCTGGAAGCCAGTTGCTGCCTCTTTCTTGCTACCGACTTCAGGATTGGTGGGTAACCAACTCGTGTAGTATTTGTTTTAATTTATGCGGAATTTGTTAAACAAAGGGAACTATAAGTAGTTAGAATAAAATGAAAAATTAGATATCTGAAAACCAGGAATATCTAACTAGGAGCATTGTTCATGGCAATATATGGTAGCGTTGTGGCCGCATGTGCACTCCACCCCCGCTAGGAACTTCGAATGTGGCGGAGAAGCGAAACGAGCCGTTTGTAAATCGGCTTGAAGGAAAGCCTTGCGTGTGAACTTTTCATGAGATGCTAATTGCTTATACACAATTGCGTATCTCGGAAACGAAAGGCGATAGTGCCGATCGGAATCGGATTTTTTCGCAGCAGCCTGGAGATCAGTAGCGACCACTATTGCGTTTGACGGTATGGTGACGAGGATGATACGATATGATGATAAGGGGTGAAAGGACGAACACAAGACTGCCATGCCCGTAGTGGGACACGAACCGGCGATCATTCGGTCCGAGTTCGCTACGGCACTACTGCCGTAGAGATCTTATCCATTCGGACCGGCGAAAGGCAATATAGTTTTGCAAATTTGAAAAATGTATGAACAATTTCCAATTTGTTTTAAATTCAGAAGTGGGAAGGGGTCCCTGATGACTGAGAACAGAAAACCGGAAATTAAGAATTTTGCAACAATTAACAATTTTATGGACAATTCTGAAATCCGTGCAACTTCTGCCGGACAAAGTCCCCAAGTTGTCTTTGATGTGAATATTGCAAAATAACAATTTATGCCAGTGAAGTAAAGTTATTGCTAAACCCAACTTTATTTGTAGCTAAAATTCTATATATGGTATTGATAATTGAATTTTGCTGTTTTGTTTTATAATAGTTCCCTAAAAGTCGTCTATCGATTCGAAAAATACATGATATTTCAAGTTTTGGTAGGTGTTGCGTAATGTGGGCTTGAAATTTACAAAAAAATCTTAAATACCGCTCCAAATTTTTCATTACATTTGCTCCACATATGTAATAAGGGACGGTACGAAATATAGTGCTAGTCCTATATTAGGGTATTGCTTTTTTTTTTAATTGCAAAACATTTTGAATGTACAATTTAGAAGATGGAGAATTTTTGCGTCATACAAAATCTGTTGTGCATAATTAGCCATTAAAATAAATTAATTAACTAAATGAATAAATTAACAAATAAATAAAGTAGTGGTGCTATATAATGACAGACTTTTTTGCGCTAGTAAGTTTTCTGTTCATTCTACTCTGGATCAGCTTTTTTGATAGGCGTCATTGTCTTCGTGGCTGTTTTATTTCGTCGCCCAAAAATCGCACATTTTTCACATTTTCTTAGTGACTCGCCTCGCAATGCTCACTGAAGCACCTTCGCTTCTTGCTATGACACAAGTACTTGTTACATCTCGTAGCTGATTATCCGTGGTAGCTCATTGGGAGGGGAAGGCCTAAGCTCTTCGGAGGGCAGGTTGTCTGGTTCGAATCTTCAGCTTGAGGGTTTTTTTATTGTTTTTTTTTATTATTTTATACTTTCTTTTTGGTGACATCTGTGATGTCGCAGGGAAAATAATTAATTATTACAGAATTACAGAAAATATTTTGAAAACTATTTCAAGAAATTCTAAGCGCAAATACTATTAATCAAGATAAATAAACCGTAAGTGTCTGAAGGTTATTTTCGTATTTTTAACTTTTAAATAATCTTTCACATCTCTTATTTCATTTGTAAAGGGTACGAACCATCAAATCAATTGTCTGTAAGCCGTGGCCTGTTGCATGTGGCCGGAGTGGTTAGATGTTGGTTTCAGACTAAGCTTATTAGAGGGAAGGGCCTCTAGTTTGAGACTGGCTCGTCGGAAGTTATTTTTTACAACTCTCCATTGCTGCAGAAAACTAGTGAGAATTTCAGAAACTTGATTAAAAATCATTTGAAGCAATTCTACTCACATATACTATCTATTAAGATTATAAATAAAGTGCAAGTGTCCGTAAAATGTCATTTGCGTATTTTGAAATTTTAAACAAGCTTACAACTCCCTTGTCCTATTTGTAAAACACATATGACATCAATTCAATAGTTCAATATAATATTGCGGAGCCTTTAGAAACATTGCTAGAAAGTATGATTTGGCAGCTCTCCTAGTTTGTTTATAAAAAGTGATTGGTTTATTTTTATAAACTATTTGAAATATTCTGATAATATACAGTGATCTTGGTGTTATACTTGGACATTAGTTCCGATTTCCACGAGGATAACGTTTTTGTAATTATACAATATGTGTGTGTGTGTGTGTGTGTGCGTGCGTGCGTGCGTGCGCGTGTGTGTGTGTTTAAGTTTTATTACTTTAGTTTTCAGTTTTTCTGTGACTTATGTATTTTATTAGTGTTAAATGTAATAGAATAATACGCGTAATTCTGAACTAAGAATCTAAATTGCTGTTCTGACTTTTTATATATTACACTCAACTCGTATTACTTTTTTGGGTGTCAAAGAAACTAGTTGCCTCTCTTGTACACAGTCTCAAATGCTAATTTTAGAGCTGTTTTTGGGAGTCGACTTAGGAAGTTGCACATAAGGGGATTACAGGTATTAATAGCATGGCCCCTGCTAGCGTTCCGAAACCCAGGATTCGCGTAGCTTACAACTAAGAACAATTGCATCAACAAGAGAACAAGCATGAATAAAGGGGGAGAGGGCTTGCGATATCGCCGGAGTGTTTATAATTCACCATTTACGTTGGCTGCGTGTAATCTGCTTAAATCTCTTATTTATTTAAGGACTAAAATCGCCTCCGGAAACAGTTTCCTTAGTGGCATAAGAGCACAAACATCCTTTACATTATTGGCTCCTGATCTTCCTTATTCAAATCAATTGGCAATTTAAAATCAATTAACACTATTGAAGACATTCTCGCTTTTAGTCAATATATTCATACTAACGGAGCCTAGCAGACGCTCTGCTCTCCATCTTCTCTCTCTCTCTCTCTCTCTCTCTCTCCTCTATCTTTCTCTCTCCTCTATCTTTCTCTCTCCTCTATCTTTCTCTCTCCTCTATCTTTCTCTCTCTCCTCTATCTTTCTCTCTCTCCTCTATCTTTCTCTCTCTTCTCTTTCTTTCTCTCTCCTCTTTCTTTCTCTTTCTTCTTTCTCTCTCTTTCCTTTCTTTATTTCTCTCTCTTTTTTCTTTCTCTCTCTCTCTCTCTCTCTCTCTCTCTCTCCCAACATCCATTTTTATTACTTTATGATTAAGCCTTCTAGACATAACAAAATAGGAAAACACAACACTTCTAAAAAAGCAATGTGTTGATACTCATGATCTCCCGCGTACAGATCACGCTCTTCACATTCTCCTGAGAATGTGCAGCTCATTCGCAACTTCATTTTGGCTGACAAACGTGTAAAAGTGAAAGAATTGTCAATAAATTTGGGTATAGGTGAAGCGAGTGAGAGCAGAATATTGTAAGAACTGTTCCAGGTGGATTTCAGAAGATGGACTCACTTGTGAGAGCTGTTACATAGTGGCTCAGATGTGCTGGCCCAAATTTGTACCCTGCAGATATACATGCCCATTCCAAGTGGCGTAAGGCAGAAGTGAGTTAATATGGAGAGGTGTCTTTTTGTTCCTCAAAGATGGATCAACATACTATAAAATAGCAAAGGTATTGCTAATAAATTGAATATTAAAATATTGGTATGTATTACTTTTGTAGTGACTCTCGTCTCTGCTTAGTGAATTTTATATATATATATATATATATATATATATATATATATATATATATATATATATGAGAGAGAGAGAGAGAGGGGGGGAGATTGAGTAGCAGTAATCGCATTAAATCTGTCTACCCACTAGGCCTCCGGCCGATCGCTACACGTCACGTCTCCCCGATATCCCCAACCCCCACCCCCACCCCAGCCGGAGACCACATCCGAGCGCGAAACCTACTGGCACGTCTCCACCCCTCCCCGCCCCTCCCCTCCCGGCCCCACCCCTCCCTTGCCGAGCCTCTAGTGGCCGCACGAGATAAAAACAGTTCTCCTGCAGCGGAGACCTCTTTCTCCTTCGGAAATATTCGTTGGAAATACAAATATGATTTCGTAACACTGTATTGACGCCTCGATGGGCGTCGTGGCTAAGAACGAGTACCAACTCACCGCTTGGGGCCGAAGGGTCGCGTTCTACTGACCACAGGGCAGAGGAGCCCGCAAGTGCGTTAGTGTCCAGTGTATGATCGAATAAAAAAGGTTAAGTACAATATTTTGAAAAAAACGAGTAGTTTTTGCGTAATCTGCGATTGAAATGTACAAAAAATAATTCTAAAAAAACAGCTCCGAATTTTTTCTTTAAATTTTCTTCACGTATATAATAAGGAACGGTAAGAAATATGGCGCTAGCTTCGTTTTCGGGTATTGCACAATTGAAAATATACATTTGCCTCAGACAAAGTCTGTTGTACGAAATAAGCTCCTTAAAAAAGATCATGTATTAGTTTGAAGAAAAAAAACAAGTTGTTTTTCCGTGATTTCTGTTTGAAATTAATGAAATATTTACACGTTTTACACCAATTATGGGCCACGAGCCATAATATGTAGGAAAGCCAGGTACTGTATAAAACAATCAAGTCACATATTTAGCACCCTCCAATAGTGTTACAATCCAATAAAAATTGAATTTTTTTGTTATACACATTATTTCATATGAAAAACAATGCTCAATAATTTGAGAATTGTGCAACTCTTTTTAGTTTTTTCCTACTATTATTAGAGATTTTCTTAAATTAAGAAGAGAACCCGGTTGTAACATTTTGTACACTAAATTATTGGCTTAATGGATGTACATAACGTAGATGATAAAGCAACATTCTTTGGGCAATGTTGACCAGCATTGTTGTCTGGTAGCTTATTTATATATGTATGAATATATATATATATACACATACATACATACATACATACATACATACGTACATATATACATAAATATAACCTCACATTGGCTCAGAATTCATTTTACAAGTATGCTTCAATTATGACATGCGATGTAGAAAGAATGTTCAAAACATTCTCTTCTGACTAAGTTCCTTCAAATTCATGATCATGATATTGACATGAAATAGGCATTTGGAAGCCACAATATCCATGATTATCTGCATCAATAAACCAATTTCCATCACCCGTGCCAAAAACAACCTGCAAAATAAAATATGTGTTTCAAATATTTACAGAACATTACAGGTTTTAGTCTCAATTTAAAATAGAGATACGAGAATACTGCAGTAATCAATCCTACAATTTTTAACTGTTACCAATGACATTTCAAACTTAATATTAAATATATTTCAATAAATTAACGAATATTGTAAAACATACCTAATTGCAATACCTAATCGAGTATTGAAAAGTAATTAAATAATCTTAATAACATTGGAATTTGAATTAATATTATTTTAACCAATGATATAAAACGAAACCATTGTTTATCTTGTTCGACATAAGTTTTTAGAGGAATTATAAAATTAATTTACATTTACATTGCCTGAAGCTGGTTTAGTAGCCAATTGCAACATTGCACATAACCTAATATAGCAATATTATTACAACTCATGATGGAAATATATACGTACCGTAACATTTCTGACAATTCAGTCGACAAACTATGTTGTCAATGCATTCATTCATTCTTGCTGCAATCGTCGTAGGTATCATTTAATTCACGTTCTTTTGTAATCAGTAGCAGTGTCTTGTTCACAAAAGTAAATACGAAATTAATCGTCACTTAATTCGAATATCCCTTTCACTCCCATTGCATTGCAGAATCTGCAGAAACTGAGCGAGCACTGCTTGCTGCTGCTCGCCGAGTAGGCATGCAATTCCATGCTCTTGAGTCATTCTCTCTGCTGGCGACCCGGAGCCGCCCCCCCCTCCCCCCCCCCCCAGCCATCAGCACAGAGCTCTTCGGGGTCATCTGACAAGGTACCTTGCTGCTGTGACCTGTAACTGCTCTGCAACGTGTATAGCCTTGAGGAAGGGAAGAGGCCCGTTTATGAAGGATCATCACCTTTTCATAATCACAGGCCGGTTAGGCCAGCAAGGTTGACTTTTAGATTTTGTCGCATCCAGGAAAATAAATAACGCAACAATGTTTCCGTTTAGCGCAGCTAGGTTTTGTGTAACTACTGAAACCTTGTTGCGATTTATGGGTTCCTTTATTTCAGTGTAGGGTGAGGATGGATGGCCGTCAAGGCATTGTGTAGTAATAGTTTTGTCATTAGTCCGAGGAGTTAGAATACGGACATGTGGTTCACGTGTAACGGGAGAATAGCGAAGCAATTAAATAAGATTTTTCGAAAGAAAGTCTGTAGTAATCTTGGGATAAATAGATCGTGAATAAGAATAGAAAGTTTATTAGTTGAAATTCAATGTGGACAAAACAGCAGCTCTAGATGGAATGGGATTAGTCGCTGACGTCGTCCAAGATTTCTGTACATTCTGCAAAAGTGAAGTTTAGGCAATGAGTGACAGACATTAATAAAAATGTTATAAGAAGACCAAGTCATGTTTAAATATTTAGTTTAAGTTAATATTAAGAAAGAATTATGTGTGTGTTGTTGTTAGGAATTTGATAGTCATCAATAGAAACTATAGAGGAAGAGAAAAATACATTGTTGAAGAAAATTAATTAAGAAGAATTTCGAAATTAATAGATCGTGTCAGCCGACACCTAATGTCGCAGAGAAGTCATAAGCAAAATTTGTAGGTTGTTTAATTTATTATTAAGAAAGATTCCCTAACATTAATTAATTTGTTCACCACCCGAACACACGTACAAGCGGTATTTTCAGGTAATTACATTAAAACCAGAGCTAGCCACTCCATTAATTATTAAGAGAGATAAAAAATATTATAAGTAAAAATTATTTTGATTCACTTCAATGGTAGGCCAATACGAGGCCATAAGTATAGTAAGAATTTTAAAAGTAAATTAATAATATTCTAAAAATTATAAGTAAAGAAGGAATGGTTGATTCACTTCAATACCTTGAGTATAGCAATATTATTTCATATTGTGCCGTATGTAAGCTTTCTGACTTTTGCTCCTGAACAATGATTATTTATTCGACCATTGGAATTATTATTTTATTATGCTTTATTTATTATGCGAGATACACAGTAGACTGTCATTGCCTTCTATACCACAGTTGCAAGGTATCTTACACAAGACTCAAAGCAGCGATCTTTAGCTTAGATCAGCACCTCGATGATGAAGCACCAAATGGATAAAAAGATAAAATACTTTTTCTGGTGTTAATATCAACCATTTAAGTTGTAGGTATGTGTAGAGCTGGATTTCCCTACTAGCAAAATAATAAAGCTTCTCATCTCCCTGCCCTGAGTTTTTTAAAGTAAATATTGCCACTGACGGTCTCCACTACCAACATGTCATGAATGAAAGGTATGGTGGCGATGTACAGGATCGCCACAATAACTGTAACGCAGAATGGAGTAATACTGAAAATCTTATAATCACTGTAGCATATGAAGCTATTGGTAAAAGAAGTAAACACAGAAAAAGAAAGGCCTGAAAATCTGGAACGATGTGATTGCTGAAACCATACGTGAAAAGAAAAATGCCCCACAAGAATTAATTTAGAAAGGAAATGAAGGAAGAAAGGAAAGAAAACTACGTACGAAAAAGGAACCACGCAATGGAATTAGGAGAAAAAGCCTACCAAGAATCGTGGGACCACTTCATCAGGTCTATTGAAAATGATTTCCATGGTAGGCAGAGTCTGGCTGACAAGATCATGAAAAATTTAAAATCAGAGGAAAGGGACAGAGCAGAACTAAATTTTATAAAGAAAGATGACTAGATAAAATATAAATATGACCCAACTGTAATCGTTGAAGATAAATTACAATACAACTTTCAGATACCCTTTCAGCAAACGTGAAATGGATTATGCACTGTCAAGCATGAAAAATAGGAAAGCTCCTGGGGTAGATGGTATCTTTGCAGAACTGCTAAAATATGGAGGTGAAGAACTGAAGAACAGACTTCTTGAACTATTTAATAATTGTTGGAGAAAATGCCCAATATCTGATGCATGGAAGAATGCAAAAGTCATCTCTCTTTTTAAGAAAGGAAATAGAAGCCAACCATAAAATTACAGAGGAAAAAGCCTGTTGATGGACGCCTATAAAGTTTACACAAAAATAAATAAACGGCTCACGACAATTTCAGATACTCTGCCATTGGAAGAACAAAATGGCTTCAGGCAAGGAAGATCATGTACTGACAATTTGTTACCATTAACCAAATAATAGAAAAGAGAAGAGAGTTCAATTTAGAAACCCACATAGCTTTTATAGATGAAGATAAAGCATTTGATGGAGTTAATCGTGAACTTCTCTGGCAGATTATTCGAAAAAGGGGCTATCCTTTCCACTTAACAGACGTTATTAAACCCCTCTAGCACAAAACAAATACTAATATACAAATTGGGAACAAATGCTAGAAGAGTTAGAAATAAACAGAGGTGTACAAGAGTGCAGCTTGTTTAATATTTATGTTGACAACATTCCAAGAGAATGAAAAATTGTAAGTAAACCAAATATTTGGATAATTACATCTCTACAATGACTTCTGTATGCAGATGACCATATAATTATAGACGAGAACGAAATACGTCTGCAAAAGTCCTTGTATCAGCTGCATAGAATATGCAAACCATAATGATTTTAAATATCTGTCTAGTGACGGCATTTAGAGGCGAATATCGTGCGAGGAGGGAGAGGGAGAGGGAGAGGGCCGCGGGAGCCGCTGCGCCGCCACGAGGCGAGGCTTCTTGTCCCTCTCCATGACGAGAAAGATGGGTGCCTCTAATAGTAGGAGTATGAAAGACAATTTAGAACAGTCCAGTGAACAATTATATTGAAAGTTTGCTTCTGTGTCTTTCTATTTTACAATAAACCGTGTTCTGGCTACTCAGACGGGCAACACTCAAAAACGACATTACTAGTCTATTATTTAAATCAGAGTAGATTAGTAAACCCTATTCGACCCAGAGCGTCTGCCCCTGAGGTTCTCAATGCCGGCGCCAGATGAGAAGTAAGTTGCACGCTTGGCGCCCTCAAATACAAAGCGCGCTCGCCTGAACTCCATTAACCACCGACACTCCTGCGTGGCTGTCCTCCTCTCTCTGTGGCGACTAGTCAGCGGTTCATCGCAGTATATGAAATTGAGAATTCTATAAATTGCATATATGGCCAATTAATTACAAAATACATCAGCACACCTTTAACCCCACCCTGCACGCCCCCTCCTCCTCCAAGAATTCCGTCTCACTCGCCCCTTCGGCCGCGTCGCCGTCCCACGTCCGGCTGACGCTCTATGCTCGTCCACTCTCAGTCTCGGTTTCCGATGTTTCACAACATTCTGAAAATAACTCACATGAACTGCTTGTTTTAGATAGGCTATTTACGTCCAGTTTATGTGTTGTAAGCTTTTCAGTGTTCTAACTTTGTTTCTTGGTTGGAAATAATTTGATTTTTATACAATTTGAATAAACCATGCCGCTTTTGACATCTAAATTGTAAAAAAATCTAAAAACGTGTTCATTTCCGTTTTGTAATATTATGTTGCGGTTTCTGAGTGATAGTTTGGTGTATTTGTGTATTTGATTTGGTAGTCCTGTTCAAAGATTCTCATGCTGGTAAGATAGACACCTATGTATAGTCATGAGGATATGCTAGCATGTTTTTTTTTCTATGGAAATACCAATATTCTTGTTATTTAGTAGAATGTACAGCAAATAAATAGCATCCTTTTCGCAATTAACAATTCCAAATAACATTTTTGCATGACATACATGTATATTATAGTCTACATCATTCGGGGTCAAAAAAAACCCAAATCGAGTCCACGTAAGTGTGTAAGACGGATTAAAGGACTTGCACTAGGGACGACGCCCAGAATTTTGTTCCCCGCCAAGACGTTGCAAGTCTATACGATCAACATTGCTTATGTATCTAGCAACTGCATTTAACATGATTTTTTTTACTTCTTGAATAAATTTTAATTCATACTTCTTGATTCTCAGATCTTCAACTGATCTTCATATATTCAATTTCGCCCAAATTCAGATATTCATTTGTATTTATATAGTTTCTTGATCACTTCGCAATCGAAAAACCATCTTAAGCAATAAAAATATTGATACCTAGAAAACCAAACCATTCTTGTAATGTGGAATCCACAAATTATGTACACACACTGTGTAGAAAAATACACTTATTTCCTGAAATTGAGAGTATAAAAGTTAGAAGTTACACACAAATTCAAAAACAATATCACGAAACAAGTACACACTGAACTCTTGCCAATTACCTATCAATGGAATTTCACTATTGTTGCTAGCCTGTTTATCATATAAAACAATAAGTTTAATGTTTCTCGCTGTTTTAGAATATATAATACTAAACTATTTGCATAGCAAATGCCTGTTTTTTCCTAATTAATGTAATTAAGGAAGGAAGGTTCACCTGAGAAGATATTTATTGTTGTTTATATTACTGTATTCTCTAATCGATTTTTATACATACGTATATACTGAGCAATATACATACTATAGGGAAAGCGATGTAATCCTGCGCAAAAAAAATGACGCCTTTTCGGCCGAAAAAAGTCATTGTCGGGCTCTGATAACGAAAAAATGGATGCATCCAGTTGCTAAATAAAGGAAAAATCCTCTAACACCTAGTGTAGCAGGAATTCCCGTTATTGTGGGTCCTTGATACCGAAAAATCAATTGACGACAAATCGTCCGTCTGTCAGTTTTTGGACACCACTTGCGCCTAAACCTTCGTAGGGATTTTCCAAATTGAAGAAACCCCTGTCCATCTGGCTCGAGTCGAAGGTTTGTGATATTGAAAACATTTAAAATTTGAAGCTACTTGTCATGAATCCCTCAGGACAATTTCAAAATGTTATTAAAAATCGGCTCCATTGTTTTCTTTAAATTTCTTGTAAGAATAGTGTAAAATACACTTATAAAAGTGGCGTAGGTTCTATTTTCACTGCTAACTCTGAATTTTCGATAATTTCAAAAGTTTCAATTATTTCGGGCGACTTCCCTCACTATGAAAATGAAGAAAGAGGATTTTCCTCTCCAAATTAAACTTGTCCGTAATTAGTTCTTTATTTATGATCATATACATTTTTTCGTAATTTATAGTAGTTTTCGTGCAATATTTGCAATTAAAAAATACAAATACATTTTGCTGAAAAACGGCTTCAAATTTTTTCTTTAAACCTTAAGTAGAGATATTGCTAAATGTATTCTATAAGGTGACAAACGCCATATTCTCTTCTTTTATTTTCCCAAAAATTACAAAAATAAATATTTTTGACGTGTCTCTCACGTCGTTAATATTTATATGAGCAGCGATTTGTTCACATTATTATATTTATGAGTGTTTGTGCTTTAAATAATGTCACATAAAGTTTCTCAAAACTCAACCATTTTCTGTAAAAACTAGCTCAAAGTTTGTATTTTCAAAAACGCTCAAACGTCATTTTCTCGAAAACGGATTCAAATTTTGTCTTTAAACTTTTCGAGGGGATAGTGCTAATTGCACTTCTTAATATGGCTTGAAGTTCAGTTTACGGTATTTTTTTTAATTTTCCTAAAATTATACTGTTGTATTTTT
This sequence comes from Gryllus longicercus, assembly GCA_038098605.1. Lineage (NCBI taxonomy): Eukaryota > Metazoa > Arthropoda > Insecta > Orthoptera > Gryllidae > Gryllus > Gryllus longicercus. The sequence continues at coordinate 407,626 of JAZDUA010000529.1, read as the reverse complement.
TGGAAGATCTCTTACGACGCTAATATGCATATTTTCGCCAATTCGTAAACTCTGTTATAGTTGTGAGTTAATATGAGTTAAATGACTTATAATAAAGTTTTTCGAAAACTCAAAAAATGTATATGATAAAGGGCTTCAAATTTCGAAATTACATTAGCGTTTAAACGCCATTTTCATAAAAATGGCTCAATTTGTCAAAGAAAATTGCCATTAAGACTAATTTTTACTGATCTTTAATGTTCTTAAAATATTTCTGTTTTACAGGGATTTTATTAGGAAACAGAAAAATTGAGAAATTTTCAAAAAAATGTACTTTGGCGGTTTCAAAAAAAAACGACTTTGGAAAGAGGGCAGTAGGCAGAGTATGTGGCAAGTCCGAATAGCATGCAGAGGCCAAAGGAAATAGAAAATTTATACGGAGAAGTCTGCGCCATTTGTAGTACCACTTGTTCATTTTTTTAAACACATTTACCTTTTAACACTCATTTTTTAACACTTTATGGTAACGATCACACATCTCATTACACAGCTCACAGATGCATTAGGCATTAAGTTCATGGATTTTTATTTTACACATTTCAGCGTGTCACAGTATGTTTTTGGATGATGCGGGTCTCATGTTCGTTGAAAACCCTGATTTTTGAAAAATTGAAAAAGTTCAATTTTTTCGGAGTCTGTTAACAACCAAAATATATAAAGGTAGAGATTCTCCCTTAATGAAATCTGTTCCTTAAAAATACATTTGGAAATAAGGACGCGTACAACTTTTCGAAAATTTAAATACTTTTCGCTTAACTTCGTGTGAAAATATGGGTAATAAAGTAGGTTATGTTTCAGCAACACGAGTTCCTGTCTTTCAAACCTGTTGCTTGCGAGACGCGCTATACTACCTTCACCGTGCGTGTGAGTCTTGGGGCTGCTCCGCTCTAGTCTCGCACCGTAGGTGTTTCCAACGATTCCCAGATTGACTTCAAGTTGGGTAAGTTGTTGCCTTAGTGGCAGACGAATCCATGTAACGAGTCTTGTGATAGTTTCTCACGCACCCCTCCGTCTTCCGTTTAAGACTTTGCTGCTATTGGTTTCCAGAACAAAAGTGGTTGTACAACTGAATGCCCCTAAAGGCAACAATTTTTCTTTCATTCTCAAACGAGAGAAAATTCCTTTAAATGTAGTTTTATTTTCCTAGATTGAACGATAAACTTGAAAGGTCAAGTTTTCAGGCTGTTGGAAACATCAACCCGCTATGCAATCTGTCACTGAATGCGTGTGTAGAGGTCAGGAAATGCCCATAAGATTTTCGCACTGAAATCAGCCATCAGTGCTCACGCAGAAATGATCGCCACACGAATATGAAATCGCTTCATTTCAAAAGCAAACCAAATTCCGACAGCGTTTCTACACCCACTACTGTTTGCCGATCAGCATGTCATTACAAGAGTAGATATTCCATTCACATTCACTAATATTTGCATTTAGAAAAATATTGTTGTTGGAAACCGGCATGGTGATGGCGTACATTCTAAACTCTACGCGTTCATAATTAATGTCGGAGTATAATTAAAGGTTCGCATTAAATAATGAAAACGCAGTTAAAAATTACCCCGAAATAAAAAAAAAGCCGTTGAAATGTGTACATTGGTTACTTTTTACTTTCCCGTATACACGGAGTAATATACGTAGTATAGGGGAAGTTATGGTTTGCGGCGGAAAATAGATTTCGAGATTTCAACGTATATACACGCATTTGAGACTCCTGATACTGAAAAAGCATTTCTTTCAAAACGTGCGTCTGCCCGTCCGTACGCGCGAGTGCTCGTCGCTGTGTCTTGGTCTGTAAACTATGAACACTGCTAGTGCCTAAACCATGCATAGGGTTTTCTCTAAATTGTAGAAACCCATGTCCATCTGCCTTGTGTAAAAACATTGAGATTTTGAAAAACATTCCTAAAAAAATTGGCATTACTTTACGTGAAGCCATTCGGACATTTTCAAACTTTGGTCAAAAAGAGCTCCAACTTCTTTCTTTAATTTTCTTGTAAGAATACTGTAACATACACTTATGAAAGTGGACTAGATTCGATTTTCACAGTTAACTATGAATTTTAGAAAATTGCAAAGGATTAATTTTTTCGGTGTCTTCCTACAACTACAGAATTAAAGATAGCGTTTTTTCTTTAAATAAAATTTGTGCTCCATTGTGAGTTCTTTCATTAATGACAAGTACATTTTTTTAAAAGTTTAGTAGTTTTCGCGCAATATCGCATGCAATATGTGTAATTTAAAGAAATGACAAAAAGATTTTCTCAAAAATGGCTCCAAAGTTTTCTTTAAATTTTTGATAGGGATAGTGCTAAATGCACTCCATAAGATGAAATAAAGGCTATATTCCTTCATTCTGATGTTATTTTCTAAAATGATAAAAATGTGTAGTTTTTTTGCTTGTCATGTTAATATTTGTACTAGCGGCATTTTTTTCACATTATTGTATTTATGAGCACATGTGCTTTAATTAATGTCATAAATCTCAACATTTTTCTGTGAAATCTAGCTCAAAATTCAGTTTTTTTTACAAACGCTCGACTTGCATTTTCTCAAAAACTGCTCCAAATTTTTTCTTTAAACATTTCGAAGGGATAGTGATAATTGCACTATTTAATATGACGTAATGCTGACTTTGGTAGATTTTTTTTCAATAGTTACCCAAATGTAAATTTTTTGAAAGATCTCTCACGCCGTTGATAGGCACATTTTCAGCAATTTGTAAACACTATTGTATTTGTGAGTTAGAATACTTAAAATGGCTAATAATAAAGTTTTTCAAAACTCAAAATTTTTCTGTGAAACAGCTACAAATTTCAAATGTTATAGTAGCGCTTAAACGCAATTTTCTTAAAAAATACTCCAAATGTTTCAAAGAATATTGCCATTTTGGACGAGATTTTATCAGCCTTTACTATTCTTAAAATAGTATTACTGTTCTGTTAGGAAACCAAAAAATTAAGAAAATTTCAAAAAATGTACTTTTGCCAGGGTTGGATGGCAGCTGGCAAGAGTGTATGGCTACTCCGAGTAGCTAGCCGAAGCGAAAGGAAATAGAAAATTAATACGGGAACGTCTGTGCCAGTCTCTTGCACCACTAGTTTTTTTCTGTCTTAATTTTCTTTCTGAATAAATATATTCATTTCTTTTGTGAGTAATAAACAGTTTACATGTTTCTAGAGTGATTCTATGCTTCTGGAGTTATAATTTTAGCCTAGAATGTTCTTTTCAAACCAACATTTGAGTATCTATTGCGGCTTAAATGTATATGGACGCAACCTCCGCCTTTCCAAAACCACCCACCAGTAGGTACCTAGTGTGATTACGTAAATAAATGCTGGAGATGACCTTAAATTTATCTTAGACTGTGGTATCAACGGATTTTCGAAAGGATAACCCAAAATACATAAATCAAATGTCAGTAGTGCATGTATTCTGGAAGTAAAGTGTTACAGACATACACAGCTATAAACAAAAAATAGCCTAATAAAAAACAACACTCAAATTGGATCGTGATACGTATCTTGTACTTCGTTCTTTGAAAAATCTCTCTCACATTTTGAAAGCTCTCAATTTTTTGTAGAATATTGGCTTTCTTTATAAGTAATTATACCCTGTACTATTTCTATCGTGCACTTCTACTTCCTTACTGAATGAACTGCAAGCATTTAGTCTTAACTCCAAAGAAATTGAAGAAGACCTACTAATTAGTGCATCCAATTCTCATAACTGAAACATAATGTGAAAACATTTCATCTTAAGTCAAAACTATTTAACGATGCACATTTAACCTTCCGCGTAAGTGGGTTTCTCACCAAAGCAATGATTGCGTACGATGTTCTTATTTACATAATCATTTTACAAACTTTTATTATGTCTACTCTAATTAACGTTAAAGAAGTGTTCGCAAAATTCTTCAAGGCTTTACACAAACGCCATGAGGATGCAGTACGGATGTCAGTGAAATGTAACAATAAAGGAACAGTAATTTTGTCCCTAAATCTTTCGTCTTCGCTTTCCCTCAGTACCTCCAATTTGACTGCTCGACCGCAGCTCGAGTAACATGTTCCTAGCGCTCTCCGTGGCCTTGCTCCGAGCGCAAGAGACCGCGCTGCCGACCCGCTACGTCGCCTTCGCAGACCTCGTCGCACTCGCCACGCGCCAGATCGACCCCCGAATTCCAGCCGCTTCGGTCTTCTTTCTCCTTAGGACACCGCGACGCGCTCGTTCGCCTCTTCGTCTTTCTTCCTTCGCCCCTCACGCGGAGAGCGCCGGCGTTAACGTTACTTTTTGCGTCGCTTTCATCCCCCGATACATTTTGCGAACTTGGGTGTTCTCGAAACAGAACTTACCGCCTCTTACTAATCTACGTAACTGCCCACTTCACAAATCTTGTTCCTTACTTCCTGAACATTTCTACCAACTCGTCTTCTGCCACGACCTCACGTTCAACTCGCAATGGTGGAGTTCAACTATTTTTTCTTTCAACGCTTCAACATGCAAATCTCTCCTCCAAAATGTCCTCAAAATATGGTCTTCTTCTCCGCTGTCTGATTCGCAACGTTCTAACAAGACCGCCCATGTCAAAGCCCACAACAAGCAATATTGTCGACGCCCGAATGCAGAAGAAGAAGAAGGAAACCGCGCCCGCTGTCTGAAGTCCCTTCGCCCCCACCGGGACTACTCGCAGGTGCCGCGCGGGGTCGCTCTTTCCTCTGGCATCTCCAGATGGGATTGCAGCCGCGTGGGGGGCTGTGGCGGTGGCAAATGGACCTACTGGACGCATAATATATGTGTGTGTGTATGTGGGTGTATTTGTAGTTTGAAAATTTAAAAAAATAAATCAGTAATGTCAACCATCTGTAGTTGGTGCAAAAATGTAAGTGGAAGAGAAGGGTTTATTTTTTTTAGTCAGGAGAAGGTTTTGACAAAAAACTACCATCTATTCTGTATTCTTTCTTTTGGAAACAAGTTTTGCATTTCGATCCGAAAAACGTTGCTTCAATATCAGTAAGATAATTGAATAATGATGTTTACAAATCCAGAATGTGGAATGTCTTGGACTCTCTCTCTCGCCATGCCTCCAATTGGTCTCGTCTCTCTATTTATGTCCTGTTTCCTTCCAGATGGACGGAGTGATTCACTGATGCTACGCTGACCAGGCAGATCTTCATTCTTGTAAGTGGCAGCCTGTCTGGCTTTTACAAAATCTATCCTTTTATTTAATAATATTAATTACTTTTAATTGAATATTATGTCTTTTTAATTTACCTGTAATCATGTCTATAATGTTAGTAGAGAATAAAATTTGTAACACTATCTAGTAATTGTTTCGAGTATTTGCTAAAATCTGACGTGGAATAAAATGAAAGCTGACTCAAATTTGAAGGAGCACATCATTTGGAACAATAATTTTATTTTCCTCTTGGAAACTCATCAGACACAATTTTATAATTCGTATTTTAATGACATTAATAACGATTTTATCCATTAGGAAATTTAATTTGTATTTATTGTTAGGATTAAGTTTTAAAATGCCTGTCACAATATAATTCTATTTATTTGTTGTTATTTTCAATTATGGACAACCACAATGATAAGTGCCAAAAAAGTTTCACGTAGTAATTTTATGCACTTGTATCACTACGACGTTTCGGAGACTGTTTTGTCTCCCTCATCAGGTACAACTGTTATAACAGAAAACTAAAACTAATATATACAAAAACTATATACAATATTTACAAATTATACAACACTCCACTACGTATTTTAATATCCAGATGTTTCTCTACAATTGTAAATATTGTGTATAGTTTTGTATATATTAGTTTTAGTTTTCTGTTATCACAGGTGAGCTTTCTTTGCATTGGGTGCAATATAAATTTATTTGTTATTTTTGTAATTTTCAGTACATCATTTTGGCATCATGAATAATTTTATAATTAAATTTTCAGTTGTGCCTAATGAGGGAGTCAAAACACTCTGCGAAACGACGTAACACAAGTCAATAAAATTATTATTTAAAAAAAATTTGGCACTTCTCATTGTGGTTGTCCATAATTTAAAATAAGGGACTGAACAACAAATTAATTAAATTCGATTTACGTCCTGTACTTTTTTATATTCGTATTAAGTGTGCAGCTATCCAAATTATGACCAAAAGGTTGAAGTTATCGTTTTAGACGATTCTATTTATTTTCATTTATTGAAGTAAAAAAATTGTTTTTTCGGCCAAATTTGAGTAATTGATGAAGATAAAAAATACTACATTAAGCATGTTCTTGTAGAATACGGAAGATATTTTCGAGCAGCTAATAAAAGTTCCAAAATGAAATCTTTCTAGAACTGAACACGTAAGAAAAATTGAATAAAAAATTCTTTAATTATTTAATGTTATTTTAAAATACTCTGGAAAAATATTTTTTTAAATACATTCTCGGATACAAATCCAACACATCTGCATTTGAGAGTTTTCCGTACAGGAAATTTGCATGAAGTATAATCATTTCAGAAGAAATTAAATTTATAAACGAATATAAATTGTCTTTTTTGTCAAATTTCACCTGCTATCATTGATCGGAAATGGTTGTATTCGACCATTTATAGTCATACAGGGACTTCATGTACCCAAACAGCGATGGAGTTTTAATGGAGGACAATGTGCCATGTCTTCGAGCCACAATTGTTCACGATGGGTTTGAAAAACACCCTAGATATTTTGGCCATCCGTATCGCCCGAAATGAATCCCATCTAATATATATGGGACATAACTGCGAGTTAAGTTCGTGCACATATTATTGCACCGGCGACACTTTCCCAATTATGGACGGCTGTAGATGCAGCATGGGTCAATAGTTTTGCTTCCAACGACTTGGTGAGTCCATGCCATGTCGAGATGCTGCACTTGGCCGGTCAAAAATATCCGACACAATATTAAGAGATTTTGTCATATATATATGACGTACCTTCAATGCGGTACTGTTCACTACATTTATTTTGAAGGGACAGGTGTCTTTGCTTGTGAATGGGCCTCTATGTTTGGGCAAAAGCATTGAAAGAAAAACTCAACTATCAGTTTTCAAACAAATAAACAATTTCTTACTAAGAGAACACAAATTAGTACAACATTTGCAATCAAGTGATTTCTCGTTTTGGTACCAAAACATACATGTGAGCTCAAATTTCCGCGATATCTTAAGTTCCGCGACCCGGTCGTTCCTTCTTGGATGTTCCCCCGGCAGCGGCGGCGGCTATCGGCGGCCTTCCGCACGCCGCGGAGCCCTTCGACGTCCAGGAAGTTAGCAGGCCCATTGCATCCAATCACAAAACTGCATAGTCCATAATTTGCCGCTTTTTTGCCGTTTTTAAGATGTGGAAAAGAAAAATTTGCCGCGGGTCATTTTCTCAAAAAAATCTGTGTTCATGCTAACTTCCGATGGAAGTTAGCAGGACCACACCTCTAAATCCGCTACTATTGCAAGTATATACACAAAACTGTACTCCAAATTTGCCGCTTTTTATTTATAAACGATTAGTGAAGAAATCAAACTGATATCTCCATTCTACCAAAAAATATTAACAAAAAACCAAAAAATGAAAGTTACGCTCCTCTTGCAAGCGCATTCGAAGAAGATATGAGACGCCCCCTGTAATTCATCAGCCGTAACAATTCATACTCTTCGCCAAAATTTGCCGTAAACCAGTGCTAAACATAATCTCTAAACAAAACTTTTGCCTCGGACCGATTCGACTCAACTACCCGGGTTCGAATCCCAGAGTTTACCCTTTTACAAGAGTTCTGCTCATGTAAACACGCACCTTCCTCCTAAGCCATCAGCCATAACAATTAATACTCTAAGCCAGAATTTGCCGTAATTACGTGCTAAACATAAACTGTTATAAAAAAATTTGCCGCCGACCGGTTAATCTCAATTACGCGGGTTCGAATCCCGCAATGCCGCTCTAAGGAACGTCCTGTGCAGATAAACAACACCATACCTCCTGAACGTGCAGCCATAACAACTCATAATCTACACCAAACTCTGACGCAAACAAGTACTAATTACAATACGTAACAAAAGAGTCTCCGCCGGACCGGTTAGACTATATTATCGGGGTTCGAATCCCAGACTTTGCCTTCCTACGAAAGCCCTGAACACGTGAAGAAGTCCGAAAGTTAAGAAGCCCGTTCCTCCTAAACTATCAGCCATAACAATTCATACTCCTCATCAAAATTTGATGCAAACAAGTATTCAATAAAATCTGCATTATGAAATTTTGCCGCGGACCGGTTAGATTATATTATCCCGGTTCGAATCCCAGATTTCGCCTTGTTACAAGAGCTCTGAGAAAGTTAAGAAGCCCGTTCCTCCTAAACTATCATTCATAACAATGCATACTGAACGTCAAAATTTGATGCAAACAAGTATTCAATAAAATCTGTAACAAGAAAATTTGCCGCGGACCGGTTAGAATACATTACCCGGGCTCAAATCCTAGATTTCGACCTCTTACGATAGCTCTGTGAAACTTAAGAACCCCGTTCCTCCTAAACTATCAGCCATAACAATGCATACTCTACGTCAAAATACGATGCAAACAAATATTCAATAAAATCTGTAACAAACAAAATTGCCGCGTACAGGTTAGATTACATTACGCGGGTTCGATTCCTGGATTTCGCCCTCATACAAGAGCGCTGAGAAAGTTACGAAGCCCGTTCCTCCTAAACTATCAGCCATAACAATTCATCCTCTACGTCAAAATTTGATGCAAACTAGTATGCAATAAAATCGGTAACAAGAAAATTTGCTCCTGACCGGTTAAATTAAATTATCCGGTTTCGAATCCCAGATTTCGCCCTCTTACAGGAGCTCTGAACATGTGAAAAAGCGCGTTCCTCCTAAACAATCAGCCATGTGAATTAATACTCTACGCTAAAATTTGACGCAAACAAGTACTAAATACAATCACAAACCGCGGACCGGTTAGATTACATTAGCCGGATTCGAATCTCAGATTTCGCCCTCCTACGAGAGCTCAGAATATGTGAAGAAGCCCGCTCCTCCTAAATCATCCGCAAAACAATATATACTCTACCCCAAAATTTGATGCAATCAAGTATTAAATACAATCTGTAACAATCAAATTTTGCCGCGGACCGGTTAAATTATTTTACTAAGGTTGGAATCCAGATTTCGCCCTCTTAGAGAGTTCTGAGGAAGTTAAGAAGCTCAGTCGTCCTAAACCATCAGCATTTAATACTGTACGCTATAATTTGCCATAAACATGTGCTTAATATAAACTGTAAGAAAAACATTTCCTAGGGCCTGTTGGAAATAATTAAGCTGATACGAATCCCAAAAGTTCCCTCCAAGGTAAGTCATAACAATTCATGCTCTACATCAATTTTTGTCACAATAAAGTACTAAATGCAATCGGTAACAAAAACATTTTTCGTGAATCGGTTAGTTTAAATTACATGTATTCGAATCCAAGATTGTCCCTCTATGGGATGTCCCGCTCAAGTTAAAGAAACCGTACCTCCTAAACCAGCAGCCATAACAATTCATTATCTACACAAAAAATAACATATAAAGGTACTAATATAATTTGTAAGAAGCAAATGTACTGCTAACCGTTTAGCTTCAATTACCAGGGATCGAATATCCGATTTTATCAAACGAGTGCCTGGCTACATTAAGATGTCTGTTCCTAGTAAATAATGAGGAATAACGATGCATACTCTTCCTCAAAATTTGAGGTAAATAAATGCTTAATATAACAATTGTAATTATAATAAAATATTTCTCAGGCTTACGAATTTTCATGAGTTAGTTGCGAAAGCCATATGTGTACGTCTTGGAAGCATTTTGCTCAAGATATGACACTGTTCCTCCTAAACCATCAGCCTGAACCATTGATTCTCGAAACCGAAATTTGCCGTAAACAAGTACTTAATATAATCTGTAATAAAAACAGATGCTGCGGACCGGTTAGCTTTAATTACCAGGGCTCGAATTCAGAATAGCCATCTTACAAAATCCTTGCGCAAATTAAGAAGCCCGTTCCTCCTAAGCCATCAGGCATAACAATGCATACTCTACCCGACTATTTGCTGTAAATAAATACTAATTATATATTAGTAAAAAACAAAATTGTCACAGACCGGTTACGCGGGTTCGAATCCCATAATAAAATAAATCAGCGGGGTAAAATAATTCAGCGGGCAAAGATTCCTGTTTAGCTTTGTGTAGTGCATCCTCGCTATACGAAAATGTACTGACTGCCTGTGTCTTTAAGGCTAAATGCACCGAAAAATACTTGTAGGAAAATTCAATAGATCGCAGCACTATCACAGGGGAATTTACTTCACCGATAACGTCTGAACCAATGGTCCGATTTTCGATCTGTAAACGGCATTCGACGCCTTTTTAAAATAGAATTTACGCTACGAAGCCCTTTTTCCAAAAATCTAGCAAAAACGCGAATTTGAAATTTGTTCTCAAACTTCAAAGAACATATCAAAAAATGTGGGCTTATAGCGCGATGGCGACATGCTTCCTGAATCCAACGCCGTGCCAATCATGCAAATCGGACGAATAGGAGCGTCGTAAAGAGAAATTTACGAAAACACCTCCCTCCCCCATCCCCTTCTGCGCCGTTGCGTAATCCACCCGACTGTTGTGGGCCCTCTGTCGGCGCGGCGGCACGGCCAGGCCAGGCGGCGTGGGCCAGCCCCGGCGGATCAGGAGGGACTTGCGGGATTCGCAAGCAAGACAGTCGGTTTATGCGTTCGTCACTTTCCATCTCAATCTACTTTTCCACAAATATCAAACTAGTGATGCTATACTACTATTACAGACCGAGATAAACGGTCTGTAACAGTAGTACGTAACTATCTTTTTCACATAGTTCCGTCTTCCTTCGAATACCATCTTGAAATTGTTTGAAGCATTACTCATAATATCGTGTCTGATTTGGAACTGGTTTAAAAAATGAACTAATTGTGTAAGTATCAGCATTATTCCATCTCCCCACATCTTATTTTAGATACATTTTACTTCTAAGGTCATCTGTTATCACTTCACCTTGCTCTAAGATCTTCCGTTGTCAAATACCGGAAAAAATGAGCGGCGTATACGCACGAGCTCTTTTATCCACTCGATTTTTGATCTCAAAATGACGTTTATCTGCTTTAAAGAGTTCATCTGGTGAATCTCTTTTCCCAAGTAAAATAGCCGAAGCTAATTTTAAAAATGTTTTCGTACTTTCGGACAAATTTAAAAAAATGCATGATCTTGGCTGTCCGGGTGACGTCGCATCGACGGCTGTGTTGCCGTCGTTTCGACCATCTTCTTGTGGTCTTCCTCAGGGCCTCATACCAGCCCTGAGGATGACCACGACAAGATGGTCGAAACGTCGGCAACACAATCTTCGACGCGGCGTCACCCGGACAGCCAAGATCATGTACATGATTGCCGCGGAAGCCTACGACTTCAAATTTAAAAAAGGTGGTAAAATAGCGGGCTGGCGAGCTGCATCCTGACTCCAACGAATCGAAATAAGATACTATGAATCATGACTTATCCCAGTTTACTTGGTAAGTTATTTTGATATAAACTAAATATGTTATATTTGTATAATTTTGAAAGGAATAAATAATTCCTGGTGAGTCGTTTCATACAGACTACGTAAATGAATAAAGGGTAATGATGCAATTGGATAACTCCTAGATGTTTGCTTGCATTTGGAGCGTGTTTTCCCTTACATTTTCTTTGTTTTATAAAAAGTGGATTTTCTAGAAAAAAAGTTATCTGTAGAAATTGCAGTATGCAAAACCAGATAGACGTGACTTTTTCGTGACATATCGGCCACAATGATATAAATAATATGGAACATTCAAACCAGTTTAAAAACGAAGGAAATCTTTTTCTGTGAGTATGATCTTAGGTTATGCTTTACGCTAACGCTTACGCGACGTAATGTAATCTACACAACTTTTCAGAGGAGATAGAAAATGAGGTTTCTTTCAATGTGAATTGTTTTTTGAAAATCTTAAGAAAGTATATGCGTACATCAACAACTTTTTTTTTCAACTGAATCACACGGTATTCATGCAATTGTGTTGTTATTTGCACAATCTCGGCTGTCCCCTTTCTTAGATAATAGAGTGCGTTGCAAATCTGTTGGTCACTCTTTTCTTTTCCAGATAACATTGCATAATTGTGTTAGTTTCGCCAAGATTTCTTCCCCTGTATCTTTGAATAGTTCGATTGGAATATTATCTGCAGCCGGAGACTTCCCATTTTTCAGTTTTTTGTCGCCCAATTCATTTCTTCGATCTCAGGTTCTTATTCGTAATCATCTATATTTATCCACTACTCTATTTGTAAGTCCTTACCAAATAACTTCTTCGTGTATTCTTCCCATCTTTTCGTGATCTCTTCTTTTGTTGTATTTATTTTGTCGTTCTCGTTCTTAACATTCGCCATTGTTGGTTTACGCTCCGTGGTCATATTTCGGATGACGTGGAAAATTTATTAAGATCTCCATTTTTTGTTATGTTCTTCCACTTCTTCGCTTTTTTTCTTGAATAAACTTTTCTTTATCTTGCCTTGGGCTGGGCTGGAATCCCCGTAGAATTTTCTGACTTTCGTCTGGTCATTTGCTTTCTTTGCAGAGAAATATAATGTTTAAAGAGAAATATATATAAGGACTCCGTTATACATAATAATAATAATAATAATAATAATAATAATAATAATAATAATAATAACAATAATAATAATAGGCACGCGTTTGGAGTAAGAACCAAAGCATGTACACTATAGTATTGCTTATATCGTACTATATAATACATCGAATCTTCACTTCGATGTCTGTTTCCAAGATTTTGTGAAACTTCTTTATATTTCACGGAGAAAATCTTGAATTTTCTCTGAGGGTCTAATTCAGCCTGTCGATCGTGAAAACTATTGAGGAGGTTGTTGCTCCGAATGCATCGGGCGGTTGGTCTTTCATCGCCACCTGCCGCAAAGGACTAGGGCAGGGATAGGGCACGAACGAGCCTGGACTCGCGTAATGTGGCCGTGGGGGAGGGGGCCCGGGATTTCCAAGTCCGATATGGCACTGGGACAGTGGTTCGCAAATAGACAAGGTGGAGAATGCTCACACCAAGTTCACTGATCGGCTCGCTTACTCGGTGTTTTTCTCCGCTTTACACTTCCTGCTCCACGTCCACGTGTCTACTGCGTCTGTTCATCCCCAAGCCACCTCATTCTTTTAGTTGGGAGCTGACTCGATTGCGAGGCTGACGAATGCCCTCAATGTTCTTGAAAGCTGCCCCCCTCCCGCCTAATCTGCAACTACTAGCTGTCCCAAATATTTTACGCCAAGTATCCATAGGCAAGAATTAAAACATTATACAAGAATAAGGAAAACAAATAAGCAATAAGTGGATGTCATCAATGTGGAATTTTTTATCTTCACAATATGGCCTTTTCTTACCGGGAGTACTCAAGGCTGCCCCCCCGGCTTCAAATCCTTCTTTTTTTTAATTGATGTCACAGTTTGAACAGATACTTTAGTATAGTTTACTACCCGAAAATTGCTGTAATGCACCGTGTGTTGAAGAACGCCCGAATTCTTTTCTTTGTCACATTTCTTAATAACGAGACGTATATTTTCCATAGCTTTACTGTGTATTGTTTGGCCTTTTCTACGAACAGAAGCCATACCGTTCCACCAAAAGTCACAAACCAAATTAAAATTAATACGCTATACACTTGTGTTACGAACAAGAAGCAATCAACATGTCACTCATTGAGTTCATGTCTTCTCAGAACAAGAAACATTCTATATCAGATGAAGTGATATTGAACCTCATACAATGTTGTCAAAGCAGATATACTACTTCCTCGACTGCTCGCGTAGGCGGAAAATTGCAAAACACGTCAATATGCTGAATACTTACACTGTAGGTCTTCGGCGAATTCTTTAGTTCTACCTCGTATGTACGACAGGTGACAGTAATATTTAAATATGTGGTTTCGTAAAGTTTTGGAAACATTTATTTGTGCAATGTAATTGAATTTCCCTCACTATTCAAGAGAGATTGTTATCAAATTGCCGCCTTGCGAAAGATGAGGCGTCAAAAATCGTTACACTAGTGTGAACACTTTTCAGGTTTTCAACGTCAAAAGTAATTTGTTGAGACCGCAAAGTGTGAAAGTGGCTTTTAGATTGTACTATCTCAGGTACTAAAAACTTCGATTTATAGAGGAGTATACTGCACTGTAATTCAAATAGAAAATGGTCAATGAACTGCATCACTCTTCAGTGCAAGAAGTTACAGAGACAACCACTCATTTTTCATAATTTACTGTTTTCATGTCATAAACATAATGTACAAACTTTTAGAATTACGTTGGTCAGTCACAAAAGCTTTGTGTTATCTCTTTTTATCTGCCTTTTTGTCTGTACAACAGAGATTCTGAAAGTATTGCCTGTCCTAGCGACTCCGATCTCACAGTCACACCTTGATTTCAGTGCTTTTGAATAAATGTGAATAGAAATAATAACACTAATAATAATAATAATAATAATAATAATAATAATAAACAAAAATTACACTGTAGATAACTGCGGCAACATGCATAAAAAGAACCAAGAAATTCAAAATTAAATATTAGTTTACGAGATAAAACTTTCCCCAATGTTACCAGCAATTGCAGCTCGCGTCATGAAAATTCTAGTCTCCTCATCGCTTCGCCTCTCCCTGAAGCGGTGCCGTGGGAGACGACAGATTTCTGCAGGACCGGCGGTCGCTTCCGATGACATACGAGGGTCTCTGTGTTATCGCCTACCGCTTACGGTGTTAGGGAGAAGTGTCACGGCAGGAGCGGATCCAGCCGATTATTTTTCGGGAGGTGTATATTTTTGTATACATATATTTATGTGAATAATAAATGTATTTGTTATTATATTTTATATTATTTAGATATTCACCAGATGAACTCTTTAAAGCAGATAAACGTCGTTTTGAGATCAAAATTCGAGTTGATAAAAGAGCTCGTGCGTATACTAGGCTCATTCTTTCCGGTATTTGACAACGGAACATCATAGAGCAAGGTGGAATGATAACAGAAGACCTTAGTAGTAAAATATATCTAAAATAAGATGTGAGAAGATGGAATAATGGTGATATTTAGAGAAGTAGTTCATTTTTTTAAAAATAACAGTTCCAAATCAGACACGATATTTTGAGTAATTCTTCAAACAATTTTAAGATGGTATTCGAAGGAAGACGGAACTATGTGAAAAAAATAGTAGTATAGCATCTCTAGTTTGATATATGTGGAAAAATAGATTGAGATGCAAAGTGACGAACGCATAAACCGACTGTCTGGCTTGCGAATCCCGCAAGTCCCTCCTGATCCGCCGGGGCTGGCCCACGCCGCCTGGCCTGGCCGTGCCGCCGCGCCGACAGAGGGCCCACAACAGTCGGGTGGATTACGCAACGGCGCAGAAGGGGATGGGGGAGGGAGGTGTTTTCGTAAATTTCTCTTTACGACGCTCCTATTCGTCCGATTTGCATGATTGGCACGGCGTTGGATTCAGGAAGCATGTCGCCATCGCGCTATAAGCCCACATTTTTTGATTTGTTCTTGGAAGTTTGAGAACAAATTTCAAATTCGCGTTTTTGCTAGATTTTTGGAAAAAGGGCTTCGTAGCGTAAATTCTATTTTAAAAAGGCGTCAAATGCCATTTACAGATCGAAAATCGGACCATTGGTTCAGACGTTATCGGTGAAGTAAATTTTACTCATTTTGGTGCTGCCACGTGGTGGCCACAAATTGTACTAGTGTCGGGACATTTAGCCTTAAAGTTTCTAAGCAGCAATACACATGAGCAGATGTGTCTTTTAGGGTACATCCTGCTGCATTTGTGGTTGGCTAGCGTAATTGCCGTGCACCACATTGTCCTTCTCCTTTTGATATTTCTCGTTCTAACAAGACATTCGGAGTATTATCCTTCTGATCAAAATTTCAAAACTGTATTTTAATTTTGGAGATATTTTTCCCAAAGCTTTATAAACATTTTCACAATTTTCTCAAAAATGGCTCCACATTTTTTTATTAAATGTTATCCTCGGATAGCGTAAAAGTGAGAGTGTGGTGCAGGTGCCATGTTCGTTTAAATCCCTGATTTTTAGAAAATTGCAAAAGTGCAAATTTTTAGGTGTCTTCCTTTAACTAAAATATTGAAGATTAAGATGTTCTCCTTAATGAAATTTGTTTTTTAAAGACACACCTTGAATAATGTTTAATTTTTCGAAAAAAGCAGTAAGTTTCCTCGATAAAGGCAATTTTTAATTTTTTAAAACATTTTTTCTCAAAAACCGCTCCAAATTCTTTCTTCGCATTTTCTCCACGTATCTATCAACGGAGGGTAAAAAATATGGGGTAATGTAAATAAAAACCTAGATTTTACTTCAAGTCTGAAATAAATGATAGAAGAATTTACTATCGAGCAAACGCATTACTTCATTTGGTGTGCATAACCTTTTACTTTACTAGGAAGTAAATGTAGGGAAAAGAAATGAGCTCCACAGAAGAGATATCTGAGAAAGACTACTTAGTTTCTCAAACAAATGAGTTTCGTGAAAATCATTGGAAAATATAAGTGTTATATATGATACAGTGTTAAATAAATCGTAGTTTCCAAACATTAGGACTTGAAAGGAAACTGCACACTCTGCGATTATTACTGAGTATGAACAGGCGTGTGGAACACCACTGATATGGCCGCAAGTCAAGTGGTGCTACAGGATGGCACAGACTTTCCCGTATTAGTTTTATATTTCGTTTGGTCTTGGCTAACTATTCGGACATGCCACATACCCTTGCCAGCTGCCATCTATCGCCGCCTGAAATGCGTTTTTTTGACATTTTCTTAATTTTTCGGTTTCCTAATAGTAGAACGGAAATATTATTTCAAGTTTTTTAAAGAACAGTAAAATTAGGTCCTAAATGGCAATTTTCTTTGAAAAAATTGAAGCCCTTTATAAGAGAATAGCGTTTAAACGCTGTTGAAAATTCGAAATTTGAAACTCAAAAAAATTGAGTTTTCAAAAAATTTCATTAGAAGTCTTATGAAGCACATAAACTCACAAATACATTAGCGTTTACAAATTGCTGGAAATGTCCATATTAACCGTGGAGAAGTGGGGTTGCCTGAGTTACGTTAGAGGTGGCGCGAGGACATTTCCGACCCCTTTAAGTTATTTCTTTATAATAGTACATTTGGCAACGAATAAGTGTGAAATTAATTATTTTAATGATGATAAATCATTTATAAGGAAGTATTATCATAATGTACTATTATAAATAAACATGCAATTGTATGATTTAAAAAAATATATTATTATTTATATTTTTATATTAAAGGACAAAATTGTCATTTATCTTTTATTTTATGTAGCAACTCCATTAACATTTTTCTGAATATTTCGACGACAAAAGTAACTGAAAATTCAGTAAGTTTTTAATTTTCTAACATTGTCTCACACAAAAATAAGTAAGCAATTTATTGAAAATGGCTTAGAACTAATCAGAAAAATTTAGAAAAAGTGCGAAACATAAGATGTTCATATTGGTGTTACAGATATTCATAAATTAATTTTTACATTTAAAAATTGGAAAAGAATATATAACATGTCAACAACTTATTACACTTCACACTAAACTACATTGTTTTCTCAAAACATCACAATGATCTTTATAAACTTTTTGTTTTTTAAGATCGCATTTACATCTAGGCCATTAGTAACCATTATTGCTTGTAACGGTATGGTAACTGTGAGAATGACACGATATGATGATGTTAGGGGGTGAAAGGACGAACACAAAACAACCATGCCCGAGGCGGGACTCGAACCCGCGATCCTTCCGTCCAAGACCGCTACGGCACTACTGCCTTAGCGTTCTCGACCACCGGATCGACTTTACAAACTTGTTTTCTGCATTTAGCACAGAAAACATTTATTTTCCTGTCTTTATATTATAGGGCACGCATGCCATTTTTATTTTTTTTATTTTTTGAGAGATTTCTACTTCCGCGAGTTATTCCTCTTTTGTAACAATGAATAGTTTGATTTTTGAAATCAGCTGCTTCGGTAATGTACTAATTTGTGATATGTATTACATGCTTTGGTGAACAAGGTTCATTGAAAGACTCTACCAATACTGTCGCCTTGGTCCTACAGATACCTTGTTTGCTTGCACAATGAGGATATTGAGGAAACATTCTCTTTCGGAACCCAAATTATTCATAATGTCAAATTAATAAACAATACACTTCTCGTAGACACATTCAAGCAATGTACCAGCAAGACGGTAGCACTGCTGCAAGCCCTTCGCGCTGCCGACGAAGTGGTGGCGCGGGGTCAGACAGATCAGTTTCCGCGACGGCTCGGCTGTTATCGCGCTTCCAAGAACCCATGGCACAGTCGCAAAGTGCTTATATCTTTCAGGCAAAAGATAACACAAGACACAAAAGACCCAGCGCCACCTCTCTCAGGTTAACGTGAGAGACCGCGTGAGAGATGTTTAAAAAAATATGTGTAATTTTGTGGGAGAAATCCTCAAAATTAACTTTCCGTCATATTAAAGAGTGCAATAATCACTATCCGTTCGAAAAGTTTACAGAAAAAATTTGGAGCCGCTTTAGAGAAAATGGCATTTGAGTGTTTCTGAAATCCAGTATTTTGATCTCATTTTCACAGAAAACTGTTGCGTTTTCGAGAAAATATCTCTGACATTATTTAAAGCACATGTACTCGTAAATGCAATAATGTGAACAAATCAGCGCTGATATAAATATAAACGACGTGAGAAGCTAATCAAAAAGTTCACTTTACATATTTTGGATATAAACAAAGAATAGAGTACTATGGCATTTATGTCATGTCTTAGAATGCATTAGGTACTATCCC
Organism: Gryllus longicercus; assembly: GCA_038098605.1. Taxonomy (NCBI): domain Eukaryota; kingdom Metazoa; phylum Arthropoda; class Insecta; order Orthoptera; family Gryllidae; genus Gryllus; species Gryllus longicercus. The sequence goes on along the minus strand of JAZDUA010000529.1, from coordinate 388,589 downwards.
TACCAAAAGTTAAATAATAATTTGGAACGGTTTTTAGAAAATCTTGTATGTGTCATTATTTAAATTGTACATATTTCACGCAATATTGCACGAAAACTACTATAAATTTTTTAAAAAATGTGCATGACCTTACTGAAGGAACTGATTACAGACAACAAATTTAATTTGAAGGAGTAATCTCTATCTTCAATTTTGATGTTTTTTTTTTTTCAATTTTCAGAAAAAAACGAGCAATACCCGAAAATGAGACTACAGCTATTCTTACCGTTCCTTATTACATTAAAAAAAATATTTTCTGCATAATTTACAATCTGTTCCTATCGCAACAATAAGCAAATGGTGTCAACAGATACATTTACGACGTGAACGTTTTATGACATTGAAATATCTCATTTACAAAATCGGTATGGCAGATCTAAAATACTCTCTCTCCTCAGTCTATACACATGCTCACTGTTATCTAAAAGGCTTGTTGAGAGGTGATTTGGGTGGTTGTACAATCTTCTCTGGTATGCTAGGCTCTTCGTGGCGATTACTTCCTCCAGTGGGACGATGTCGAGGTCTCTGTATATCGTCTTGTTTGTCACGTACCATGGTGCGTTGCATAGTTTTCTTAGTGTTTTAGCTTCGAATCTTTTTAGAATTTCTAGATTCGATTTACTGGAAGAGCCCCACAATTCAATACCATAGGTCCATGTTGGTTTGATTATAGTTTTATAAATCTGTATTTTGTTATGCAAGGACAGCTTTGATTGTCTGTTTATTAGCCATGACAATTTGAGGACTTTAAGCTGCGCTTCTTTTCTCTTTGATGTGGGTTTTCCAAGTCAGGCGTCTATCCAAATGCAGTCCAAGATATTTGATTGTATCAGCTTCGTGAAGTTCTGTGTTGTTTAGTTTTACTTTTGGGCAGTTTTATTTTCTTAGTGAAAATGTTATATGTTTTGATTTTGTTTCATTTACGGTGACTCGCCAACAATGACTCCAATCTTCGATTTTGTTTAGATGTTCTTGAAGATGTGATGCGCAGGAGGGGTCTTCATTTACAGAAAGAATAGCTGTGTCGTCTGCAAAGGTGGCTATTGTAGTTCTTTCTGTTGTTGGTAAGTCTGAGGTTGATATAAGATATAAAAAAGGTCCAAGAATACTTCCTTGTGGCACTCCTGCAGAAATAGGTTGGAATTACGATAGAGCGTCCTGATATTTCACTTGAAATAGGCGATCGCAAAGATATGATTTGAGAAGTAAATAGTAGGAGTGCGGGAGAAGTTTTTTTATTTTAAATAGAATTCCTTCATACCATACCTTGTCGAATGCTTGTTGTATGTCTAGGAATGCTGCAGAACAATATAGCTTTTTTTCCAGGCTTCGAGAAATTGTGTTTACAATACTACATCTATTGTTGAGTGTCCCTCTCGAAAGCCGAATTGAAAGTCAGGAATCACTTCTTTAATTATAGGCTTGAGGCGCTGTAAGAGAAGTTTTTCAAATACTTTTGATAGGACTGGTAGCAGGCTAATAGGTCGGTACGATGTAACTTCCGTGGCAGTCTTTCCTGGTTTCACGATCGCAATTATTTGAGCGTATTTCCATTGACAAGGATAATGGCTATTTCGAAGTATCGCGTTGAATATGCTTGTTACGAGTTCATATCCTTTACTTGGCATTTCCTGAAACATCTTGCCGGTAATAAGGTCAAACCCAGGACTCTTTGCAGGATGCGTGTGTTTTTTGATTGTTTGTTCGACTTCTCGTGAGTTGAAATGCTCGATGGGCAGAGATAACTGTAAAGGCACGTCCAAATATTCTAGCACTTTATTTTCAATAGTACTTACATTTTCTGCTGGTTTGAAAACTGAAGCAAAGTGTTTTGCTAAGCATTCGACCTTTTCTTCTGCGCTTCTTGCCCACGAGCCATCTTCTTTTCGAATTGGTGAGATGTGCTGTTGAGGTCGCTTTAGTTTTCTAGTTGCTTTCCAAAGCGAATAATTAGTTTCAGCAGTAGGTGATAGTGCTTGAATGTAATTAGTGAATGATTTGTTTTTGTATTCCTTAATTTGACGTGTTAATTGTCTGGCTGCTGTGTTATATTTTCTTTTGTCGTCTGGTTGTCTTGCCGTCATGAATATTCGTCGGAGTCGACGTTTTTCTATCACTTTTTGTCTTATTTCTGCGGGATACGTTGACGATTTATTTATTTCAAAATCAGTTGTTTCCGGGCTTGAAGGCCGTGGTCCAATGGAAACTTGTCCATACGTTTCGCCTGCGCCTACTTCCCAGAGGATATCGTCTTACTGTTTAAACACACTTTGACTACAACTTATTTCCACTGGAACGGTAATGTTTATGAGCAGACGGACGGCGTAGCCATGGGCAATCCATTGAGTCCGATTGTGGCCAACCTTTATATGGAGTATTTCGAAGACTCTGCATTAAACAGTTCTCGTATGAAACCGACACATTGGTTTCGATACGTTGATGACACTTTCGTGGTTTGGAGTCACGGTGAACACTTGTTATCAGATTTTTTGGATCATCTCAATAATATCCACCCAAGAATTCAATTTACCATGGAGATGGAAAAAGATAAACAACTTGCGTTCTTAGATGTTTTGGTCAACAGGAATCCAGATGGCTCCCTTGGACATAAAGTGTACCGGAAACCTACGCACACGGATCGTTATTTACACAAAAACTCAAATCATCATCCCAGGCAAAAACGCGCTATGATCAAAACACTTTACGACCGTGCTAAACGCATTTGCGAACCCGATCACCTACCCGAAGAACTACAACACCTGGAGAAGGCCTTACAAGCCAACGGATACAAGCCCAGTGAAGTAAGACGAGCTCTTCACCCGAAGAGGAAGACAGACGAACAAAACCACACAGAAGATACTCTACTCGGTACTGTCTTCCTGCCCTATGTGAATAGGGTAACGGACCGCATAGGAAGACTGCTAGCTAGACACAGGGTTAATACTGTCTTTAAACCCACCCAACAACTCCGTAACATTTTACGTTCGGCCAAAGACCCCCAGGATCGTATGTCTTTAGCTGGAGTTTACAGAATTCCTTGCTCTTGTGGTTCCGTATACATAGGTACTACAGGGAGAAGTTTCAATACTAGGTTAAAAGAACACAAAAGGAACTGCCGTCTAGGACATACTGACAAGTCAGCAGTCGCTGATCACGCGCTGTCGGGACGCGGACACGACATGCGCTTCGAAGCGACGGATATTCTCTCCACCAGCACACACTACTACAAGAGACTCCAAATGGAAGCCATCGAGATTTACAAACACAAGAACAATTTTAACAGAAAAGAAGAAGGAGAAAAATTAAACAGTACATGGTACCCGGCACTTCGTACGACCAAAACTCGGCAGCTAACCAGTTCCGCTGACGTGGCCCAATCAGGTGCGAGAACAGGCGGCGCGCCCCAATCAGACGCGAGCGCGCGAACCTCGCCTTTCACTATGAATACAGGCCCCGGAGCCGCGGGAGCGTCAGTCAACGCGGCGCTGCCAACTAGGACACTTCGCTCCCGCCAGCAACGCCACTGAGGATGCCTGCCACAGTTGCAGGCGAAACGTATGGACAAGTTTCCATTGGACCACGGCCTTCAAGCCCGGAAACAACTGATTTTGATGTGGAAACCGGCCGTGAAAGCCTACATTGTATGTTGATTTATTTATTGTTTCTCTTGGTGTTGCGGCCCAGGCAGCGTCTTGTAATGTGTCAGATAGGTGCTGTATTGCGTCTTCGATGTTTTCTTCAGTTGTTAGCAGTGCGTTTGCAGATAGTTTATTGTTCACGTAATCGCGGTACTTGTTCCAGTTTGTCTTGTTACTTGTTAGTTTTAGAGGATAGTTTCTTTCAGATATATTTGAACTGATGGTCATTTCTACTGGGGTGTGGTCTGAAGAAAGGTCGTAGCAAGATTTTACATCTACTGTACCAAGATGCACACCTTTTGCTAAGTAGAAGTCCAGGAGGTCAGGAAGCTTATTGACGTCAGTGGGCCAGTACGTAGGTTCACCAGTCGATATAGTAGAAACATTAAGCCTGTTTGTTCCTTTAAGAAGATTTTTTCCTCGTAGTGTGTTGAGTCGTGAGCCCCAATGCTGGGTTTTTGCATTGAAGTCGCCTCCAGCTATGAATCTTGATCCTAATGTATTTATAAAGTCTTCAAATTTTTGTTCTGTTATTCTATGTTTGGACGGGCAATATACAGATGTTATCGTCAGTAAAGCTTGACCTTCTGTCACCATTACAGATGTTGCTTGTATTTCTTCAGTTTTATATTCGTTCATTTCGTAATGTTTGATTGTGTTTCGAATTATTATAGCGGTTCCTCCATGCGCTGTACCGTCCGGGTGCTTGGTATTATATATATCATATCCCGGTATCTTTAAGTAGGATTTTTCAGTGAAGTGAGTTTCGGATATAAGCATAATATCTATATATTTTTCTTTGAGAATAGTTACGAGCTCTCTTCGATGTTGGATTAAACCGTTTGCGTTCCAGAGAATAATTTTAATTCTTGGTGCCATTTAATGCATCTTGGATATTAATGACGTCAGTAGGTTGAGCAAAGCCCCAATTTGTTCAGATTGTTGTTTAAGGATGCTTTCGAACTTTTTGAATGAGGTTTCTATTATTTTGCAGAGATCTGTTTGGTTTTGATTGTAGGGTACAGCGTATGTTGAGTTTTGGGAAGATGCTGTACGAGAGAAGGGATTGGGTTGAAAGTGGCGAACTGGGAGGGGAGGGAAATCTGAGGCGTTTGGCACTTTTTGTTTCTGCTTGTCGATGGTGACTGTTTCTTTTCTGTGCTTGTTACGTTTATTAACGTAATCTTGATACACCTGGCAGCCTTTATAGTTAGCTGGATGGCTTCGCGAACATAGCGCGCACGTTGCCGGCTGCCTTGCATCTTTTTTGCATTCGTCTGTGAAATGTTCTTCACCGCATTTCACGCACCTTGGAGTTGCTTTACAGTATTTCTTCGTGTGACCATACTCTTGACAGCGATGGCATTGCACTGGAATTTTCTTTTTGTACGGTGCTTCAAATTCTATTTCTGCATTTACAAGTGTGTCGATATTGTAGATTTCTGCATTGTTTGCACTTGGTTATAAGTCTATAAAAAAGAGCGTTAGCGGCTTTTTGCTTACTCGATGAAGTACATTGTGCATGTTACGAACGGTGTGACCCTTGGATTTGAGTTCAGCTTTTACTTCTTCTATGTTTGCTGACGGATGCAGGTATCGAAGCACTACACGAAATGCTCTTTCTTTGGTTGATAAGTGTGGTATTTGGCCTCGGATTCGTCAAGTTGCTTAATTATTGCTCTGTAAGCTTCAATGGTTTTCGGTAGCACTTTTACATCCTCGTTGTACATTTTGTACGTAAAATCCTCGTCTTTAACTTGTAGTTTAAGAAATTCTATTAATTTCGATACATTGGTAACACTTTGCACGAATATTGGCGGTATGTTATGATCTATGGGGGGCTTTTTAGGAGTTTCAACTTCTGATTTGTCTTCTAATACTGCATATTGATTTTTATGCGTAAACACTGGCGCACTAACATTCGAGGGAGTTGGTATGGGCTGGTCACTGTAGGCGTGCTTTTTTCTTTTTCGAGGTTGTTGCCACTCTAGGGTACTCACGGTTTTATTTGAGGTTGTTTCAGACGACCCCGGACCTTGTAGTTGTTGAGTCCATTGCTGTGGTTGTGTTCCATGAAGTTCCCAGGGCTGGCCCTGGTGATGTGCTGTATAGAAACTTGTTTGATCTCTCATAAGTAGTTGTTGTTGATTGATCTGCATCAATTGTGAATCCTGATTCATTAAATATTGATGTTGCTCTAATTTTTGCTGCGCATTTTGTTGTATTTGTAAGTTAATTATATCACTGTTTTGCCCCACGGGGCCACTTGCACCTTGACCATTCATTGGTGTTGAATTAATATCACTGAATTCACTGTGATGATTTAATGCTTCCACTGCTCTAGCGATGTGCTGCCCCGTATCAGGGGAGCCACTTGAAAACATTGTCACTACACACTGTACACTGAACTCGTAGAGTTGTACTCTGCTAAACTTATCTCACTGAAGTCGCCCGTGAAGGAGAGCGCTCGGCGCACGTCCGCACGCTATCGTGTTCAGGCGAGAACTAGTCCTTATTACATATGTGGAGAAAATTTAAAGAAAAAATGCGAAGTGGATTTTTAGATTTTTTTGCTTCGTAAATTTCAATCGCAAAATACGAAAAACTAGTTGTTTTTCAAAAAACAATTATATAACCTTTTCTGAAAAGGTAATTTTTTATAACAGACTTTCTCTTTTTCCAATTTTAAAGTGTTTTTTTTTTAATTTTCGAAAAATTGGGGATGACTACGCAAATTGTACCTGCATCACCCTCTTACACGACCTTTGCACTATTCAACAAAAAAATTTAATAAAAACATTGGGACCATTTTTTTGAAAATTTTAAAATGTCCCAAGGGCTTCATTTAAAGTAACGTGACATCAGCTAGAACAATTGGGGTATATCAATTTGGGAGAAAATCGGCCGAAAGGTTTATGCGCGAAGGGCGCAGACGGACGGACAGACGAAGAGACGAACTGACGGGTAGACAGACACACAGACAGGCAGACGGTCGGACGGACAAATGCTTTGCTGTCAATCGAGTTTTCGGTATCAAGGACCCATGAAACATGGATTCTGCCAACACAACGTGTTAGAGGAATTTTTTCTATATTTAGCAACTGGATTCATTCAACTTTTCCGTACCAGGGCCCGGCAATAAAATTTGTTGTGTCGAAAATTCGCCGTTTTCCAGTGCACTATTTGAAATACTTTTCTTCTTACGTCAGAAATGGCGAGAACATCCATTTTGAAAACACTTCTACGTATGATTTACGCGCTAGTGGCGATCACACTCGAACGGACAGATGGACAGGCAGACAGACATTATCATAAAAATACACAGTTATTGTAATTTGTTCTAAGAAATAAGACGATACAAAGTTAACTTATACCCAATATGGTGTCACGTTTTCTGCTTTGCGATTTTTATAGGGCACTACTAACTGAATGTTTCTGGTCTTCCTGTGGGTTCTTGAGGATTGACTGTATGCAAATGCATGCATGATTGGTTCAGATCTCATTTTCGTTAAACACACAGATTTCTCGAAAATTGCAAAATTTCACAATTTGTTCGATGTCTTACAATTCGTACAATCGTACACTTATGAATGTACATTTTCTCTTAATCAAATGTGTTCATCAAAAACAAAAATTCAAATAAGATCATGTTGAAAAAGAGAGAATTCTGCGATTGGAAGCCGGGTAATTGAAACTAAATGTGTCGAAGCACTTTTCTTATTACAGATTATATTTAGCACTCATTTACTGCAAATTTTGGCATAGAGAATGAATTGTTATGGTTGATAGTTTAGGAGAAACGGGATTCTTAAATTTCGCAGTGCTCTTGTTAAAGGGCGATACTGGGATTAGCACCCAGGTAATATACTCTATCCGGTCCGCGGAAATTATTTTTACAGATTTCATTTAATACTTGTTTGCATCAAATATTGGCGCAGAGTATTAATTGATAGGGCTAAAAGTAGGGGGGATATGGCGGTTCTGGACCAGGAAGTGCTTATCTTATCAGCTTATCTTATCTACTTCCTGTTTCCCTCCCCCACATCCGGTGTAAACAACCGGCGCCACCAATTATAATGGCAGGAAGTGCTTATCTTATCAGCTTATCTTATCAGCTTATCTTATCTACTTCCGGTCCAGCGCCCAACAGTGGATGTCAACAACCCACCACCCCTCCCCCCACCCCGCCCACTTCCGATGTAAACAACCGGCGCCACCCATTATAATGCCCCGCCGAATGTCAACAACCCACCACCCCCTCCCCCCTCCCCCTCCCCTCCGATGTAAACAACCGGCGCCACCCATTATAATGCCCCCCCTCCCCCTCCCACCCACCCCTCCGATGTAAACAACCGGCGCCACCAATTATAATCCCCCCCCCGCCCACCCGATGTAAACAACCGGCCATTTATAATGTCCCCACCGACCGAGGTCAATGACCCCACCCTTGCGACCTCTGGCGGCGAATGGTGGAAGTGTGTGCGCACTCTGGCGGCGAATTGTGGAAGCGTATGTGTCTGCGCTCTGGCGGTGAATTGTGGAAGCGTGTGTGTGTGTGTGTGTCTTTCAAAAATGCTGCTCCCTGAAGCGGATTCGAACCAGCCTCAATCGCATTTCCTGTGTGGGAGGCGACCAGCACTTTGGCTCTGAGCTACGGTGACATCTCGAGTCAAGCTGTCTGCTTTGGGGTACAGATATTACACGCGGTCGGGAGGCTGGCGGCCGGGTGGATGATAAGGGGGGGGCAGGGGCGGGCGGCTGAGGGTGCGCGCTGCGGAAGTAGATAAGATAGCGGCGGGAAGGGGGCGCTGAAGGCGCGCGCTGGCGGCAAGGACCGGATGTTGATAAGATAGCGGCGGACAGGGGCCGGCGCGGGTGTCAGAGGACGCGCATGCGCAGACTAATGAGTATAGAGATGTGCGCGCTCTCTATGAGCGATTCGGGGAACGAGAGGAGATGGCGCTGTGCGTCGGGGCGCGCATTTTGAATGCACTCTATATAAGATAGCCAGCCGCGCGTCTCTCTCTCTCGAGTCGAGAGCGCTGACGCTAGCTGTCCCGCTGAAAAGACTTTCATAATAAAAAAGGGAAACTCTAAAAGGCGGTGACAGGGAAAAAACAAATGAAAAATCAGATCAATTGAAAGAATGTTTCTTTCTAACGAAAACAAATGAATAAAAATTAAAGTCATTAAATTTCATTCAAAGAATGTAAATAAGATAGAAGATAGCAAAAAATACAGATCAAAGACGCAAATGTTTAGAATGCACACACACAATCTTAGATCCTAACTGCTTGCACTTGTATTTTCATATTGTTATACTACGCTTTATAACCCTCTGTACATAGGCTAGATTGTCAAAACGAGTACAACCTCGAGACTGTGCTGACGTAGATGGGCGTCAATCTTCGTCACTGTGGGCTGGAGGCCGGAGCCGTATTTTCGAATGGGCAACACAGCGTCTGGATGGATTGACGAACGCGAGTGCTGTCGCAGTGCCGACCGGTGAAGGAAGTGGCCGAGTCGAGTCCAGCAAACACTTCAGCGTCGTGAGAATAAAGTCTTCCGATTCAGGAGGCCTCCTTTTTGTTTACTTTATTGTTAAATTGCCATTGAACATGCAGGAAGAAGGAACATTTATTATGTGAAGATTTTATTAATTTTTATCAAAGAAAAGTTAAAATAGCTCGGCTACTTACCGCTGCTATTGAATCTAAAGGTTCTGCAATATTATATGTTTAGGAATAGAAAAAAATGACGGCTGCAACTTTATTTCTTCTTAAGCATCTAATATATTAGAAAATTCTCCATTCACTTCCATTACATTTTTTGATTCAAATATTTTTTGCAAGATTGTGAAGAGTTCCTTACCTTCTTCGGGCACGCTTGTGGACTTGTTGCGGCAAGCCGAAGCGTAGGTCGGCGCCAGCCACTGCTCGTATGGGGACTTTAGCAGTTGACGTGTCGGACTATTAAATAAATCAATCGACTGAAGCGCTTTATAATTTTAAATCGAATTTTTAAAATGTTAATTTTTTAATGAAATATTTTTTTTGTTTTGTTTATTTTCCATGTAAAATTCACGAATTGAAATATCTTTAGATAATACTAGTATTGAATTATGAATAAAGATAATTATTAAAAATAAGTAAGAAAATGGTTCATAGTTAATATTTAAAATAATGTCACCTTTGTGAATACAAGAATGTTTATTATCAAATGCATTTTTTTATATTTACGGAAAGATCAAGTTTACCGTTAATAATGTCATCAAAATTATAAAAAATGTTTACTTTTATGTTAAATTGCGATTGAACATGCAGGAAGAAGAAACATTTATTTTACTGAGTGAATATTTTATTAATTATTATCAAAGAAAAGTTAAAACAGATCATCAAAGGAGAAGTACAGTGCATCTTGAATTCATAAATACAGCCGCTCATAAATTCATTCCGGTACCACCGGTACCTAGTGATACCACCGGTATACCACCGGTATTCTAGTGAAGGAATACAAGAAAGCGAATGTACAAGGGTTTCAAAATTACTTAAGAGAACGATATGGCGAGTTTCTTAGAATAGGAGGAGGAATCGATGAAATATGGGGAGAGTTTAAAAATATTTTAGTAAATGCTGAGCAGGCTTTTGTACCCAGTAAATTATTAAAAAGTAACAGCGACCCGGAATATTATAATGCAAAGATTAGGCGATTGAAAAGAAAAACCAGAGAAGCATTTAACAACAGACACCGTAGTGAAAATCATATGACTTTATTTCGAAATTATACAAAAGTATTAGGGAAGGAAAAGAAAATGGCAGAGGAACGTCATTTAAAACATATTCTTGATGTGGAGGGCAGTAATAATTGGTCGACATTTTTTAAATACGTTCGTAGAAGGAAAGGAAGTAAAGACGAGATTCCAGTTGTTCGTGTTAATAATTCGCCAATAACGGATCACAGGGAAAAAGCGCAGGCTTTTAACGCATATTTCAGCTCGGTTTTCAAGCAGAAATCTAACAGTATTCAGATACCAACGCTGGTAGATAGATGTAGTTTTCATATTGATGTAAATACTTTGCGGCAAAGAATAAAATTAATGAAAAGAGGAAAATCACAAGGTCCTGATGGTATTTCCACGGACATCATTAAATTAGGCGGAGAGGCAATTCTACCTTATTTAATTAGGTTATTTAATGTATCAATAAACAACGCTTGCGTACCGAAAGATTGGAAGCTGGCTCTCGTAGTACCTATTTTTAAAAGTGGCGACAAGACAATAATTAGTAACTATAGGCCGGTAAGCCTTACATCAGTCGTATGCAAACTAATGGAACATCTAATTTCAAGCTATATCAGGAAAGAATGGGAGGGCAGGGAGTGGCTTTATCAGGGTCAGCACGGTTTCAGAAATGGTTTCTCATGCGAAAGTCAGCTAGTCTCACTTCTACAGGACCTAGCCGACGTAGTTGATGAAGGGAAAAGGGTCGACGCGATAGTAATAGATTTTTCCAAAGCTTTTGATGTTGTTCCACACGATCGTCTTATAAAGAAATTAATAGATTCGGGTATAGACACTAGAGTGGTAGCGTGGATAAACGAACTACTCCGAGACGGGAAACAGAAAGTTCGAATCGGTAGTAACTTATCAACCTCGAGAAGCGTCACGTCAGGAATTCCACAAGGAAGTGTAATCGGACCACTCATGTTTCTGACCTTCGTGAATGAATTGCCGACTAATTTAGCTTCAAATGTACGACTCTTTGCAGATGACTGTGTAATCTATAGGATTATCAATTCGGAGAAAGACGAGGATATTTTGCAGCAAGACTTAGACAAATTACATATCTGGACAGAAACAAACGGCATGGAAATAAACAGTTCAAAGAGTAAGTCCATCACGTTTGGAAGGGGTCGAAGTTACAATGAATCTGCGTACAAACTGAACAATAATGTTATACCTCGAGTCACGTCTTGCAAATACTTAGGAATACAGCTAGACAGTAAATTGAGCTGGGAAAATCAAGTCAATTTCGTTGTAGGGAAAGCCTGGAAATCTTTACATTTTGTTATGCGGATACTGAAAAAGAGTACAGTGAGAGCCAAAGAACTAGCGTATATGTCATTAGTGCGACCTACATTAGAATATGGCGCAGTATGTTGGGACCCATACAGAATTTTGCAACAAAGAAATCTAGAAAAGGTCCAGCGTAGAGCATCAAAATTTACTTTCAGGGGTACCAAGAATAAAAGGTTATGGGAGTCACTCGAAAGGAGAAGATTAAAGTCACGTCTCTATGCAATGTATAAAGCGTACACAGGCCTTCGAGCGTGGAAGGAAATTCAAAGTCGATTAGGGAAACCTACATATTTCGGCAGAGCGGATCACATGCACAAAATTCAGACAAGAATTCAGAAAACGGACGTTGGGAAATATTCATTCGCGAATCGCACTATTAGGGACTGGAACAGTTTGCCAGTGACAATCTTCGATCCCTTTCCTCAAAGCCTGAGCAAATTTAAAAATAAATTAGTTTCTTGAATGTGGATATGTTATAAATATATTTAATAAAATTCAGTGTAATTACCTATGTTTTCTTTGAAATTAAGTACTATTATTATTGTTGTTATTATTATTAATGTTATTATTATCCTTATTATTATTATTATTATTATTATTATGATTATGTGCAGTGCAGTGGCGTGAAGTGCAGTGACGTTGTGTAACTGAGAGAAGCGAGTGAGTAAGAAAGACATTACAGCTCGTATTGCAGTGCGGTGAAGTGTGGTGAAGTGAAGTTAGGTGAAGTGAAGTTAGGTGAAGTGAAGTTAGGTGAAGTGGAGTTCAATGAAAGATTGCACGGTGAAATATTCATGTGATTTTGTGAAGTTTGTATAGTTGTTAAGTTAGTGTATTCTGCCACCAAGTTCTCACACTTAATTGCAGAATTATTAATAAATCTAAATAAATCTCTTCCCTACTCCTTTAGTGTAAATAGGAGCTACTGTCTCTATTTTTTTTTCTTCTTTCAACTGTTTTGTTGTTTCAAACTGTAGACTGATTGATTTTGAAAGATTTATGCACAATGACCGCTATAACAATGAATTCATTTATTTGAATATTTCATTTGAGGTGTGACTGCATTGATATCCAGTTATTTTCTTCTTCTCCCGAGATTGTTACTCAATGCATATTTTTATTATTGTTGTCATTGTTAATAGCATTATTATATAAGTAGTAATAGTTGTAGTAAAATGAGAAAACTAGATATATTTTATTTAAAAAATGAAACAAAAGATTTTGAAATGTAAACTCATTTGCCCTCCAAAACAATAATTTTACTGTATTATATTTTTATTTCTACTAGATCCCTCGCCGCTTCAGAGAACATTTCTTTATTTATTTTTATTCATTTAGCGTCAACAAACAATTCATAAAACGCAGTGTTATATACGTCTGAGAAGTAAAATCTGTTCACGTTTTCTTGAAGTTCGAAGTCTCTTCATTCTCTCTCTTTATTATACTTCATTGAATTAAGAATAAAAGTAACAAGACCGTTCTTGCCAATACTTGCTAACAAGAAAGATTCCCTCCCGTGCAATAGACACTATTTACCTCGGCAAACGAGTCTTTTACTTGATGGTATTGGTGCAGAATAATGCGTCGTGCTTCTAGACGTTTACTTTATTAGATTGAAAGAGTAATGTTTAATTTGCAACGTATGAAGCGACAGCTTTCCAAAAAACTTAATATTTATCCATATCTCGAAAAGTGTGCAAATAATACACATGTTTGCGAAATTCCGCCTACAACTTTTATAATTACAAGGAATACTCTTATTTATCTTATCTTCGGTGAAAACTTTACCTCTCAAATGTACACATTCTTGAACCATTTTTATCAAGTGTCCTATTTATATGAAAGTGCAGCTGGCATTTTTTGTTCTTTCTCATTTTGTTCATTTTTCATTAATCTCTCATTATAATCTGTTTTTAACAATTTATCTGTTGACGAATTGAATATTTTTAGCCAAATTATAGAATTATTATTGAATATTTTTAGCGTACATAATAATAAATTATTATTTCCGAATACTCCGTTTTTCTTTCACAAGGTACGCTTTCATAGGTCTAAATAAAATGAAACACCCAAAGCATAGTATATTTCAATTGATGAATCAAGTAGCAATAACTGGAGTTTTTAAATACCTTCCTACATTTATTTCCCAATAATTTAATTCATCTAAGAGAAATTTGCGAGATAATTTGGTGTACTATAAATATGACAGTGGTAAAAATCACTCAAGGCGACATTTCTAAATATTTCATCGCCAAACATTTCTAACAAATGTATTGTCTGTTATTTCGATTGGGATACGCGAGATATTATTGCGTGCGCGACAGATTATGAGAGCAGAGATCTATTCCTATACAAGTCTATTCCTATAACCAAGTTTCGAATTCATTCGCAGAAAGCCAGTTTAATATGCTAAGAGACGAGTGCCAGAACAGCCAAATACACGTGATGTTGGCAGCATCACAACAGTGAAAAAAATTGGAACTATCCGAAATCGTACCAGATTGTTCCAGCAGGGTTTGCACCAAAAATAATGAAGATATTGGGAATTTTAAAGTTGGATGGAACCCTCACGCCTATTCCCACCTCTGTTACCTCCGCCCAAAATAAGATAGCGAGTTCTTTCACGAAGGACAGGAACATATTATTGAAAATTTTAGTAGATTTCGCGAAATATGGCGTGCAATATGTGCTATTTACAAACAAAAACAAGATTTTCTCAAAACTGCCTCCAATACGAGCCTCTTCGGTATTTATTCATTCTGATTCGAAACGTTTTTCAGAAAAAGCTAGACAAGATGATAACGGGCTCGCAGGCCTGAAGATCCAGCGGTCGGGCGGGGGCCCCCCTCACCCCCCCCCCCCGCGACCAGATGTTTCGGTTGATAGAGGGCGCAAACAGAAAAAATATTTTATGAGATTGAACTCTATTCAATTTTCATGCATACAAATCAACAAAGAAATACACCAAACACGTAAGTGCGGCGACATGGTGCATTTTAGAATATATGTTTGAATATTGCATGAAGACAAGAAAGATCCCATCATTCAAATTTTTTACTTCAAATTTTAGGCAAAAATTATATATTATATCGAGATACATCATATTTCAGCTTAGAACCAGCCATTATTAACTTACTACATGCAATACACACAATGAATTCATTTTTTGAATGAACAATAGTGCAGAAGTTTTCTGTCAATTGGATACATTGCGTATTTTGATGTTGTCTGATTGTAGCGTTTCCAATATTCAGTAATGGTTTTGAAAATACTTGTTCCATCGAATCATTATGTAAATCGCATATTTATAGTCCATCGAAGTGTTTCAACGTTTTTCCATAAAAATGATTGTTTCAAACATACGTTATTCTCATCAACATAAGTGGAGTGAGAAATGTCAGGTATGTCTATGGGAACAGATAGTAGTAAAACAGCTCCAGCGAAGAGTTGATTATTACCGTTTATTTCTTGCATAGTTGTGTGAAAAGTTTCAAGAGAATGGCCTCATAGCACACTTATCCCAGATAATAATTGAATTTTTTTCGTAACACTGCAAACATTCCGCTTTTGTTTCTAATATTACACATTGCAATTGGTTTACTGTGAATGACTAATGACAGATTCAAAGCTGAATGCACCGTTCGTCCGCCATCGAACAAAATCCACGCTTCCACCCTCGCCGCTGGACAGAGCAAACCAACTCTATCAAGTGCTTATCAACTCTATCCCCAGTGTGCGTCTATTATTTGGGATAAAAGATTTAAGAAAGAATTTAATTATATAATTATTATAAAAATGATTACATATCATTTAAACGAAAAATATTGTCGCCAACCAGAATGCCGTGTTATAGGAAGTAAATGCTACATCCAATAGTAAATACCCAAGGAATAAGTGATAGCAAGGAATTATAATTATGTGTTCTATGCCGAATGATAGAAGGGAAGTGTATTCTCGAGGCACGGGTATTACATATTAACCTAACGTATCAACTTTACCTTTCTAAGGACTTATCGACAGTAGCTGCTTTTTAACTAAGGAACTAAACAAATACAAAAAACATTGCCATCGAAAGTATCATAAACGCCTTTTTCAATTTGCAAAACTGCAAGAAACACCATTTCCGACACTTCTGCTGCTGGGTTGTATGCATAAAAATTTAAAATGTCTAAACAATCGTGTCTTATAAAAAATACAAATATTTACAATGAGCAATCAGTATGAATACATTTTACAATTCCGAAAAGTTGGGGTTTCATAAGAAAGTGTCTGCCATCGGAGAAATTTCAAATTCACTATCATATAATATACTACCAAGAATGTAGTAATTTTGTACTGGACTATACACAATTAAAAAACGGATGCAATTGAAACACTTTATGGGTTCATTTCTGATTTTTTCTCATTTTCAGTCAAAAATTAGGCCTATGGACACTTTGGGGTGGTGATTTAGGTATAATAATTTTATTTTTATAATAATAAAACGCAAAAATTGCAATTTTTTATTTATGAGTGAAATCTCAAATATGCTACTTACCGCTGTTATTGAATCTAAAGGTTCTGCAATGTTTATGTCTAGAGAAAAAAATGAAGCCTGCAACTTTAGTTGTTCTTAAGCAATTACCCTAATATATTAGAAAATTCTCCATTCAATTCCAATTCATTTTTTTTTGTTGCAAATATTTTATGTTTAAAAACATTCAAGCAATTATTCCTTTGATGCATAGAACAGAGCAATCCAGTGCTGATGTGTTTAAGATTCTACTGCAATTTTGAATCAAAGCAGAATTTTCATAGCGGGCTCCCGACAATCCACTCGCTTGATCAATTTTATGTCAATGACTCTTCTAGTGAAATTGTAACTGAGCCAGTCACTCAGACCGTTTGAAATGTATGCAGGAATGTTAAAATCACATAAGTCGCAATGTTTAAAAGCTGTTTTTAACGGCATTTCTTGGTTGAGAAAACGGAGTATTCCCCACCCCATGCCCGTCACTTGATCCAGAAACTTTTCATTATGCTAAGACATATTTACGAGACTGCGGGAGATTAAAACGCCGCGCATTGTAGCCTCTACACAGGGTTTGGATGTATATTCAATCTTTTTATTGATAATCACAATGTTGTATTCAAAAAAATCTTATGACATATGATAAGAAGTAAGAAATATGTGATGTTCAGTGCGCTTCTACGAAAAGTACATGTTCACTTAAAAAAATAAAAAAATTCACAATAGAACGCATTTGTAATAAGAGATACATTACAAAGAATTTGCCTTCACAATTTTGAGACGGGGCCCCCCGGGGAAGTTTTCTCAAATTTTACCGTAAAGATCCAAAGGAAAGAATTGCACCTCCCGCGAACCTTCGGACATTTTCTTCAAACATTTTTTCTGCGTCTTTTTCGATGGCACTCAAGCAGTAGGCTGAAATGTGGATTTCTCTCGAATATCAGGAAACAGGGGGGGGGGGGACATTATCACAGACCACACCCGGGCTTCGGCACCCTCACTATCTCCAAGCACCCTCGCGCGCTTGCCGCGGAGCACGCCCCCCCCCCACGCCAGTCGCCGGCGGTGGAGCGAGACGTGATGGTGAATGTGGTGGTGGTGGATGTGGTGGTGATGGATGTGGTGATGGTGGTGGTGGTGATGGTGGTGGTGGTGATGGTGGTGATGGTGGTGGTGGATGTGGTGATGGTGGTGGTGGTGGTGGTGGTGGTGACATTTCTAAAAATTTAAAAAACTTTCAGGCCCAGAAATGGTGGCGGTGCCGGAAGAAGTGGTTCGTCTACATCTATATAAATGAACAACAAATTGTGCAAATTCCTCCAAAAGTTCAACAGAAGGTATTTCTGAGCCTCAAAGTTTTTGAAATTTTTAGAAATGTAGTCTAAAAGGGTTTATTATTATTATTTCTCTGAGTAGTTGTCGATTGCCTTTAAACCATGACACAATTATGCAAGTTCCTCCAAAAGTTCAACAGAAGATATTTCTGGGCCTGAAAGTTTTTGAAATTTTTAGAAATGTAGTCTAGAAGGGTTTATTATTAGTTCTCTGAGTAGTTGTCGATTGCCTTTAAACCATGGCACAATTATGGAAATTACTCTAAAAGTTCAACAGAAGGTATTTCTGGGCCTGAAAGTTTTTTAAATTTTTAGAAATGTAGTCTAAAAGGGTTTATTAGTTCTCTGAGTAGTTGTCGATTGCCTTTAAACCATGACACAATTATGCAAGTTCCTCCAAAAGTTCAACAGAAGATATTTCTGGGCCTGAAAGTTTTTGAAATTTTTAGAAATGTAGTCTAGAAGGGTTTATTATTAGTTCTCTGAGTAGTTGTCGATTGCCTTTAAACCATGACACAATTATGGAAATTACTCCAAAAGTTCAACAGAAGGTATTTCTGGGCCTGAAAGTTTTTTAAATTTTTAGAAATGTCACCACCACCACCACCACCACCACCATCACCACATCCACCACCACCATCACCACCATCACCACCACCACCATCACCACCACCACCATCACCACATCCATCACCACCACATCCACCACCACCACATTCACCATCACGTCTCGCTCCACCGCCGGCGACTGGCGTGGGGGGGGGGGGGCGTGCTCCGCGGCAAGCGCGCGAGGGTGCTTGGAGATAGTGAGGGTGCCGAAGCCCGGGTGTGGTCTGTGATAATGTCCCCCCCCCCCTGTTTCCTGATATTCGAGAGAAATCCACATTTCAGCCTACTGCTTGAGTGCCATCGAAAAAGACGCAGAAAAAATGTTTGAAGAAAATGTCCGAAGGTTCGCGGGAGGTGCAATTCTTTCCTTTGGATCTTTACGGTAAAATTTGAGAAAACTTCCCCGGGGGGCCCCGTCTCAAAATTGTGAAGGCAAATTCTTTGTAATGTGTCTCTTATTACAAATGCGTTCTATTGTGAATTTTTTTATTTTTTTAAGTGAACATGTACTTTTCGTAGAAGCGCACTGAACATCACATATTTCTTACTTCTTATCATATGTCATAAGATTTTTTTGAATACAACATTGTGATTATCAATAAAAAGATTGAATATACATCCAAACCCTGTGTAGAGGCTACAATGCGCGGCGTTTTAATCTCCCGCAGTCTCGTAAATATGTCTTAGCATAATGAAAAGTTTCTGGATCAAGTGACGGGCATGGGGTGGGGAATACTCCGTTTTCTCAACCAAGAAATGCCGTTAAAAACAGCTTTTAAACATTGCGACTTATGTGATTTTAACATTCCTGCATACATTTCAAACGGTCTGAGTGACTGGCTCAGTTACAATTTCACTAGAAGAGTCATTGACATAAAATTGATCAAGCGAGTGGATTGTCGGGAGCCCGCTATGAAAATTCTGCTTTGATTCAAAATTGCAGTAGAATCTTAAACACATCAGCACTGGATTGCTCTGTTCTATGCATCAAAGGAATAATTGCTTGAATGTTTTTAAACATAAAATATTTGCAACAAAAAAAAAATGAATTGGAATTGAATGGAGAATTTTCTAATATATTAGGGTAATTGCTTAAGAACAACTAAAGTTGCAGGCTTCATTTTTTTCTCTAGACATAAACATTGCAGAACCTTTAGATTCAATAACAGCGGTAAGTAGCATATTTGAGATTTCACTCATAAATAAAAAATTGCAATTTTTGCGTTTTATTATTATAAAAATAAAATTATTATACCTAAATCACCACCCCAAAGTGTCCATAGGCCTAATTTTTGACTGAAAATGAGAAAAAATCAGAAATGAACCCATAAAGTGTTTCAATTGCATCCGTTTTTTAATTGTGTATAGTCCAGTACAAAATTACTACATTCTTGGTAGTATATTATATGATAGTGAATTTGAAATTTCTCCGATGGCAGACACTTTCTTATGAAACCCCAACTTTTCGGAATTGTAAAATGTATTCATACTGATTGCTCATTGTAAATATTTGTATTTTTTATAAGACACGATTGTTTAGACATTTTAAATTTTTATGCATACAACCCAGCAGCAGAAGTGTCGGAAATGGTGTTTCTTGCAGTTTTGCAAATTGAAAAAGGCGTTTATGATACTTTCGATGGCAATGTTTTTTGTATTTGTTTAGTTCCTTAGTTAAAAAGCAGCTACTGTCGATAAGTCCTTAGAAAGGTAAAGTTGATACGTTAGGTTAATATGTAATACCCGTGCCTCGAGAATACACTTCCCTTCTATCATTCGGCATAGAACACATAATTATAATTCCTTGCTATCACTTATTCCTTGGGTATTTACTATTGGATGTAGCATTTACTTCCTATAACACGGCATTCTGGTTGGCGACAATATTTTTCGTTTAAATGATATGTAATCATTTTTATAATAATTATATAATTAAATTCTTTCTTAAATCTTTTATCCCAAATAATAGACGCACACTGGGGATAGAGTTGATAAGCACTTGATAGAGTTGGTTTGCTCTGTCCAGCGGCGAGGGTGGAAGCGTGGATTTTGTTCGATGGCGGACGAACGGTGCATTCAGCTTTGAATCTGTCATTAGTCATTCACAGTAAACCAATTGCAATGTGTAATATTAGAAACAAAAGCGGAATGTTTGCAGTGTTACGAAAAAAATTCAATTATTATCTGGGATAAGTGTGCTATGAGGCCATTCTCTTGAAACTTTTCACACAACTATGCAAGAAATAAACGGTAATAATCAACTCTTCGCTGGAGCTGTTTTACTACTATCTGTTCCCATAGACATACCTGACATTTCTCACTCCACTTATGTTGATGAGAATAACGTATGTTTGAAACAATCATTTTTATGGAAAAACGTTGAAACACTTCGATGGACTATAAATATGCGATTTACATAATGATTCGATGGAACAAGTATTTTCAAAACCATTACTGAATATTGGAAACGCTACAATCAGACAACATCAAAATACGCAATGTATCCAATTGACAGAAAACTTCTGCACTATTGTTCATTCAAAAAATGAATTCATTGTGTGTATTGCATGTAGTAAGTTAATAATGGCTGGTTCTAAGCTGAAATATGATGTATCTCGATATAATATATAATTTTTGCCTAAAATTTGAAGTAAAAAATTTGAATGATGGGATCTTTCTTGTCTTCTTGCAATATTCAAACACATATTCTAAAATGCACCATGTCGCCGCACTTACGTGTTTGGTGTATTTCTTTGTTGATTAGTATGCATGAAAATTGAATAGAGTTCAATCTCATAAAATATTTTTTGTTTGCGCCCTCTATCAACCGAAACATCTGGTCGCGGGGGGGGGGTGAGGGGGGCCCCCGCCCGACCGCTGGATCTTCAGGCCTGCGAGCCCGTTATCATTTTGTTTAGCTTTTTTCTGAAAAATCGTTTCGAATTGAATAAATACCGAAGAGGCTCGTATTGGAGGCAGTTTTGAGAAAATCTTGTTTTTATAATGTTTGTAAATAGCACATATTGCACGCCATATTTCGCGAAATCTACTAAAATTTTCAATAATATGTTCCTGTCCTTCGTGAAAGAACTCGCTATCTTATTTTGGGCGGAGGTAACAGAGCTGGGGATGATAATAGGCGTGATGGTTCCACCCAACTTTAAAATTGGCAATATCTTAATTATTTTTGGTCCAAACCCTGCTGGAACAATCTGGTACGATTTCGGATAGTTCCAATTTTTTTTTCACTGTTGTGGTGCTGCCAACATCACGTGTATTTGGTTGTTCTGCCACTCGTCTCTTAGCATATTAAACTGGCTTTCTGCGAATGAATTCGAAACTTGGTTATAGGAATAGACTTGTATAGGAATAGATCTCTGCTCTCATAATCTGTCGC
Source organism: Gryllus longicercus (assembly GCA_038098605.1). NCBI lineage: Eukaryota > Metazoa > Arthropoda > Insecta > Orthoptera > Gryllidae > Gryllus > Gryllus longicercus. The sequence continues at coordinate 366,985 of JAZDUA010000529.1, read as the reverse complement.
GCACGCAATAATATCTCGCGTATCCCAATCGAAATAACAGACAATACATTTGTTAGAAATGTTTGGCGATGAAATATTTAGAAATGTCGCCTTGAGTGATTTTTACCACTGTCATATTTATAGTACACCAAATTATCTCGCAAATTTCTCTTAGATGAATTAAATTATTGGGAAATAAATGTAGGAAGGTATTTAAAAACTCCAGTTATTGCTACTTGATTCATCAATTGAAATATACTATGCTTTGGGTGTTTCATTTTATTTAGACCTATGAAAGCGTACCTTGTGAAAGAAAAACGGAGTATTCGGAAATAATAATTTATTATTATGTACGCTAAAAATATTCAATAATAATTCTATAATTTGGCTAAAAATATTCAATTCGTCAACAGATAAATTGTTAAAAACAGATTATAATGAGAGATTAATGAAAAATGAACAAAATGAGAAAGAACAAAAAATGCCAGCTGCACTTTCATATAAATAGGACACTTGATAAAAATGGTTCAAGAATGTGTACATTTGAGAGGTAAAGTTTTCACCGAAGATAAGATAAATAAGAGTATTCCTTGTAATTATAAAAGTTGTAGGCGGAATTTCGCAAACATGTGTATTATTTGCACACTTTTCGAGATATGGATAAATATTAAGTTTTTTGGAAAGCTGTCGCTTCATACGTTGCAAATTAAACATTACTCTTTCAATCTAATAAAGTAAACGTCTAGAAGCACGACGCATTATTCTGCACCAATACCATCAAGTAAAAGACTCGTTTGCCGAGGTAAATAGTGTCTATTGCACGGGAGGGAATCTTTCTTGTTAGCAAGTATTGGCAAGAACGGTCTTGTTACTTTTATTCTTAATTCAATGAAGTATAATAAAGAGAGAGAATGAAGAGACTTCGAACTTCAAGAAAACGTGAACAGATTTTACTTCTCAGACGTATATAACACTGCGTTTTATGAATTGTTTGTTGACGCTAAATGAATAAAAATAAATAAAGAAATGTTCTCTGAAGCGGCGAGGGATCTAGTAGAAATAAAAATATAATACAGTAAAATTATTGTTTTGGAGGGCAAATGAGTTTACATTTCAAAATCTTTTGTTTCATTTTTTAAATAAAATATATCTAGTTTTCTCATTTTACTACAACTATTACTACTTATATAATAATGCTATTAACAATGACAACAATAATAAAAATATGCATTGAGTAACAATCTCGGGAGAAGAAGAAAATAACTGGATATCAATGCAGTCACACCTCAAATGAAATATTCAAATAAATGAATTCATTGTTATAGCGGTCATTGTGCATAAATCTTTCAAAATCAATCAGTCTACAGTTTGAAACAACAAAACAGTTGAAAGAAGAAAAAAAAATAGAGACAGTAGCTCCTATTTACACTAAAGGAGTAGGGAAGAGATTTATTTAGATTTATTAATAATTCTGCAATTAAGTGTGAGAACTTGGTGGCAGAATACACTAACTTAACAACTATACAAACTTCACAAAATCACATGAATATTTCACCGTGCAATCTTTCATTGAACTCCACTTCACCTAACTTCACTTCACCTAACTTCACTTCACCTAACTTCACTTCACCACACTTCACCGCACTGCAATACGAGCTGTAATGTCTTTCTTACTCACTCGCTTCTCTCAGTTACACAACGTCACTGCACTTCACGCCACTGCACTGCACATAATCATAATAATAATAATAATAATAATAATAAGGATAATAATAACATTAATAATAATAACAACAATAATAATAGTACTTAATTTCAAAGAAAACATAGGTAATTACACTGAATTTTATTAAATATATTTATAACATATCCACATTCAAGAAACTAATTTATTTTTAAATTTGCTCAGGCTTTGAGGAAAGGGATCGAAGATTGTCACTGGCAAACTGTTCCAGTCCCTAATAGTGCGATTCGCGAATGAATATTTCCCAACGTCCGTTTTCTGAATTCTTGTCTGAATTTTGTGCATGTGATCCGCTCTGCCGAAATATGTAGGTTTCCCTAATCGACTTTGAATTTCCTTCCACGCTCGAAGGCCTGTGTACGCTTTATACATTGCATAGAGACGTGACTTTAATCTTCTCCTTTCGAGTGACTCCCATAACCTTTTATTCTTGGTACCCCTGAAAGTAAATTTTGATGCTCTACGCTGGACCTTTTCTAGATTTCTTTGTTGCAAAATTCTGTATGGGTCCCAACATACTGCGCCATATTCTAATGTAGGTCGCACTAATGACATATACGCTAGTTCTTTGGCTCTCACTGTACTCTTTTTCAGTATCCGCATAACAAAATGTAAAGATTTCCAGGCTTTCCCTACAACGAAATTGACTTGATTTTCCCAGCTCAATTTACTGTCTAGCTGTATTCCTAAGTATTTGCAAGACGTGACTCGAGGTATAACATTATTGTTCAGTTTGTACGCAGATTCATTGTAACTTCGACCCCTTCCAAACGTGATGGACTTACTCTTTGAACTGTTTATTTCCATGCCGTTTGTTTCTGTCCAGATATGTAATTTGTCTAAGTCTTGCTGCAAAATATCCTCGTCTTTCTCCGAATTGATAATCCTATAGATTACACAGTCATCTGCAAAGAGTCGTACATTTGAAGCTAAATTAGTCGGCAATTCATTCACGAAGGTCAGAAACATGAGTGGTCCGATTACACTTCCTTGTGGAATTCCTGACGTGACGCTTCTCGAGGTTGATAAGTTACTACCGATTCGAACTTTCTGTTTCCCGTCTCGGAGTAGTTCGTTTATCCACGCTACCACTCTAGTGTCTATACCCGAATCTATTAATTTCTTTATAAGACGATCGTGTGGAACAACATCAAAAGCTTTGGAAAAATCTATTACTATCGCGTCGACCCTTTTCCCTTCATCAACTACGTCGGCTAGGTCCTGTAGAAGTGAGACTAGCTGACTTTCGCATGAGAAACCATTTCTGAAACCGTGCTGACCCTGATAAAGCCACTCCCTGCCCTCCCATTCTTTCCTGATATAGCTTGAAATTAGATGTTCCATTAGTTTGCATACGACTGATGTAAGGCTTACCGGCCTATAGTTACTAATTATTGTCTTGTCGCCACTTTTAAAAATAGGTACTACGAGAGCCAGCTTCCAATCTTTCGGTACGCAAGCGTTGTTTATTGATACATTAAATAACCTAATTAAATAAGGTAGAATTGCCTCTCCGCCTAATTTAATGATGTCCGTGGAAATACCATCAGGACCTTGTGATTTTCCTCTTTTCATTAATTTTATTCTTTGCCGCAAAGTATTTACATCAATATGAAAACTACATCTATCTACCAGCGTTGGTATCTGAATACTGTTAGATTTCTGCTTGAAAACCGAGCTGAAATATGCGTTAAAAGCCTGCGCTTTTTCCCTGTGATCCGTTATTGGCGAATTATTAACACGAACAACTGGAATCTCGTCTTTACTTCCTTTCCTTCTACGAACGTATTTAAAAAATGTCGACCAATTATTACTGCCCTCCACATCAAGAATATGTTTTAAATGACGTTCCTCTGCCATTTTCTTTTCCTTCCCTAATACTTTTGTATAATTTCGAAATAAAGTCATATGATTTTCACTACGGTGTCTGTTGTTAAATGCTTCTCTGGTTTTTCTTTTCAATCGCCTAATCTTTGCATTATAATATTCCGGGTCGCTGTTACTTTTTAATAATTTACTGGGTACAAAAGCCTGCTCAGCATTTACTAAAATATTTTTAAACTCTCCCCATATTTCATCGATTCCTCCTCCTATTCTAAGAAACTCGCCATATCGTTCTCTTAAGTAATTTTGAAACCCTTGTACATTCGCTTTCTTGTATTCCTTCACTAGAATACCGGTGGTATACCGGTGGTATCACTAGGTACCGGTGGTACCGGAATGAATTTATGAGCGGCTGTATTTATGAATTCAAGATGCACTGTACTTCTCCTTTGATGATCTGTTTTAACTTTTCTTTGATAATAATTAATAAAATATTCACTCAGTAAAATAAATGTTTCTTCTTCCTGCATGTTCAATCGCAATTTAACATAAAAGTAAACATTTTTTATAATTTTGATGACATTATTAACGGTAAACTTGATCTTTCCGTAAATATAAAAAAATGCATTTGATAATAAACATTCTTGTATTCACAAAGGTGACATTATTTTAAATATTAACTATGAACCATTTTCTTACTTATTTTTAATAATTATCTTTATTCATAATTCAATACTAGTATTATCTAAAGATATTTCAATTCGTGAATTTTACATGGAAAATAAACAAAACAAAAAAAATATTTCATTAAAAAATTAACATTTTAAAAATTCGATTTAAAATTATAAAGCGCTTCAGTCGATTGATTTATTTAATAGTCCGACACGTCAACTGCTAAAGTCCCCATACGAGCAGTGGCTGGCGCCGACCTACGCTTCGGCTTGCCGCAACAAGTCCACAAGCGTGCCCGAAGAAGGTAAGGAACTCTTCACAATCTTGCAAAAAATATTTGAATCAAAAAATGTAATGGAAGTGAATGGAGAATTTTCTAATATATTAGATGCTTAAGAAGAAATAAAGTTGCAGCCGTCATTTTTTTCTATTCCTAAACATATAATATTGCAGAACCTTTAGATTCAATAGCAGCGGTAAGTAGCCGAGCTATTTTAACTTTTCTTTGATAAAAATTAATAAAATCTTCACATAATAAATGTTCCTTCTTCCTGCATGTTCAATGGCAATTTAACAATAAAGTAAACAAAAAGGAGGCCTCCTGAATCGGAAGACTTTATTCTCACGACGCTGAAGTGTTTGCTGGACTCGACTCGGCCACTTCCTTCACCGGTCGGCACTGCGACAGCACTCGCGTTCGTCAATCCATCCAGACGCTGTGTTGCCCATTCGAAAATACGGCTCCGGCCTCCAGCCCACAGTGACGAAGATTGACGCCCATCTACGTCAGCACAGTCTCGAGGTTGTACTCGTTTTGACAATCTAGCCTATGTACAGAGGGTTATAAAGCGTAGTATAACAATATGAAAATACAAGTGCAAGCAGTTAGGATCTAAGATTGTGTGTGTGAATTCTAAACATTTGCGTCTTTGATCTGTATTTTTTGCTATCTTCTATCTTATTTACATTCTTTGAATGAAATTTAATGACTTTAATTTTTATTCATTTGTTTTCGTTAGAAAGAAACATTCTTTCAATTGATCTGATTTTTCATTTGTTTTTTCCCTGTCACCGCCTTTTAGAGTTTCCCTTTTTTATTATGAAAGTCTTTTCAGCGGGACAGCTAGCGTCAGCGCTCTCGACTCGAGAGAGAGAGACGCGCGGCTGGCTATCTTATATAGAGTGCATTCAAAATGCGCGCCCCGACGCACAGCGCCATCTCCTCTCGTTCCCCGAATCGCTCATAGAGAGCGCGCACATCTCTATACTCATTAGTCTGCGCATGCGCGTCCTCTGACACCCGCGCCGGCCCCTGTCCGCCGCTATCTTATCAACATCCGGTCCTTGCCGCCAGCGCGCGCCTTCAGCGCCCCCTTCCCGCCGCTATCTTATCTACTTCCGCAGCGCGCACCCTCAGCCGCCCGCCCCTGCCCCCCCCTTATCATCCACCCGGCCGCCAGCCTCCCGACCGCGTGTAATATCTGTACCCCAAAGCAGACAGCTTGACTCGAGATGTCACCGTAGCTCAGAGCCAAAGTGCTGGTCGCCTCCCACACAGGAAATGCGATTGAGGCTGGTTCGAATCCGCTTCAGGGAGCAGCATTTTTGAAAGACACACACACACACACACGCTTCCACAATTCACCGCCAGAGCGCAGACACATACGCTTCCACAATTCGCCGCCAGAGTGCGCACACACTTCCACCATTCGCCGCCAGAGGTCGCAAGGGTGGGGTCATTGACCTCGGTCGGTGGGGACATTATAAATGGCCGGTTGTTTACATCGGGTGGGCGGGGGGGGGATTATAATTGGTGGCGCCGGTTGTTTACATCGGAGGGGTGGGTGGGAGGGGGAGGGGGGGCATTATAATGGGTGGCGCCGGTTGTTTACATCGGAGGGGAGGGGGAGGGGGGAGGGGGTGGTGGGTTGTTGACATTCGGCGGGGCATTATAATGAGTGGCGCCGGTTGTTTACATCGGAAGTGGGCGGGGTGGGGGGAGGGGTGGTGGGTTGTTGACATCCACTGTTGGGCGCTGGACCGGAAGTAGATAAGATAAGCTGATAAGATAAGCTGATAAGATAAGCACTTCCTGCCATTATAATTGGTGGCGCCGGTTGTTTACACCGGATGTGGGGGAGGGAAACAGGAAGTAGATAAGATAAGCTGATAAGATAAGCACTTCCTGGTCCAGAACCGCCATATCCCCCCTACTGCTAAAGGTTTAGAAGAAGATACGGTCTTCATAATTTCCGCTGGGCATTCGAAGGACATTCTGATATTCCAAAGTACTATTGTGCAAAGTGTTATTGAAACTAATCGGTCCGCGGCAAATTTTTTTATTACAATTTATATCAGACACTTGTGTACAGCAACTTTTGGCGCAGAGTTTGAATTGTTATGGCGATTGGTTTAGGAGGTTTTTTTAACTTACGCAGAGCTCTTGTAAGAGGGCGAAATCTGGGATTCGAACCGGGATAATATAATCTAACCGGTCCGCGGCAAATTTTCTTCTTACATATTTTATTGAATACTTGTTTGCATCAAATTTTGGCGTTGAGAATGCATTGTTATGGATGGTAGTTTAGGTGGAACGGGCTTTTTAACTTTCGGACTTCTTCACGTGTTCAGGGCTTTCGTAGGAAGGCAAAGTCTGGGATTGGAACCCCGATAATATAGTCTAACCGGTCCGGCGGAAACTCTTTTGCTACGCATTGTAATTAGTACTTGTTTGCGTCAGAGTTTGGTGTAGATTATGAGTTGTTATGGCTGCACGTTCAGGAGGTATGGTGTTCTTTACCTGCACAGGACGTTCCTTAGAGCGGCATTGCGGGATTCGAACCCGCGTAATTGAGATTAACCTGTCGGCGGCAAATTTTTTTATAATAGTTTATGTTTAGCACGTAATTACGGCAAATTCTGGCTTAGAGTATTAATTGTTATGGCTGATCGCTTAGGAGAAAGGTGCGTGTTTACATGAGCAGAAGTCTTGTAAAAGGGTAAACTCTGGAATTCGAACCCGGGTAGTTGAGTCGAATCGGTCCGAGGCAAAAGTTTTGTTTAGAGATTATGTTTAGCACTGGCTTACGACAAATTTTGGCGAAGAGTATGAATTGTTACGGCTGATGAATTACAGGGGACGTCTCATATCTTCTTCGAATGCGCTTGCAAGAGGAGCGTAACTTTCATTTTTTGGTTTTTTGTTAATATTTTTTGATAGAATGGAGATATCAGATTGATTTCTTCACTAATCGTTTATAAATAAAAAGCGGCAAATTTGGAGTACAGTTTTGTGTATATACTTGCAATAGTAGCGGATTTAGAGGTGTGGTCCTGCTAACTTCCATCGGAAGTTAGCATGAACACAGATTTTTTTTGAGAAAACGACCCGCGGCAAATTTTTCTTTTCCACATCTTAAAAACGGCAAAAAAGCGGCATATTATGGACTATGCAGTTTTGTGATTGGATGCAATGGTCCTGCTAACTTCCAGGACGTAGCCCTGCGGGTGGTCGCCCTTCGCTCGGAGGATCGCGCCTCCCCCCAGCTCTTCGCAACGGTTACGCGATGGCACCTTGGCTGCAGCCCCGGTCGTTGTGTGTGTAGTTCAGATCGGGTGTGCGATACCCACTATCACTGTCCGTCAGCCTTTTGTTCGTTATCCCAGCTCCACCTGGCTTCACAACTTCTCAGTTCAACTTTATTCACTCTCTCACAGTCACTTATGCACGTGGCCACTAACTATTACCATCACCGGCCACGCGGTCTGTTAGTTTTACTATATTAGCACAGTTTCCTGCTCTTATTCCACTTCAAGTTCGCACTATTGCCTACCGGTCACTATCACACTTGGTTCACTCCTGAATACTGTTTATCCCGTAATTTAACTTCGATTTGTTTCCTATTCACTGAGCGCGTCAAAACCCCTCCGCTCTCCTTGAAGCTTTTCTCCGCACTAACCGCCGGCCTCGCCGCCTTCTCGCGCCTTCTCGCGCCTGGTGCTGTCCGTTGCTCGCCGCCGTAACCACGCAATCAAGATGTATGTATCTGACCAAAATGTACCGCGTTTTAATGGATTTACAGAAACGTTCCGCGTTTCAATATATAATTCATTGGCTAAGTGAAAAAAGTTAGCTTTCAATGCAAGAACAACATCTGCACCAATGAAGTCGTTTTAAAATGGGTTTAGGGCGCCGCGAGCGCCGTGTCAGTCTGGATGACCGTCGAGCTTCATCGTCCGTTGGTGCTCCGAGCAGGGCGTCACCGTTCCAGCTTCCGCAACGCAACTGCCTGACGACGCAATAAAATCCAACGATGAATTCTCCTTTTCGTCTGTTGAAGATCAGGATATAATCAAAATTGTTCAAAGTCTCAAATCAAATTCTTCGGGTTCTGATGGTAGAAATCCCAAACTACTAAAAAGTAGATTAGATGTAACCTACCCAATCATTACCGAAAAAGTATTTTTTTTACTAAAGAGCGGACAATATCTCTTATCCTGGAAGACTGCGCTTGTGAATCCTATTCCCAAGACAGCATCATCCAAAAACCCTATTGAATTCCAGCCAATTAGCATCCTCCCGACTATCACTAAAGTATTCGAAAAAGTCGTACGGAAGCAAACTGAACAGTTTCTTCGAAAAAAATCACTTTTAAACGATCAGCAACCAGCTTTCCGTTACGGCAGGAATACAGGAACCGCGTTACTAAACGTTATTGAAGATGTGAGAACAGCAGTAGATTATAGTAATATAACTCTCTTGATTCTTTTGAATTTCAGCAAAGCGTTCAATTCAGTAAATGATGACATCTTGCTCGGAAAACTAAAAATCATGGTATTTGCACAGCCCACGCGGACACGGTTTCTTAATGACGTAATTTCTAGAACCCAAAGAGTGGTGTCCGCTAGCTGTAGCTCATGAGACTTGAAACTTAACCACGGAGTTGCTCAAGGTACTGTGTTAGGGCCACTGGCCTTCTTAATCAATGTAAGTGACGTAGAAATAGCACTTCAATATAGCAGTCATCAAATGTATGCGGATGATCTCCAAATATACCTAAGTAGTCACCCGTCTCACCTTTTATCCTTCGTACAAAACAATTAACGAGATTTGATTACGGTAAACAACTGGGCAGTGTCTTTGGGTTTACAATTAAACCCGAATAAATCACCGTGCATGATCATCAGCTCGAAAAGCACTATGAAAAAAATCGCATCTGCTTTGCCTAATATTTATATAAATGACACCGCACTACCTTGGTGTTCCAAAGTCAAGAACCTTGGTATAGTTATTGAGAACACTCTCAGTTGGAACTCGCAAGTAGATTCAACCTGCCGTAAAGTTTTTTGCCTTAATGCATTCAATGAAACGCCGGCGAACACTTTTACCATGTAGCGCACACGAGAATCTCATCAAATCACGTATCATGCCACATTTCGACTATTGCGACTTTCATCTTACCAACATGGTACTCAAATTACAACGTAAACTTCAAGTAGCCTAGGACGCATGCGTACGTTTTATTTTTGATCTAACAAAATACGACCATGTATCGAATTTTTTGACAGAATTCGTATGCTTTCCCTAAACAAAAGACATGTTACTCCACTCTCTACTTCTTCTTTTTAAAAATTTAAACGGTTTAACACGCCTCAAAAGTAACTTTATCTTCTGAAACTAAATCGAATTCGTGATTCAGCTCTGCTTTGAGTACCACGTCACAACACGACTTCATTCAGAAGATCATTCACCATTACAGCTACACAGCCTGGAATAAATTACCAGCGAATCTAAATGATTCAAATACTTTCCGTAAATTCAAAAATTAATTAACCACCGCATATATAATGGCTTTAAGGCTAAATGCACCGAAAAATACTTGTAGGAAAATTCAGTAGATCGCAGCACTGTCACAGAGGAATTTACTTTACCAATAAAGTTTGACCCAATGGTCAGATTTAGTTCAGTAAACGGCATTTGGCACCTTTTTAAAATAGAAGAAGATACGCTAGGAAGCACTTTTTCGAAAAATATAGCAAGAACTTGAATTTTAAATTGCTCGAACTTCCGAGAAAAATTTAAAAAATGAGAGCTTATAGCACGATGGCGACATGCTTCCTGAATCCAACGTCGTGTCAATCATGCAAGTCGGATGAATAGGAGCGAGGAAATTTTCTAAACACTTCGCCCCCTCCCCCTTCACCCCCTTCCGTCATCCATCCGTTGAGGACCCTTTCTACCTCCGTCAAGCTGCAACCCCCACTTGTTCGAAATTCAAAATTAACTAGCCTATAATTTTGTACTAATTATGTACTAATTTTCTACCACAATCAAAAATTTTGTACTCAACTATCAACAATAAAAAAAACATCCAAAAGTGGGGGTGCTAGCTTGACGATAAGTTAGCACCCCCACTTCTCATAAATTCAAAATCAACTAGCCTAACATTATCTACTAATTATGTACTAATTTTCTACCACAATTAAAAATTTTGTACTCAACTATAAACAATTAAAACAATTAAAACCGGGTACCAATGAAGCACTTTTTACGCATATTTTCTGATTTTTTAAAACATATTTAGAGTGAAATTTTAAAGCTGAAATCAATAATGCAGATTAACATCATAGTGAACTTTTACATGTAATAATTTCAAAATTTTATCTAGTCCCGCAACTAAGATATTACAGTCTAAAAACACGAAAAATTGCGAGCAACTTTTAAAAAAAAGTGTCCGCCACTGCATCCCCCTTCGCAGAAATTCCAATTTAACTAGCCTATATTTTTCTAATATATATGTGCTAATACTACAACAAAATAAATAATTTCGTACTCAACTATAAACAACTGAAAAACCGGTGCCAATAAAGCACTTTTCACGTGAATTTCACGATTTTTTAAAACACATTTTAAGTCAAATTTCTAAGTTGAAATTCATAACGCAGTTTAACAATATAGTGAAGTTTTACATATTAAAATTTCAAAATTTTATCTAGTCCCGCAATTGAGATATTACAGTCTAAAAACACGAAAAATTGCAAGCGTCTCTAAACAAAAGTGTCCGCCACCGTACCCCCCTTCGAAGAAATTTCAATTTAACTTGTCGATATTCATCTACCATATATGTTAGATAAATTTAATATCTCAGTTGCGGGACTAGTTGTTTATAGTTGAGTACGAAATTATTTATTTTGTTGTAGTATTAGTACATATATGTTAGAAGAATATAGGCTAGTTAAATTGGAATTTCTGCGAAGGGGGATGCAGTGGCGGACACTTTTGTTTAAAGCCGCTCGCAATTTTTCGTGTTTTTAGACTGTAATATCTTAGTTGCGGGACTAGATAAAATTATGAAATTATTACTTGTAAAAGTTCACTATGATGTTAATCTGCATTATTGATTTCAGCTTTAAAATTTTACTCTAAATATGTTTTAAAAAATCAGAAAATGTGCGTGAAAAGTGCTTCATTGGCACCCGGTTTTCGAATACCGTCATAAAATTGTTTGGGGCATTACTCAAAATATCGATTCCGATTTGGAACTGACATAAAAAAATTGTTGTCTTTGTTCCCCTCTTAGTTCGAATCTCGGAGAGGGCGCAATGATAATTCTGCGAGTTTTTTCAAAGAAAGCAGTATGTACACGTGAACGACTGCGATTATAAAAAAATAATTTTTAAATGTAGGGATAGGCTGTTCGGATCAATGACCCATATTTGTGGGCGCCCGCCCCTGTAGAGCAATGGCTGGGAGTGTCCTTTTTAACACCTGCAAGCCCCAATCCTTCGCAACGGCTGGACATACAGAGAAATTGAATGCCTGAAAGGAACGCAGTTCCTTTCAAATACAAAAGTACTTTCCATTCAATTACAAAGGGCTCCGTTGCAATAATATGCACGACTTATCGAAGAAAAACGAAAGTAAAATGTATCTGTTCGTCCGTTTTATAATTCATAAAACTGTTTTCGTCAATTTATCATCTTCTGATTCTCCTACAATTATAACAAGTGTGAATCTTCATCTTTTGATGTGAGGCCGAAAATATTCATTTATTATGCGCGTCTGATTCTACCTGTCCACTACTGTTGTGAATCCATGGTGTAGGTTGTTGTTCCGTGGTACCCATCTGCGACGGACAGCCGTTCCCTTCACCGTCACCCGCCGCAAAGAGGGCAAATTTCGCTTTTCCGGTGTAAGGTGGGATCTGAAGATCAACAAAATTTATTATCGGGTACTACTGGGCAACAAAAAAGCCACAAATTTCCATGTAATTATTTTTTATTTTTGTAATTTCTTAATTTTCTGGTACTTGCGGTGCTTACTTCATGTCCAGTTTGCCAATTGTTTCTAGCAGGGTCAACTGAAGAGCGACAATTTTTTTTGCGTAAAAAATTAGCAACAGAAAAGAGACAAAATTTAAGTTTAATTCCAATTTCTTTTAAACTTAGCTATGCTTATTTTACGGACCTCGTGAGGAGGTCCGGGAATTCCAAATCCGACGCGGCACTGGATCTGTGGTTCGCAAATAGACAACATGCGAATGCCCTTACCAAGTTCACTAATACTGATTGGCTCGCTTGCTCGCTGCCCCTTTTCGCTTTCTACTTCCTGCTCCATATCCGCTATCGCGGCTTCTGATCATTCTTGAGCCACCAAGTCACCGCAGTTGACGGGACTTGTTCGAAGGATGACGGGGTAAAAATCGGAAATGTTTGGAAACACAAATTTTCAAGATAAATTCAGTTTTATACTTCAGTTATAGAGGATACGAGAACGTCTGCCCCAATTATAGCACTAGTAGTGTGATTTGTAAAATAAAAAAAACTAGTGATGCCACAGAATGGAACAGACTTTCTCTAACTAGTTGGTTTCATTATTTCTTTGATCTGGACTTTATTTTCGGTTTTACTCCACCCTCTTCCCAGCTGCCATCCATAGCCACCTAAAGATATTTTTTTCACATTTTTTTTCACTTTTTCGGTTCCCTAATGATGGAACCGAAACATGACTTTAAGAATACTATATAAAAGTAAAACCTCGTCATACATGGACATTTTCGTTGAAAAATTTTAAGAAACTAACGTTTGAGTGTTTCTGAAAGTGCACACTTGTGAGCTCTATTTCTCAGAATACTTTTCAGTTTTCGAAGAACTTTACGAGCAGAGACCGGATTTTTATGTAATTACCTATCTTTTGCCTTGCTACTTACTGATCTAAAAATGTTAATTTTGACGAATCGTCACCGTCCTAACAAAATATAAGAATTTTTCGTTGCGTATTTTTACATATGTAGTACTATATTACATATTTTGTTATTCTACCAATTTTCAACAATTTTATGACTCATTTTTCTAAAAAGAAGTATAAAATACACTCTTATTCCCTACATCGTTACTGCGTGTTGTCTACTCGAGGTTTGCTACATGAAGACGCAGTAAGATGTTCTCACAGTCCTGCTCGTCTGCATCAGTTATCTCATTGGCGGGAAGTGCACGTCAGTGACTGAGATCAGTTTCACCTTCAGGTGCGAAAAGCATCACTGACGCCGCGTCTTGTGAACTTTAACCTTAATTTCCGAGTAACTTTGCCGAACGTCGACATATAACTCTTCTCTGAGAATGCAAGACGCTGTAGTGATAGTTTGCTGGTCGTAGAAATCGCCAGCTTGTAGTATGGTTTCTATCGCGTATAGTCTGGCTGCGAAACGACCGTTCTGAATAGTAGTAGATGAAGGTTTTACAACTGAAGGGAAAGTTGTATGGTACAAAGCATGGATCAATTTGTACTCTTCAAAGTTTTCCAAGTATCCATGGAATTTTAAACAATATATTTCGAAATCGTAAAGCCTTGAGACAGGCCAGACCAACCAGTGAATATTCATTGCCCTAGTGTTGTTCACAGATGGGCAGACAAGTGGACGGACGTTTCGAAAAAAAAAATTAAAAATTAAAAAAAATAAATTTCGATATCAGAGGGTCCCAAACATGTATTTCGTTGAAATCTCACCATCGATTTTCCGCATCATAACATAACCATCTCTATACTACATATATTACTTAGTATATATGTACTTAATCGATAATGAAAAAAACAATGTAGTGAGACTGAAAATAGCGAAGGCGTTATCTGACGAATCCGAGTCGGGCCACAAGAGAACCGCCTGCTTGCCTGCCTCGCCCCCAGCCCGCTCTCCCCACCTCTTACGGAATGCTTCCGCGCCCCCAGGAGCGTGCCCCACCCCCGTCAAGCTGCAACCCCCACTTGTTCGAAATTCAAAATCAACTAGCCGATAATTTTGTACCACAATAAAAAAATTTGAACTCAACTATAAACAATAAAAAAACACATCCACAAATGGGGGTGCTATCTTCACGTCAAGTGGTCACACTTCTCAGAAATTTAAAATGAACTAGCCATAAATTATCTACTAGACATGTACTAATTTTCTACCAAAATAAAAACATTTGTACTCAATTACAAACAATTCAAAAACTGCTATCAATGAAACACTTTTCACCTAATTCTCTATTTTTAAACACACTTTGTGTCGAATATTAAAGTTGAAATTAATAATACAGTTTAGCACCATAGTGAACTTTTACACCTAATAATTTCAAAATTTTATCTGCTCTCTCAACGGAGATATTAGTCTAAAAACACGGAACATTGCGAGCGGTTGAAAATAGAAGTGTCCGCCATCGCACCCTCCTTCGCAGAAATTCGAAATAAACAAGCCTATATTCTTCTGTTAATAATGTACTAATTCTCAAAGAAAATAAATAATTTTGAACTCGCCTATAAACAATTAAAAAACTGCTAAGAATTAATCACTTTTTACTTCATTCCAATTTTCTAAAATGCATTTTGAGTCAAACTTTGACGTTGAAATTTATATAACAGTTTAGCAACATAGTGAACATGTTGTTTACATGTAATAATTTCACAATATGGTCTCGTCACGTAACAGAGATTACTCTACAAACGCGAAAAATTGCAAGCGGTTGAAAGGAGAAGTGTCAGCCATCGCTCCGCTCTTCAAAGAAATTCAAAATCAACTTGTCCATAATCTTCTACAAATTGTGTACTAATTCTCTAAGAAAATAAATAATTTCGACAATAAACAATTACAAAATGGGTGCCAATGAAGCACTTCACGTGTAAATTAGCAAATTTTTAAAACATATTTTGAATCTAATTTTAAATTTAAATTTATAATGCAGTTTAACACAACACTGAACTTTTACATGTAAAAATTTCAAAATTTTATCTGATCCCTCAACAGTGTTATTACACTCTACAAACTCGAAAAATTGTGAGCAGCTCCAAAGAAACGCCACCGCACCCCTGTTGCCAGAAATTCCAATTTAACTAGCCTGTAATATTTTACTGACAAGGTACTAATTTTGTGAACAAATAAATAATTTTGTATTCAACTATAAACAAACAAAAAGAGGGTGCCTATCAAGCATCTTCCGCGTAAATTCGCTAAGTTTTAAAACTCATTTCGAACCCAATTTGAAGTTCAAATTTATAATGCTTTTTGGTACTATAGTGAACTTTTACATGTAATAATTTCAAAATTTTACCAGTTCCCTCAACAGTGCTATTTCACTCTACAAACCCGAAAATTTGGGAATATTGTCTGAGGACGGGTAATACGTAGAGAAAAATCGAAAAAAAATCGTAAACTACTTCTATAGGCAAGGAGACGGGCACGTGGTTTGAATACCCCGCTGACATCTACTGTCCGCGACATTTGTTTGGCGATCAGAGTAGAACTAGTGGTGCTATAGAATGGCATAGACTTTCCCAAATTAGTTTTTATTTCTGTTGGTCTCGCTTAGCAATTCGTACTTACCACCGTCATTTTTTGACATTTTCTTAACTTTTTGGTTTCCTAATAGTAGAACGGAAATATTATTTTAAGATTATCAAAGAACAGTAAAACCTCGTCCTAAATGGCGATTTTCTGTGAAATTTTTGGACACGTTTTCAAGGAAACGGCGTTTAAGGGCAACTAAAAGTTTAACTTACAACAAATAACAACTAAACAAATTACTTTTTTTAATTTTTGAAAAAACAACAACAAAAGAATAGAGGAAACCGATCTTTGTCATCTCATAGAGTACATCTAGCAACTATCCCTACCCAGTTTAAAGAAAAAAATTAGAGACGGTTTGAGAAAAACTTTTTTTTTTAATTGTCCATGTTGCACGCAATATTGCGCGAAAACTACTTAAAGTTTCGAAAAAAAATGTGCGTAACCTTAATGAAAGAACTGATTATGGAGAACAAATTTTATTTGAAGGATACATCTATATCTTCAATTTTGTAGTTGCGGGAAAACGTTGAAAAAAGTTCAAACATTGCATTTTTGCAAAATTCGGAGTTAACCGTGAAAATCGTACCTATTCTCCCTAAATATGTGTATTTTACTCTGTTACCTTTCTTGCCAGGTAGCTCAGATGGCGGTGCATCATCTGCAATTAAGTGAGATGAATAAACGTTGTTGTTTAAGAATGAAAGAAGTTACTGAATGAGGTAAAATTTAAAGCTCAATGACTCAAATTAAAACAAGCTTATCAAGAAATGAGTTTCTACCAGAGATAAGTTTTTCCCAAAACAAAATTTATTCTAGTTAAAATCTAACACACAGGAAAACCTTAAGACTACACTTACAGAAAATTAGTTTGCCTCTTAAATTTTATTCTAGGGAATGCGTGGCTGAGAATCATTGCCTGAATTTCACAAAAATTATTTGAACAAGAATCCATTGTTCAATATCGTTCGAAGGGCCTAACTGGAGCCACTGTCAGGTTCTGCGGTGACATTACCCGTGGTGTTGTGAAGGTCATTCGCCCTTCCAGCTGTTGCGTCTTTCACTGTGCGGTCGTATCGACTGAAAAGACGGGCTTCGACCACGACGTCTTCGGGACTGCGGCGGACGTTCTAACAGGAAGGCTGGCGGGCTAACTCGCGACTCACACCACAGTTCACCGCAGTCGCGTCCACAAATATCTTTCTCGGCTCTCACTTCGAGATGTGATGCTGCAGGCGCTCACAATCCAGTTCATTTTGGTATCGGTGACAATTTTTTCGTAATACTTGTGGGAACTTTACGGAATTGTCAAATTCCGGAAGCCGCGTAGCGTAATTTCGAAAATGCAATGTGTTCTTTAAATTTTCAAATTACACAAGCAAATGTGGGTCAAACTTTACCATACATTGCTTCTAAAGGGCGGTTTAACTAACAGTAAAGTTTAAAACGCGGATCTCAACATTCTAAAATGAAGTCAAGTGCTTGGCGGTTTAACCAAAAATCAAATTTTGGTGCGGGAGGTGGTCTGATAAGAAGTGTCCACGGTTTGTAATGAAGTCTCCGGCGGTCCCGGTTATCCCCTCCTTTCACTCCTAAAAGTTCTAGAAGATTCCAAGATTTTGAGAAAATGGCTGACTATTGGCTAAAGTTTATTGCGTCGAAGAAGAATTTGGGCCAATCTCCGGTCGCGTGTTAAGCGACGCGAACGGAAAGTTACAGTACTTTGACGCTCTTTTTGTTTATAAAATGCACGTGCAGTGCAGAGGGTCGCGCCGCCGGAGATGAAGAAGGTGGGTTGGCGTTTTCCCGGCGAGCGAGCAGTGGGGATCCCAAAGCGCTTCGTCTAGCTGCAGTCGGGAACAAAGAAATGGTTCAGCGGAGGGTGTGACGAATCGAGGCTTCTTGGCACGCGACCCACTGCACTGCACGTGTATTTTATAAACAAAAAGAGCGTCAAAGTACTGTAACTTTCCGTTCGCGTCGCTTAACACGCGACCGGCGATTGGCCCAAATTCTTCTTCGACGCAATAACCCTAAGCCAATAGCCAACACACACACACACACACACACTCACACTCACACTCACACTCACACTCACACTCACACTCACACTCACACACACACACACACACACACTCACACACACACACTCTCAAACACACTCACACACACTCTCACATACTCACACACACACACACACACACACACACACACACACATATATATATATATATATATATATATATATATATATATATATACAGACATACACATTGAGATCTCTAAAACCAATTATGGGTGAGCTTGTGGGTCCCCCCGCCCTACCGTAGCGCCAGAGGCGCGAGGGGGTGGATGGAGCGCTAATTAATTCCTCGCGGCGGAGACGTCCGGGGCAGAGGGAGAGGGAGTGGGCTCTGGCGGGGGGCGGGGGCTTCTCCGGTGTCGGGGAATTCTGGGAGTCGGGCGCCGCGACACCGCTCACGTGTCGCCCCTCAGAGGGGGACTGGGGCCCTTCGTGGCAATTACCCCTCGGATGGAATTACTCCTCTATTAAGCGCCTTTCAGTGCGTTCCTTTCACTTGCGAGCGTGATCATGTTGCGGCTACCTTCTGGTGTGTTGGATTGGGAACTTGCGAATAGTTCTTACGCTCTAGGTTCCTACTTCAAAATTGAAGCAAAACGATGACTTTGATATGATTTTTTTATTCATGTTTACTTGTTGAAGTTGGGCTTTATAATTATATTTAAAAATAGCATAACGTCAGTCTTCATACACTTAGAAACACACTCAAACCTTTTTCAACAAATCTTTTGCAATATTTCGTATTAATAGGTTATAATTAGTCGTGGCACTCTTGGCCTTTATATAGGATAAGAAAAAATCAAAAAAACAAAATCCCGTTTGTGTGGTAATCATGGATAGGGAATTTTTCTCAGTGCGTTTACAAAATGTTAGACGAATAACTTAGAATTTCACAGACTACACTTTATAGGCGCGCAGTTCTCCAACTTATATCCAACATATTGCCTACTTTTTTTAAAGTAAGACAACAATATTTTAATATTTTACAAAAAAATATTTAGGGAGTAAATTCTATTTTGATGTAAGTCATAATTTTATACATAAATTTTATAAGTCAAGACTTTAGCCGAGTGCTTTTCACAAGTCATTGATTTATGCAGTTTTTGTAATCAGATTGTTGTTAACAGATTTAGCAAAGATTGCAGTTTTTTTTTGATGTGATTCTTAGAATTCACGAATTAGACGTAGGATTGCCCATACAGTAGTGTTCTTGCCTCCTTCTGTCAGCTCCCGGCTGAGGGGGGAGGGGAGCTCCGTTACCAAATCAGAGGCTTCGAATCAGAGGCTCTGATGACGCCGCTGAATTCCCGATCTTTATTAAGGAAACAATGGAAGCGCGAGGCAACTCTGTTTAAGAGCGCCATTACGTATTTGGTTATGCGCCGTGTGTACAGTTTTGTGTCGACTCTTATTACGTTCGCTTATGACGGTTTGTTTCGTGGTACTTTTGTGAACTGAAGTCAGAGCGACCACACGACTACGAATCTGCCCCCCGAGTAAATGGCAAAATCAATCTACCCCTCCACAGCTGTCAAGTAGACAGAAATATTATTCTGCATTAGGGATTGCCAAAATAATTATAATGAACACGTTGAATTTAAATATCAAATTTGCGTAACGGAACATAACGTATGTTTGTATTCGGCATTTTGGGTCGACTATTCGACGTCACCGGCTAGCTAACGGTGCCCTCCATGCCCGGACCTAGTTAATTCTGTTCGATAAGTCTTCTGAACATTCTCCATTCATTACTGCCACACTGATCTGGAATAGATATTGCTGATCTTTGCTTAAATCGTGCACGTCGATTTCAGGTATGTCAAATTCTGCTTCGACAATTTTGAATGACACAACTGGTAACTTTTCACAATCAGCTATACTTTTGCTAATTGGACCTGTAAACGAAGAAGGACCTATTTTATGACCATCATAATGTTCTAGCAGGTGACGCAGTATAAGTTCAATGCCATGTAGTTGACAGATGAACCACTGTAGAGGCTTCTCCAGCTGTCGGATAACGCCATTTTTATCCCAGTATTCACTGGCGTCCCATCGCAACCAATTGCCTGGGAAAACTGGAACCCGGAAAAAAGATATTGTTTTTAAAACGTAAAATATAAAAGAAATAGTCTATGATATAGAATAATCGTTTTTCCAGTCTAAAATCTTATGACATTAAATCAATCAAATCAACATTTTGTGAAACGAACAAACAGTTTTGAGATGCCAACCAAACTTTTTAAGAGTTACATTACCGTAAGCAGAATTAATAAAATTGGAATATGCACTTTAAATTCGGTTATATTTAAAATCGAACGAATAAAATTGAAAAAAGTCACTAAGTAAGTATAACACTGAAAAATATAATATTACAGTAAATATTTTTAGAAATTAGTAATATTAACAGTTTTGATTTATCGAAATTTACGAGATGTTGAAGTATTTTAAAAGAAATATTTTAGAAAAAGGAAACATTTGAAACAACAAAATCTGTGGAATTCTATAGCTAATTGTATATAAATAAAGAATAAACTCTTCAATTACCTAATCCCGTGATATTATACTTGGACTCAATAAGAAAATTATGAATGGTTCTTTTAATTTCAAGTGCGGTGCCTGATGCAGAGGAAACGTGATTTAGATATACTCCTCCAGGTTCCTGTAATATTGTCACGTGTTTTTCTCGAATTTCCCGTTGATAATATTGGCTTCCTTTCGTTTCTCGTAATAACGTGGAATCTTTTCTTCCGTCAAAATAAAGCGCCGCCAGATTCCAGCTGGGCGACTCACGACTCTGTAGTGATTTGTAGAAAAGATTTTGCTCTCGAACAGTTTTTGAAAGGTCTATTACCATCGACGTATCTTCTGCAGTAATTAGACCGACATCTTGCAGCACAGCGTTTGCAATTATTCCCGCGTTTCTCAGAGATACTCCCCTGCTATCAGTGGCCATTTGGTAAAGATCATCTCATTTGGTTATGATTGATTTCTGAGGACGTTGAAGGCTGTAATTATACAAAGTATACATTATTTAAATTTAAGTATCTTTCTAAAGTTTTCTATATAGTTTTGTGATTCTACATGGGATGGTACAAGTTTTCAATGTGGCGTTATACATTCTTCATTGCTAGGATGTACTAATCCATAATATAAGAGAGCACTGATTTATTTGAATTAAAATATATTTATGCGGCACAGAAAATTGTATTTCATTCGTTATTTGTATGTTTAATAATATAATATTAAATACCTGAGAAAAAGGTACATCATTGTTCGATGACGATTCTCGAGAAAATTGCATAACAACATCTTCAACATTATCAGTCTGTTATTGTGACATACAGTCTCTTAATTTCCTTAAAGCTTGTGTGACTGTCATTTTTCGATCATGCCGCTGATCATTTAAAAAATCTTTCAATGTTTCGGGAACTTTAGAATCCTCATTGCATCTACAATCGGTATCATTCAAGCGCTGACATTTAGCAATGTCAAATAACTTTTTCGAATTTTGTTCAAATTGAGCAATTTCTTGTTCCAAAGTTGCAGACTGTTTGCGTATCCTTTGACGTTCTAAAAGTTTTTTGTTTTTCAACGAAAGCTTTTATTTTATTCAAAATTGATTTGTGTAAAATAGTAGGAACTGAAATTCTGCTCCAAATCATTTGTATTTTGAGGATCACATTCAAAAGTAAAGCAGATTCTTGCAATTGAGGGGATTTATTTTTTAAATAATTGTAATATTTTATTACATCGGAAAAACTCGGCAATACATTTTCCTGTAATGAAGCAGGTGAAAAAGTATCACCAATACCACATGTTGATTTTCTTGCCATCCTGAAAAGAGTACTCAATTGAACCATAATGTTTTTTTTTTTTGAGTGTACGTATTTTCCATTAACAAATATAATAAATAACCATAAAAAACTAAAAGTAAATATTGCTTCTTTAATACAATAAAGTCTAACTTTACAAAAATATGTCGAATACCATAATTGAAATTCTAAAATATGAACATAAGTTTTAGGTTAGCAATGTTTATCAAATTATTTCACATATGATGTAAGACAATCCGAATCTGTCACTGATAACTATAAAAGTAATTATTTATGCAATATATTATCTTAGTAGTAGCAAAATGCTTATTGTTTAATATTCTAGAATAAGTTTTATAAAATTATGATTCAAACGAAAACTTACTAATGTGAAATAAAATATAACCGTGGGAAAAATAGTACAATGCAAATTGACTTAAATTTTGTTTTACTGACTTCACTTCTGATAAACGAATCAATATTTTGCTTCTTGTTTTTGTGGATGACAAAATTCTGTAATATATTCGAAAATAATGTACCTATAATTAATCGTTTAATTAAAGCACGCGCAGAATTAAGAAACATTCGTGTTTAGTGGATATTGGATAATATACTTGTATGCTGGTATGGTATAACAATAATAAAACAATTATATCTCTCACTTGTCTTTAAACAGATTCCAGCGCCTCTACCGCTTTATATTGAAAGTAAGTTCCCGCTAAATTTTAAATATCTTATATATACCAATAATTTAAAATTTGATGTTCAATCATTCCAAATGTCCTAAAACATAATCAAAAATATCATATAGGGTATTTTTAATCACGCGAATCTAGTTACATATATTTATTACATATACATATTATTTATATTTTAGCTTCATTGTTTTAACCATAATCGTTTTGAATTGTCTTGGTATAAACAGCGTGGGAATAGTGGGTATTTGTTAGTGTCAGCACTTGAATTGCACTAATTGGTGTGGCCTATCGTTCACTCATAAACATGTCTATTTTGTCGAAATAAAATTCTTTTGGAAGTAAGCAGAATACCTCTTAACTAGTTTCCAAAAAGAATTCGTTTTACATTGGAAAGAAATTTCACTTTGAACTGCAAGTTTTAAAAATATTTTCTTAATTATAAAACAGATAAATTAAAAAAACGATAGAAACTGACAAAAACTAGGAATTTTTTGGTATCAGATTATTATGTTTTCAGTTTGTTTGAATCCGGGGTTCAAAAAATCACGTTCTCTAGGTACCATTTTAACTGAGAACTAATATTAATTGAAAACATTGAACATTCATGGTGAGTAAATACGAAACAATTTGCAAAAATGTAAAAAATAATAACTTCTGGGGAAGTTTTAGTTATTGAAATCTTGTTTGATGACTTTTTCTGAGTCACTAACTTGTGAAATAATGCAGCAGGCCAAAAATATGCAACAGGTGGTAATACCACCTTAAATAGTAGTAGATAAATGTTAAAAAACGGTACAAATTGAGAAAAATTACGATTTCTAGGGATTTTTTAATCTTAAAATTTAATGTTTTATACTTGTTAGTACCCTAGGTTGAAAATATAGTGTTGACTTGTTAACATATTAACAGAGAACTCATTTTCAATAGAAATATTGGAAGTTATAACCGATTAAATACGAAAATATCTAAAAAATGGCAAAAATAGTAACTTCTAGGGACTTTTTAGTTACTGAAATGTAATGATAAAGCTTTACGTGTTATGGTCTTAAAAAGCAACTATCTGGACACCACATATCCAATCGGGGAAGTTATTTGAATGACATTATTGTACTTAGTAGTTAATAGTGTAAAAAATATCGAAAAAAATGCCATTTTTGAGCGACTGGTGCGCCCTCTAGAATTAATTTAAAAATCTTTTTAGGGTGCCTGGACATTTTTTTTTCAAGTGAAAGTTTAATTCTGGAGGGTAGTCAGCGAAAATTTTTTTCGAAACACCCTAATATATATATATATATATATATATATATTGTGGCGTTATGGGATTGTGCAACCCCATAACACCACCATCTTGTATGTATGAACACCCACAGGCAGCAAGGATAGTAGGCGCAGAAATCGGAGGTGCCTAAAGCGCAGCCTGGTATCCGTTGCCCGTACTAATCAAAGGCGAACTAGCAAGCAACGTTTTCCTTGTGAAGGGTTGAGAGAGGGGAAGTAGCCCCACCACTGAGAATTTCCCCAGGCGTCGGACAATAAATACGCAAACCCGCAAGCGGAAGCCCTCTTTTGATTGCCACCATTTTGTCGAGTAAGCAGCATTTTGATCACCGCTCGTTAACGTCAGCTTAGATATTGTTTGCCGCCGCAACGACTGCTAGGTAGGAGTTTTCGGCGTCGAACAGACGTTCTAGTTAGTCGTCCGCGAGATAGTGAAGATTTAGTAAAGTGTTTCTTCAATTAACAACATGGGAAGTAAAAGTTACCCATTGTGAGAAAAGCATTGAAAGTTCTTGTTTAACAAAGTAGAAGTAGCAACGAGCGAGGAACCTTGCACGAGTGTTCGGGGAAGTGCAAGGGACATTTTCACAACGTGGGCGTAGTCAGAGGCGCCGGTAGCAGTCGAGGGAGAAGAAGAGACCGACTAGGAAGAACGGAAGAGGACGCAAGAAGACAGGAGAAGAAGAGGCCGACTAGGAAGAACGGAAGAGGACGCAAGAAGACAGCGAAGAAGGCAGAGGCGAATCCCGTCTCGTACGACGCAGAAGCTGGGACCGAGCGACGTCGGTGCAGAGGCCAGCGCATGACCATCAAGGCCAAAAAGCGGGAAGTCACGAGGTAACGCATAGGGCGCGGAAAGTAGGTCAAGTTCACGTCGGCAGGGAAAAAGACTAGTATAGGAAAGTGTTAGGAAATTGAGGACACGGGTGGCAACAAATTGCAGTATTGTAGGAGGAGACTTTTGATGCGCTATTTCCTGCCTAAAACATTCTATTTGGGACATTTATTATTCTGCTATTTTCGGACACAGTTAAATTGTAAATGAGAGTAGTGCACTCGCACACATTTTGTTCTTCGCATGTAAAATTTTTTTTGAAGCAAGAATTTGTAGATTGAAATTTGGTTTCATGTGCAATGTAATTAGAATAGCATAAATTTAGATATAATTAATTTTCCAAGGGAATTCCCAGTGTAGATTAGGGTAATTATTTCAGAGAATCAATTTTGGAGTAAATTATGTGTTCATTCATTTAATGTGCTGTAAAGGTTTCTATTTGTGTTTTTGATCATTCTTTGTAAAACTGTGATTCTATTCTCGTTTTCTTTGTCATTAACTCATGCCACAAAGTTTATGGGTAAATTATACGCTCGTTTATGTGCAATTTGTGTGATTTTATTGTGTCAAGCGTTCAAACCTTTCTCGCACCCTGAAGATCCTGCTCCCTAGATTTTAAGCTCGTTTCACGAGCAAAATCTTGTAACCCGCCTACGGTTCATGCGTGCTGCTGTTGTGAAGGTGGCAGTCGTGTGGAAGGTGGGTTGGTTAGAATATATATATTGTAGCGGTACAGAATTATTAAGATAAATTAAAGTGAGTAAAGTAGACCTAAGAAATTTTTTACTGAAGAAAAACATACGGCGTCACGCGCGCAAGCCCCCTTCTTGCAACAGCCACGATCCCCTGACCCATTTCGGCTGTTTATGACACCCCACCCAACGGCCGAAGAAAGGGTAAATTGTAAGGCGTCCAGCTGCAGCCCCATCTGGAATACTTTTGAAACGCCTGTCATCGTGATCGGGGTAACCCAAAGCAATAATTCTGTAGCCGGAAAGCCCCTTCACAGACGGGGCCTACTTTCGAGACGGTAGAGAAGGACACCCAAGTTCCAACAGAGACAGAGAGTGGAAAATTCCTATACTCCGCCGGAGCTTATTGGCCAAATTTAGTGTACAACGCCATCACCTTTATCCAATAGCGACGCGATCGTTGTAGGGAGCAAGAACATATGAGGAGAAAGGGTGGGGATAAAAGTTAACTTCGTGCATTTATGAAAAAACAAAATTTGAGTTGGTTGAGAGACTCTCTGGGGTGGGAGCTATTCGCGGGGAGAGGCGAGTGCGCCTCTGAAAGCACTTGGTTGAAATCACTGAGGTGATAGGCTGGAATTCTCAGTGAGAATTTTAGAGGAAGTGCAAAAGCACTTCAAAAGTAAATTGGTGAATCTTTTATAATTGCGTATTCGCTACAGGATTTCGCAACTTCAGAATTTGTATTTGAGAGGATTCGCGTAGTTCAGAGGGAGACATTGTTTTGTGCTCCGCACCTGCGATCGGGGCGCCAGACGCCACTGACCGCCGCAGCCGCCGTTGGTGAGGGCGTGCGCGACCGGCCAACATTCCAGCGAAGGTCGCCTACAAGCTCCGCCGTGCCCGCCCGGGCATGTGGAGCACTTCTGACACGGAAGCTCTCAGGCAATGTAACTGGGGGCAATAAATCTTTTTGAAGTATTGTCAAAGCGGTGCCGCGCCAAGGCACAAGGAAAGGTCCTCAAGGACGACTCTGTAATTCTAATTATAAAATAATTTTGTACTCTTCTCTAGATGTAAGCTTTCCTTTTAATTTTAATCTTTATTTTTTTATTCAATATTTTCTTTCTTTTATTTTATTAATGTAACTTCCCTGGTACAGCTTTGTCCAGGAATAAACGTTGTCTTTTACCAGTAATCAAATTGTTTATTTTGAATGCCCATGAATTGAATTAACAATGCCTTCCATCACCTAATTTTTAAATGAGCAAAGGAAATTGTTACAATTGGCTATTTTTTTTAAACGAGTAAAGGGAATAGGACCGACTGAGCTATAACCGGGCCGCTAACTGCGCATTTCCTTTCGCCAGGAGATCAGTGGAAGTGTTACAATATATATATATATATATATATATATATATATATATATATATATATATAAAGTTCCCCCTCAAAATTTATCACTGTATCCGCCCCTGACACATTCGATCAAAACATTTTGAATCAAAAAAATTCTCTCCCAAAACTCCCCTCCCCAAATCCGACTTGTTACCCGCCCCCGCTTTTCGTGATTTGTTCTTTTTTCCGAAGTTTAATGTAATGCACCGGGTTACGTTACGTTAGCTTCGGAAAACCAACAGAAAACTACCGTTTAGAGCAGTCAGCCACGAGAATTTTCCCCCAGACAGCAGTTAAAATAAACTTTGCAATGTAGCTACCCTCGAAACACCGCCCCCTAGGCCCTTGCGGTCACAGAGATACGCTGCAGACGAAACAGTTGTTGCTTGGTCTATGCAGCCGAGCATTACCATACTTTCATAACATAGAGAGCTTCAAATGTTTCTGATATATAGTTAGGGTGGGGTGATGTAATTTCACACTGGAGATTCAACCCATCCCACAGAACCTAGGGCGGATTCAGTTCTGTCTGACCAGGAGTGAATGCATTTGATTAATTTAAGAGACATTGCTAAGTACAGGGAAACGACGGAAGAAAATACGAATGCTGGTCTGCGTGCGAGATGCAGCAGGTGTATTTTCTTCTTATAGCTCCCTTCTCACTATTATGCCGATACTGTCTTTATACGGGCACCTTGGATCTTGAAGTTATTTATATGGAGCACAATGTTAGTTCACATATTTTAAAATGCTTTTCCGTCAGCTCTTATCAAACTTCACTACTAACAATCACGACACTTGGTGAAGCCGCTGTTTGATAGCAACGTGTCAGGCGCTAACGCCACTTGTTGACGAGTCACACGTAAAAATTGTGACCCTTGTTTTCGGACAGTCCACCTAACAGCAAGCCGTTGGAGCGAGTCTGAGCTTGCAGCGGCTGTGCTCATGTATGGGGCGGCCTGCAACCCTACAAGCAGACTGAATTTGGACTGTGAGCGATATAGTTCCGTTACGTCGACTACGGTAAGCACTTTGTTTACTCTTGTAACGTCGTGCCAAGGGGCCAGACGATCAACACATGTCGGAGGGCCAGCGAGGAGGCGGGGGCAGTCCTTTGGCGGCAGGCGGAGGGCCGCCGGAGGCCGGCCCTAGGGGGCAGTCCTTTGGCGGCGAGCGGAAGGCCGCCACAGGCGGGCCCCGCCTCGGGGGCCCGGGGGGGCGTGTCTCGGAAGTCGGGTGTCAACTGGGCAAAGGAAATTGATTGGTGCGTCCAGCCGCGGTGCAGCTGGACTTCCAAATTGCAAACAGGCCACATTCCGGGATGAGAGAACGCCGCCGGCATGTGAGGTCTGTCACGTGACCCCTCGCGAGGCGGCTGGAAAGTAATCAGCCGGAGGCATTCGAGTCTGAACCGGATCGGAGTGTGGCAGGCACATTTCACCCGCCAGGGGTTCTCGTGAGCTTCGGCTGCGAGGTGTGGCGATTGCCACGGGACACAGACTGGGAGCGGCGCCAAGCCGTTGGGGTTTGCGTCAGGCTGGGGCGGGAATGCCTCAGAGGTATGCTGTGTTGGGAGTGCAGCGCGTTTCCAGGGAGTATGTATATACTGTAAATATCTTGTAATAAAACTGTATAAACAACTCCGTGTCTGTGAGTTACTCGCACCCGACGACGCCACACTCTGTTAAAACGGTTCATGATTAGGCTCAGAACTTGTCCATCCTCTGGTAAAACTGTAAATGAAAAACAGAATTAGTATTTTCTCTTCTGGCGAGTTGGTCTACCTTAGTTTTGTTTATTGTGTTATTTGAATTGTTACATTTATAAAGCAGAAAGTTCAATTAACTGTTAGAATCGATTCTCCAGTCTTCGTATTTTTTATATATTTCACCATTCAGTGAACATCTTGCTGTTTTATCTGTATTTATATGGTGTGTATAAATATGTGGCATATAGCAACGATTAATACGTTATTTCTGCATCAGTTTGACAGTTTTCTGACGATGAAGAATCAAATTAAAACGAAAATCATGGTTCACTGTAATTTTTATTGTATGAAATGTTGGGCGATATATTTCCTAACATCGTATTACACAAACAATTTGTTTTCCGATTCGGTCCCACACATCGTTTGATAAAACTGCCCTTTCTTGTAGTAGTAAAACGACTTACGATGCCGCTTAATTTGTAAATAACTATTAGCCCCATAAGTATCGGCGCCGACGTCATTACGGTCATCGCCACTGATGCCAGCAGAGGGCATTACCCGAGCGCCTCTCGCTCCTCGCGCAGCCTTCCACCGGAGGCCAATTGCTCCGCCAGAGTGGCGGCGGCGCCCAATCGAGTTATGGGCCACGTGACCTGCGTGCCCCCCCCCCCGCCCTCGTAGCAACAAGTCGGGCGCGCGAGCCCCGAATGCCAACGCGGCTGCGCCTGCCGGGGCGCAGGGGGAGCAGCAGGAGCCCCCGCCGGCCCCGCGCCGTGGACGACTTGTTAGCCCCTGGCCTACCCGAGAAACTACAACGGCATAAATGACTAAGTGACAACATCGCTAACGGCTTAGTTGGCTCAAGGGATCCATTGATATCACTGCAGTGCCTATGACTGAGAGGTCTTGGGGTTCAAGTACTAAAGGTGGCAGGATTTTCGACAAAAGCTATAGCTCGGCAACTTAGAAAAAAGTCTGAACTGTTCAAACCCGAATGGAACACAGGAAGGTTTCGCCTCTTAGACTCACCGTCCCCGCCTTGAGGAGCCACCCACGCCGCCTGGGCCTGGGCGGGCGGGAGAAGGCAGCCTGGCCACTACGAACGGAGGTGCAAGAGCGAATCAGTTATCGTTGCAGGCGGTCTTTGAGTTCAACCCCTCCCCCTCGGGAGCAGCCATACTTCCCGAGGTAAGTAGTTGCAGATTGAATTAGGCCGATAAATGCTCGCGGTCGGCTGCACTGATCGGTACTTTTACGTTATTTCTCTTATAAACACTAGGAAAATTCCGGAGCAATACCCTAACAAACCGGCTAAGAAGCGCGTGCGATTTTCCTTCGTGTTCCTAGTCCTACTTACTCCTACTTGCACACTTCCATGCACCACACTTGCACATGTGGGGGAGTCCTGTCGAGAGTGAAGAGTTTGTTCCTGCTGCGGTGGTGCGACGCTAGAGGGAGATACCTGGTTGGAGAAAACAGCAAGCCTGGTCAAGGCTTTGTCTGGTAGATCGGGGCCGAATTTCGCCATCCACAAGGAAAAGATCACTATTATGTTGGCACATAGATGACCAAATTAATTCAAATTTGTCACCGTGCTTTGAATTAAATCATTGTCGACAATTCTGGGGGCTAATTAAGAGCAAAGAGCTAATTCGTTGCGTGTAATTTTTCGCCAAGAGCGCCGGCCACCTTCCAGAAAGGAAGGGAGTTCATTTCTTCAAATAAGACTCTCTGGGACGGACAATTGACCTGCTTTGACTGCGACCGGAAGATTGCGCCTCTTCCCGGGCGGCACGCTGACAGGAGTGGGCTTTGTCGAAAGCTTCTGAGAAATCAGCGTTTTCCACATAAGACGTGGCAGAAACACTTATTGTTGAAAAATCAGTGCAGCGGAGCGGTTTCGCAAAGGATCGCCTCGTCAGTGTAGAAGCAATGCATGTGTTGATTGCACTGAAGTTATATTGTTACGAAAGGTTTGGTATTGTAGGCGGTAAATGCTCCGGGAAGCAACGTGTGAGGAAAACGCTTTTCTGACGCTCAGACGAGAACCTTTCCTTGTGTCAAAGGATTAGAAAGACATCTCGCAGCTTCTGTAGCACGATATCACCAAAATCTCTCCCAAAAACCTTCAGCTGTATTCCCGATACTAGATACTATAGGGTGGGGCAATATGCTAATATACCACTGACCGGGTGCGATGTTTTCATCATTCATGTCCTATTATCTCTTCTTACATTTACATTTACACTTACACGCACTACACTGATCACCGAGATCTGCCAGAGCTCCGAGCTTTTGCAGGCTGAGCGGTGCAGAAGTAGGGGTAGAGACCTGGTGAAGAATTCCGCAGGCCGACTTGTAGTTGGGCGCCGAATCTCGACATGCAGCTGGGGTAATCACCAGCTCTAACGCTACCCACACTCATAGGCGACTAGTAACCAAAGCAGTTGGCTCGCCGGGAACACAAAATACTGGATCGCTCACAAACAACCTGGTCGATGTATACAGATATCGACTCGGCTGAGCAACATCAGAGTTCCGTTCCGCCTCTTGGCTCGGCGATCTACGTGCGACATTTTTAGAAGCGAATTGCGGTGCACGATGTTACTAGAAGTGGCATCAGATGGTCCTTGTGAAGGGCGACTGCCTCCCTCTCGATGGCCACGGAGACTGGTTGGAGATGGCTGAGGCTGAAAGGAGCGCTGGGGATGGCTTGAGGCGCTTGATGATGCAAATCCGTCGTGTAGGTGACTGCAGGCGATGGCAATCCTGCACAGATATACGAGTATCCTTTTTACCACGCAGCTCATTTTTAGCACTACTGATAATATATAGTGTTATTTGCGTATACTTCCGCTATTTTTTTCGATCTGAAAGCAAGAGTACTTTCACAATTGCTACGACTAGCGTACCAGTGCGAAAACTCTCGCATATTCGTACCTCAAGAAAAGCAATTCTGAGCCGAAAATAATCAAACTAAAATATTCACGTGTGAGTAATAAACAAAAATTGTTACCTTGTTTTTCAATCGTTAAATTTCATTTTTAATTCATGTTTTCAGAAAAAAATCCCTTCTTGAACTGTGTTGTCCACAAACGTGTATTGACATAAATTAGAAAAGTTTGAAATGTGAGGAGTGCGCGAAAAAACAAACAGATTTTGACTAATATGCAGATAATATTATATTGGATTAGAAAGATATTATATTAATTATATTAGATATATGAATTGACTGCTAAGAATAATATGCACGTTTAGTAAGATATGTATGGTGTGGTATTATCCGCGTACAATTTCTTGACTCCACGTTTCGCTAATTGCGAGAGGAGTAGGAGGTTAGGGTATTTTGACAAAAATAATTTTATGTCATATTTAAAGTTCATTTTATGCAAAATAGTTTCACTACACGGGAGCGAATATTTTTGGTTATCAGATTTTGTCTCCAATGCTCTTTTCTAACATTTATTTTTCATTCAACCAAGTTGTGGTAGATATTCCGGGGACCAAGAAAACGTACGCGTTTTCTCAAGTATACCAAGTATAATTCATACCAAGTTCATGAGTAATGTAGGTTATGTCACAAACATGTTTCAGAATCAATAGTGCCAATATTTACATTCGTTTGAAGCGTAGGAATCTTGCCGATGAAGGCAAAAATATAGTTTTTCCAAGGGTATCGTGAAACTGAAGCTTGAGAGCATGTGGTCCGTTTCCATCGTAGTTCGCTCCACAAGTAGGTACACAGCACTGTAGACCTCGGCAAAACTTTATATGGATTGTGCACTGCACGCATAAGAAACAATCTTCATCGGTATCACGGACTTATTGATAGTACTTCTATTGTTGCTGCGAGAGCGAATCTTGAATTGTAAATAAACATCGTCAGTCTGTGCAAACCATGGTGTACACAGAAAGCGTACATAGTATAAGATAGGGAAATCTAAGCCTTCTAAGCGTCACATCACAGAAATCGCCATCACCATAAGTTGTTATAAAGGTGGCGTTGGTACTCTTTGATAAGTAGCAAACCAGCAAAAATTGAATAAAATCTCTAAAAATATCTCATGCTGTATAGGACAATGTGAGAAATGATTATTTGAGGCCTTTGGTCCCAATGTTTTAGTTTTTAAGGCCGTAAAATGCTTCCTTTAGGAGGTATTTAATGATTTAGATGACTGAGTGCTGCGGGTTGCATTTCATATGAATATTTAGAGACGCTTTTTTAAACAAATTCTTTATATTTTTAAAGTCTAACTGCAAATGGTCACGTCTCCGTGACCATTCACCTTCTTTACAGATCTCATTTATAAATATTAGTTGCGTGTGAGACTCTAAAATGGTATGTATAGTACTAAAATAATATAGGAGACTATAAGCGCTGGACTATTCCGAACATTCCCGACTTACAATCATTTTGTTTTGTATCCCAAGCACCAAGCTTCATATTGCAACCAACCGCGAAATGCCAGACCCTCTAGCATGTGTAACACCATACTCGCATGCAAGATAATGATACAATTACATTTCTTACTACTCTGTTGTATTATTCGAAACACCTTGAAATCCCTGTAACAACTAATGAATCATTAAATGGTTTTTTGGTATAAACCCCAACTTGTTCTTTTTTCTCACTTTTTCATCTACTACCTACGACATCGAGATTATTGCTGAATTTACCTTGTTTTCCTTTCTCACTCTTACTTCGTAAGAAAATATTATATTGTAAACATGCGCCGGAAAACGACACATTTTCAACAGAAAACCTTTTGTCGAGCTTTGGTAACAAAAACGGGGTAAAGCATACAGTGATCAGCTCTTTGGTCATTCGTTCGACGAACAGAATCATGAATAAGATACTGTAGTTGAGAACGATATTGCAATGAGTCGTAAAGACCCATCGCACAGTGCGACCCTTGCGTCACGCTCTATTAACATATTTCGAGGCGAAGGGCAGATGCACAATTCGTCACGCGCAGCTGCGTGTGCGCCGCTAACCCAGTATTCCCCAGCGAGCGTCCGCCCCCGAAACGCACCCTTCCATCTTTGTGTGTAGCAGTAGGTGACTGACTACCGGAACTGTCACATTAAGAGGCGAGAGTAGCCCACCAGAAATTCCTACGTGACAATAAATCACGAAGCTCCGTAGAAGACTAGCCTATGGAAAGCCTCGCGCTAAGCACGTGATAGGACGGACATTTTGCGAGAGGGGTGGGGACGGGAATCGGGTGAGCGAACGGCGGTAGAATGATTGAGAATTGAAGAAAGACTGTTGGAGCGAGCGGTCGACTATTAAAGAGAGTTCTTCGTGTTGAACAGCGACTATAGCGACACCAAAGCGCTCGCTAGTCTCCAGGTCCTACCAGCCATTATTCCAGCATCGGAATTTATTCCGGATACCGAGCTAGGACAGTAGGAGTAACACCCATAAATTACACGAGAGGGTGTGCAGCACAATTATTCGGCTACCAATGATAATACGCGGTCCAGGCGACGTATGACGACCTGAGACCCGCGCATCAAAACACTGACGCCTCAATTCCTCGGATGACCGTGGACGAACTCCAGCTCAGCCAGGCGTGTTCCTGCCGACTACAGGAGACTTCCATGGTACTTCAACGAGTCATCTGCTGCCGCCAGCCGATATTTGGACGTGTAATCCTTTCGGAGTGGGGTAGCAGAATTTCAATCATCACAAATTTCTGTAAGTGTTCACGCCCATTTAGTCAATAACCAGAGCAAAGCTCTAGAACGAATAGTAATGTAAAAGAGAGAGACAATTTTCTATAGCAATAAACGCGTCCTCCACATTGTGGTCGAATGATCACACAAAAAAGTGTATTATTTATAGCCAGTAAGCAAATGCAATCCGTCGACCCAGGGTGCTCACCCCTCATGATGTCTCAACGAGGGTGTCCAGATCACAGGTAAGGCATACGCTTGGCGCCCTCCTAAATAAATTCAGTGCATACATCCTGGTGTCTGCAAACGACCGTCGCACCTTAAGTGTGATGGCAACCCCCCCTCTATTATAGTGTGACTCACAGCGACGCGTTGCACACAATACACACAATTACACAATAATTGCGCCTGTGTGGCTCATTATAATATATTATCATTTAAAAAATGATTAGAGAGTAAATTTGTCCCCATTATGAAGCTAGAACAACACTTTTTTTCAATACTGTGCAAAGTGTATAATAACAACAAAAACACATGAGGCGATACATAACACAAAAAGATTCGAAATCCCCTTATTATAAGTTATATTAAATTCAAACTATGAATTAATTTGAATTTGAATTTGATTTTTTTTTGCGTTTTTTCTGCTAAAAAAACAGCTGTCCCAGCCGCCATTCAGGACAGACGGAGTGTAGTGCCAACTACAAAAAAGGAAATGTCTACTCCAATGGCGAAAAGAAGCCGCAAGAGATGAAGGAAAGAAAGGTTTACATTCAAGAAATGCCAACCTCTAAAATATATATTAAAAATTTAATAATTTTAATATTAAACAGAAAAACAGTTCCTGTTCAACACTGCTTTTTTTTAAATATGTGAATACATCGAGTGTGTGGAAGTGCCGAAACAAAGGAGAAGCACATGCGTGGGGTATGTGCAGGATATAGAAGCGTTTACGTTGTGTGTTCAGTGTGGACAAATGGCTGCGAATATAGTGTTACGGAAATGTGATCTGCTGTATTCTATCAACCGTGTGTTGTTTGTGGAGAGGAGGAGTGCACAGAAGTTGTACAGTCCACCACAACACGGATTTTTTCGGCAGAGATAATGATGTCAGAGTTTTTCTTAATGGAATCTGTCGTAATAAACTAGACATTTCATGTACATTTAAAAAAAAAGAATGAGTAGTATTCGTGTAATTTTTCTTGAAATAATGGCTAATAAAAAACTTTTCCTAATATGGCTCAAGGTTTTTGAGATATTTTGAAAAACATCGCCGACTTTTGCCGCAATATTACAATAGTTTCTTTAATACGTACGTGAGGAGAGAATGTAAAAATGAAACATACAAAATGGACAGAGGGAATGTTTATATAAAACGCTGACTGCACACAGCGTGCACAATACCAATATTTACATCAAAAGTTCAATTTGTCTAAATGGCCCTCTGTCTCCTGCTCCGCAATGCCGCAAGTGCCTTAAGCCAGACGCACAATGTGGGTTTCTGAGCCTTCGGGCTCTTACTATCCTCGTGCACAGTCGTGATAAAGAAATAAGACCACAGGATCCCACAGTACATGTAAATGTATTTATACATCCTGTGCACGTATGGAAATGCAATATTTCGCGTCGAAAACTGGACCGTGAGGTCGATTGCGTCGGCGATGGATGACCTGCATGCTGGCTGCGCTATCTGAGGTTTTAAAAACTGTTCTATAGAACAATTTTAAATTTATTTTATAGGAACGCTTGTAAAATATCTTAACGACCATTGAGAGGTAAGTAGGAATAGTATATATGTAAAAGACATTCGTGACTCCTTCCCATGAAACAGAATTAACATTAGTTTTTGTATATTGTACCCTTATTTTATTTATCATTTACTTATATCTTGATCTAAAGTTGGGAGCACCGCATTGTGACCTGCGGCGGTGGTTGAAATGTCACCCGACTCACCTCTTCTTCAGTAGCGGCTCCGCAGCATCACCCTGCTAGTGAAATTAGGGGAGGGCGCATGCGTGACTGGTTTCAAACATTCACAAATGCATTGAAAAGCAACATGTTGTGGTTTAAAACAGATCTGGTTTAATTTGATAAAACGTCGGTGTAGCCTTCGATTACATAAACTAGTTAATCCTAACTTGCAACTACCTTATTCTAGCTATCACCCCCAACACCCCATTGTGCCAGCGACCTTCGGCTCCCGGTCAGGGCTTTGTCCGGGCGGCGGAGAATGGTCGGTGGGCGGTTGCGTGGGCGGGCGAGCGGGCGGGCGAGAGGCCGGCTCCAGCAACGCGTTCCCTTCGGGCGCAGCTTGGTCGTGGGCGGCGGTGACTGTGTCTTTTCCCGTCTTGGACCAGGCACAGATCTCGGCACTCAGGCGATTCCAGTTCGCAGTCATTCGCCCAGAGGCGATAGTTGGGCGACACGTGCATTTCGGTGCGTTACAACGGCGGCGGTGGGCGGCGCGCGGCGCGGCGTTCGACGGTCCATAGTAGTGCGTATAGCCCCGCGACTTGTACCGGGAAACTTCTCATTCGCTACGCCTCACGGGCCGAACCGCGCTCCTCTCACTTGAGAACCAATTGCTTGCTGCCGGCCGAGTGGACGAAAGCGCGTTCGCAGTCACCTCCCTCGCTTCGCGGGGTCACGTGGTCCTCCCCCGCGCATTTCGAGATGATTGGGCTCCAGAAATCACGCGGCGTCTGGCGAGCCGCTGCAAGAGTTCTTTCAAACAGATTCCCCGATCCGGGAGTTCTCGGAATTTTAGGCCCGTGTTCAAAGCGGCGTGTTGGTGCGCGGTGGGGTGCGGCGAAATTTCCGCCGAGCCACCGTCTTCTCCGGGGCGCGCCTGCTAGAAACAATAACCGCCTTTCACTTCTGCCGGCTGTCGGCGCTAGCCGGGGCGCTTTCTGTACCCTCGGGGGAATTCTGTACCCTCCTAGAGCCACTTGTTTTCTTTCGAACTTATTATATTATTCGAATCAATTTTATCTCACACGTCTCACTGACGCGTGCGTCGGTACCATTACAATACGTAATTCAAATTGCGTTAATATAAAATGTGTTGTTATAAAAGGAGTGATAAGACAGCGAATGGATGGCTTAGTGTTAGTTGTTCTCAAGAAGAAGCGGATTCGATTTCCAGTCTACGTAGACATTTTTATCCATTCTACATTACCAAAAAATCTACGAAATTACATCTTCTATATTTGTTTTGACAATGCTATAGAAAAGGCAGTGAATTACCGTCTGCACACTGACGCATATAATTTTTCTTCTTTGAAACTGAGAAACTTGTCTACTTCATTCCAAGTCAAGGGTGAAATCAGTGCTCTGTTACGCGACAAGTGCGGGAATTGTTATTCGTGCACGCGTCCACTTTACAGCCCGAGTGCTTGCAAAGGCAATAAAGACTAACGCGCGACGTATTACTTGTGCACCGTTTGCAAAAGATATTTCGCTCGCACTTTCGGATATTCCGCGCAGGCTTATAATGTTTCTGTTAGAGTATGAAAGTTGTTTATTTCGTACTCGAAAAACAAGAACGACAAGCCGTAAAGCCAAGGCTTCCGCGACCGGGGTTAGAAACTTCTTGGCTCTCGGCCGTCGTGCTGCGACCTTCCTCAGGGCAAAATGGTCATTTCGCACGAAAGCGCGACAGGCGAAGCGTTGACGTGGATGCGGATGCGGTGGCGTTGAAAATATTTCAATGTGGCTCCCGCTTTTCTGTTGTCTCTAGCGACAAAAGTTTTAAAAACTCCGAGGACATTGCGAAAACAAACACAAGACTCCTCACATAGCTATGATCTGCTATGATCCAAAAAAATAATATATAAACAAATAACCTACTAGATATTCGATTTACTATTTCCAGTGAAATTGTGCTAATGCCCGGCCCCCTTTATAAACTTCTAACTTAATAAACTAATCCCCGATCATCGAATTCTGTTATTGTCAGTAATAATAAACTAGTGGTGTTAAAATAGCTCATATTTACACGCAATATTACATTGTTATTGTTATGGACGACAGGGCACCCGTAATAGTGTATCAATTCAAACAGAAATTACGCAAAAACTACTGACTTTAACAACAAATTGTCATGAAATGTTTTAAAGAGCTAATTTTATACAGCAGACTTTGTCTGAAGCAAAAAATTCTATCTTCAATTTTGCAGTTTTTACTGTTTTCTGCATATTTCGAAAAAGTAAGGAATATCAGACATTGGAACTAGCAACATATTTTTTACCATTCCTTAAGACCTTAGCACATTAGTGTATAAAATTTAATGAAAAAATTTGGAGTCGTTTTAAGGAAAAAATGCGATACTTTCAAGTGCAAACTACAGAAAAACCAAGCAGTTTTCAAGAAACTGTATATAATCATTTTTGAAGAGATAATTTGGAGTGAACGGTATATGCGCTAGCGTTGTGCACAAACGCACAGAGTCAGTTTGCGCACAATACCCAGGCAACATAAAGAGTTTTGCCGTCAATCCATTTTTCACCCCGCCATCTCCCCCGCCCTCACCCCTACGTTTCTTCTAACCTCGCCTTCGCCCTTGCCCTCTCGCCGCTCTTGCCCCCGGACTCATCCTCGCTCTCGCCCTCGTCCCTACCCTTGTCCTTGTCCTCTATCCACCCTCGCCTTCGTCATCACCCTCGCTCCTGCCCTCGCCCTCGTCCCTACCCTTGTCCCTACCTTTATCCTTGCCCTAGCATCCACCTTCACCTTCGTCATCATCCTTGCTCCTGCCCTCACACCCTCGCTCACCATCGCCCGCGCCTTCGCTCTCGTCCCTACCCTTGTCCCTGTGCTTGCATCCACCCTCACCCTTCGTCATCGCCCTCGTCCCTGCCCTCGAATGGAAAAAATCTTGAAACCCAGAAAATAAGGAAGTTAGTAGAGAAATGATAATGTGTGATGTACGGGAATTAATATACTTTTGTAATATTAACAAAAGTAAAAAAAGCTCAGTTCTTTTGATGTATGACCGTATTATATGTTCTGTAAAAGAGTGTAGATAGAATGTTATTATTCATTATGGAGGATGTAAAGAATGTATAATCAATATTTCCATCTGACAGTCAATACGCTTGAATCATTGTTTTCCTTTTGGTAAGTTACATTTTCTCCACAAATTATCAGAGTGCCTTTTATCGTTTAAAGATGTTCTGAAGATGAATTTATACTTAATTTGGAATACTGGAATTAATTTATTTGAATATTTAACTCTTAAGCATCCGCAATTCTCCTCGTAATTTTATTAAATGTCATTCAAGTCATGTGTTTTTTGTGGACACCAGTTACACTAAGAGCAGATCACCATGCATACGATTTCAACAACAATGATAGAGTGGAAATGTGCTGATATCACTACAAATATTTAACATTAGTAAATTAAAAGTACGTGGTCCTTCAGAAAAGCTGTTGCGAATGTTGTAAAACAGATCGAAGAAGTAAATATTGTAATAGAAGATATGGAGGTAAATCTCTTTCAGCGAATATACGCTGACAATTTAATTAAAATGCAAAACAGAATTTACAGGTATACCTCTATGACTATAGCTTTTTTGACAAACGCCTAATTCATTCTGATAAATGGGAAACGTGTGGTACGCTATTAAAACAAATAGTGTAACCGAATCGAATCAAATTATGCCGTGTCTGTAGTTAGGAATCAAATGCATTGGAAATGTTCCACCGCTAAACTCAAGGTATTGTTTGTTAGTCATGAAATTCCAAGACTGGAACCACGCATTCCCATGGGAATGCGCCATCGAAAGGAATAAATTTGCAAACATTTATTGTAAAACCTGATTTAACTTTAACCTATCTTTACATGTACGAGGTTTTGAATACTGAGAAACCTTTCGTACGAGTTCTTTATAACCATAGGTTTTATATGTTTCAGAGAGAATTCTCGTGCCGAGTGGCAAAACACTAAAAATAAATTTTTCTAAATGGAAAGTTCGTGTATTTTTT
Source organism: Gryllus longicercus (assembly GCA_038098605.1). Taxonomy (NCBI): domain Eukaryota; kingdom Metazoa; phylum Arthropoda; class Insecta; order Orthoptera; family Gryllidae; genus Gryllus; species Gryllus longicercus. Next base: position 326,779 of record JAZDUA010000529.1, on the reverse strand, counting down.
ATCTTTATGGGGCGCGCGGCGCCGTTTTAAGTTTTTGCCCCGGCATTCGCCTGGCACTGATAAGGAGCGACGAAGACTCAGAGCAGCCGACATCTACACTTTCCCTCCAAATGGCGGTTGAATTTTATCCTGCTACACAGCTATTGTCCCTAGTTCCTCCAAGTCGAAGATGCTGCAGAGCCTTTCGATGGTTGGCGGTGGTAGCTCTGGATCGAGCTAACTTAACCAGTAGTGTTTAAATACAAAATGACTCAACCAGGGCAGTGTATCCCGAAAAGTTTATCGCTTCTTTTATCCGATTCTTCGTGCCTCTTGACCCCACTAGCCAATCAGAACTGTGACTCAACGATATTGAGAGGTGGTATACATTGATCGCTATGTCGATGTCCAATAAACCACGTATGTACTATAAAGTAATCCCTTTGTTTTTAACGTAGCTTTCAATTATTTTCAATATCATTACCACAGATTACACGTCGCGACATTATCAGCCAATTTGATTGGACCGCTGCTCCGATGGCCCCCGCCCCGTCCCGCCCCGCCCCGCCCCGCCCCCGCCCCGCCCTCCTGCCGCAGCTTTGACAAATCGTCGAAATCGGGAATTACGTATCTTGCGCCGCCGGTGTCGACTTTTTCTCCGGGGCCATCCTCCCCCCCTCCCCCCGCCCCGGAAGCGAGCAGGGCGCCGGCGCCGGCGCAGCAGTGCGGGCCCGCCTCACGTCGTCTTCACGGCTTCACGTTTTATCGTTTACTTTCGGTACTTACATCCTATGAACTGGTAAAGTTATTTTGCAGAAGAAATGCTCATGCAGGTAACTGGGGTCATTTTTATTTCTATACAAAGTAAATTACTCTTCCACGTTATGTATTCAAAGCCCTCGGTGTTTCGTTGGTTAGTGTGATCGCTTTCCGTGTCGCAAGCTGTTGACACATTGCCGGCCAAATTACTTCGAATTTGGCGCCTTGTCTTCTTTAACAGGGCGTTTGATGTTCTTTGAAGGCGTTTCAAAGGAAAAGATCATACATTTTAAACTTGGCGCCTTCGAGATAGTCTTAATTTTCTCCTAAAACCCGCGCGAATTTCTTTCTTCTCTGGTGTCGAAACATTCATTTCTTTTTGCAAGTTCCTTGAAGTCGAATTCAACTTGTTCTATTAGTGCGGAACGTCACCGAAAGATCGCACCAGCTCCTGGGGAAAGATTCTCCACTCCCGCGTAAATGCGGTGCGGACGAAATGCTGAGAATTTCTATATCAGACGGCTGATCGCCTTGTCACGACAAGGAGTGCAGAAAGCTTCATAAAAAGCGTGTTGGAAAGTCTTCAAGGTTTGACCCAGAGTGTGCCAGGCAATGTATGTAATAGAAAAACGTAGCTAAAGGCACGGAATTCGTAAGGAAGGGCAGTTTTCGTGGGCAGAGGTAACTGTGACAACTTCAATACTCTTTGTTTTCTTTCACCAAGTAACAATACTTGTAAATTGTGTGTCATTTATTTTCCAGAACATTCTTGTCTGACGAAAGCACTACTGCGACAGAAGAGGCGATGTTCCATTGTCAGTTTCATTTTCATCAACAATGCTATGCTCTCCCAAACTTTTATTCAGCTATTTTCGCAGCGTGAACACAAGCCTAGGTTCGATTCCCGTCCGGGACAAACATAATTGTGCGCTTTCTTTACAAATATCCGAATACACTGAGATTTATGCAACTCTGTCCCCGGAAGGTACAGGCTGTTCACGGTTTCATCCAATCGCGTTCTAAAACGTGACGTCACTATGACGTTTAAGCTCCCGATTGGATGAAATTGTCAACAAATGATTCCTTACAGGCGCAGAGTTGCGAAAATCGCAGTGTATTTCTGTGAGACGATGAGCCAGCCCTAAGGTTAAGAAGACCAGTACACACGGTTGAGGCATGTCTTCATGGTAACTCACAAACCCCATATCCCATGGCCGAGAGGCTGTGTACTCAGAATCTGCGATTTGTGGATTCTTGTTGCTGAAAAATTAGTTGACGGCAAATCGCCTGTCCGGCCGTCTGTAAACAACGCTTGTTGAAACTGTCGACAGATTTATCAGCAAACTTCTTGGCAATCCCTTGAATTTGAAATGAATGTTTTAATTTTGGTAGAGGGGTACTTTACGTGAAGCATCCAGCCCATTTTCAATATTTTCTCAAAATTGGCACCAAAATATTTTTATTATTTGGAGAAAAGTGTGCTGATAAACAGTGCACAGGCCTTTTTATCAGCATACTTCATAATCAACAATACAGACTTTTGTTGATTATAAAGTTTCGAAAAATTGCAAAATTTCCAAATACTTTTGGGCTTTCGTTAACGTGTTTCGAGAGAGGCGGGTGGTAGGCAGACGCTGAGAGTTGAGCGTCGCCGGGTCGTCTGTTGCCCGGGAGGAGAGGGAAGTCGCCCAGAAGGAAACGGATTGTGACAACACAGAGAAGTTAGAATGGACTACATTGTGAGGAACATCATTACAGAAGTTACAAACAAAAACGTTTATGAATTTGAATTAATTTTTTATACGATGTTTTTAGGCGAATAGAGTGAACCATTATTGAAAAACAATATACCTAATATCGAAATTGTTCCATGCTCTTGGCACATTATCTGAGGTACCAGATTATGTCGATGAGACCTGCTGCCTTCTGTGTTGCACCTCAGAGTTGATGTTGGAATTCAAGCTTCCCACCGAACCAAGTAGTTTCATGGTGCTTATGTAGAGCCGAAACTTGACTGCGATACCGTACAGGTGCTCACAATTAATAGCCGGAGTGTAAGTCTGTGGCTCAATGTAGAGCTTAGAGCAGGACGGCAAATGCCGCACAACACGTACGATGCACCGCCCGCTGTCTGTAGCAAGTGCCGTTCGGATGGCGACTGGAGTCGCTCACGTTAGTCCCTCTTCGAGCGGACTGCAATTGAGAACGTCTTCGTTCGGCTTAGGCTGGGAAGTGCAAGGCGGCTTGCCTGCGGACACGGATACTTCGCGCGGAAGCATAGCTGCTGTGACGCGCCGCCTCGTCCTTCGGTCGCTGCCCGTCTGGCGCGCTCCAGGCGCGTGAAGCCGGAACCGCCATGCCAGCACACGGGAATGAAGCATGGCGAATGGTTTATTGCTATTTAGTTGCAATTTAATTTCCACAATTTGGAATTAAATGCCACGTATTATCGCCGTAAAGTTACTTCCAAATAGTGGTAATGTATTAGTAATTGATCGTTTAAGAATTTACTTCGGGCTACGACCCTCGCCACGAAAACATGACAATTACTTCCAAATTGTGGCAATTAATTAGCAATAAATAATTTGACATGTTTCGTTTCCGTGCGGCGACCTGGCTGTGACGCAGCTGCCCGTTCCGCTCGCGGCCGCTTTGGCGGTTGTCTCCGTCGACGCAACACATCAGACGCGGCACCCGTGCACTGATCCCTTTCCACTAGCCCGTCTAACACCATATTACAGTCCGTCTCACATAATTGCACTGTTGCGAACGCTTCAATATGTCTACGTCAAGAACTTGAAAGCTTCTCTCGTGACCACCGAAGACGTAAGCCTCCCCGAGAGTCTGAAAGCTTCAGCCATTTTGCTTCTCCTATGTTCATCTGTACCCGTCTCCCCCTTCATACGTCTCTTATTTCGTATCGTAAGTCTAATTGTTCCCATCTCGTGAACTCTTTAGTCGAATTCTGTCACATACGCGGTGAAGCCCATGATTGTCGGCAGGTGCGATGTGTGCGTCCGTTACGTGAGGTTCCGTAGTTGCCCTACGCATTTGCAAGACTTTGAAGGTTTCTTCCCCTGTACGTTTGTCATGCCTTGCTCGGAGAATTCCTTCTGCATTCGTCACTATCACAGACCTGGGAATTCCTGGTCCGCTCGACTGCCGTGCGACGCCGCGCTCTTCAACCAAATCATCTCCACTGACATTCTCGAATGTGCAGTGCACTGCTGAAATACGAACATAAGATTGCCTAAGGTACTGTAGTGTTTGACTGGTAAGTACAAAATCAAGCGATGACCAAAGTCACAAAGCCTGCCGGTCGAAGAGCTGCTGATGGCAGTGGAGTTACGTCGAGGATAATATCAAACTAATGGTGCTAAAACAGCACGTAAGTTTTCACCCGTTTTCTTACGAAGAATTACGTGAAAAGTACTGACATTTTCTAAACATTGTACACTTTATTTCAAAATTTATCTTTAAGGAACAATTTAATTAAATCAAACAAAATATATCTTCATAATTGTAGTTTTGGGACAACATCAATTATCACGATCGAGCTTATTATTCTCACAATTCTTTTTTGTAATCTAAAAGATGTATTTCCCCAGAATATTATGCCATATCTCAGGCGGTAATGAACACTCGCGAAATATTATTTATTTAATAGGTAATTATAGTAGGGGGATATGGGGTTCGGAAACAGGAAGTGCTTATCTTATCAGCTTATCTTATCTACTTCCGGTCCAGCGCCCAACAGTGGATGTCAACAACCGGCGCCACCAATTATAATGAAGTAGATAAGATAGCGGGGGGGAAGGGGGCGCTGAGGGCGCGCGCTGGCGGCGCTGGCGGCCGGGTGGCTGATAAGATAGCGGCGGGCGCTGGCTGCTTTGTTTGCTGCCCCACTCATTAGCGCTATAGAGATACTACACGCGCGCGCTCTCTGGGAGCGATTCGGGGAACGAGAGGAGATGGCGCTGTGCGTCGGGACGCGCATTTTGAATGCACTCTATATAAGATAGCCAGCCGCGTGTTTCTCTCTCTCGAGTCGAGAGCGCTGACGCTCGCTGTCCCGCTGAAAAGACTTTCATAATAGAAGAAAGGGAAACCCTAAAAGGCGGTGATAGGAAAAACAAATGAAAAATCAATTCAATTGAAAGAATGTTTCTTTTTTAACGAAATCAAATGAATAATAATTAAACTCATTAAATTTCATTCAAAGAATGTAAATAAGATAGAAGATAGCAAAAAATACAGATCAAAGACGCAAATGTTTAGAATGTACACACATAATCGTAGATCCTAACTGCATGCACTTGTATTTTCATATAGTTATACTACGCTTTATAACCCTCTGTACATAGGCTAGATTGTCAAAACGAGTACAACCTCGAGACTGTGCTGACGTATATGGGCGTCAATCTTCGTCGCTGTGGACTGGAGGCCGGTGCCGTATTTTCGAATGAACAACAAAGAGACTGGCTGGATTGACGAACGCGAGCGCTGTCGCAGTGCTTACCCGACCGCTGAAGGAAGTGGTCGAGTCGAGTCCAGCGAACACTTCAGCGTCGTGAGAATAAACTCTTCCGGTTGAGGCGATCTCATTTTACCGACTCCTTCCGCCCCGTATGAGTTGTGGGCACTGTTCAGGGTAAAGGGATGGGGGCATGCTGAAGGCAGGGAGCGTTCAAAGCTTTCTGGATGACGCAATAGCGCACGAATAAGTCGTCAGCTTGGCAGCACAGGTCACCCCATCCCATACCACTTTCTCGTGACAGCCAATCACGTGTGAAGAATTTTTTCCTTATCTTCATCGACATCTGATGAGTCTTTTTCTTCCTCGTGGCAGCGTCGGCCAGCACACATCAACGGTCGAGCGATAGACTGCAGTGTAGTAGGGGCGCTGAAGGCTGCTGTTGTAGGCGATGATGGCGCGGCGTCGCGGAGGCTGTCCCAGTTCACCACCGATTCTTCCACGCATCATACGCTTCTTCATCTGAGTTTGTTCCATGGCGACAGGCGAGAGACGAGTGTTGAGGCCAACGTGATTGCAAACGCTCCCCCCTACTACGAGATGAAAGTGATTCATCATAAAACTCCCTACTACTAAAAGTGTCTAACCATAAAATATATAAAAAATACTACTAAAAGTGTCTAGTCATAAAATAAATAAAAATGAATGCTAGTCTATCTGAACCCCGCCTCCGGGCGAGAGGAGTCGGTCTCTAGAAATCTCATCCAGGCAGCATAATTTTAAATCGAATTTTTAAAATGTTATTTTTTAATGAAATATTTTTTTTTTAATATTTTCCATGTAAAATTTACGAATTGAATTATATTTAGATAATACTAGTATTGAATTATAAACAAAGATAATTGTTAAAAATAAGTATGAAAATGGATTATTATTATTGTTATTAGTGTATTTTCCCAATAATGGAAAACGTTAAGGAAAAATTGACTCGTTTTTGTGGAGTTCTAATTAGTTTTTGTGGAGTTCTTCTTAATTTTCCAATATTCTTTCATTCTCTTGGAGAATGCCAGTTTTCTTTCTTCAGACCATTTCGGTCTGTAGGGTTTTGATTTTGGTTGTTCAGCCTTGACTTCCCATTTGTTCACTTTGTTGCGGAAGGTGTTTTTGTCTGAGGTGACAGTTATGTCGGCATGTCGCATGTCTTTTTTTGTTTCTTTCATCCACGATGTTGTACTTTTAAGTGATGATAGTTTAGCATTCTTTTAGTTAGTCGAGTATTTGCTAGTCTGTCTATGTGTCCGAAGAATTTCAGTCGTCTTTTCCTGATGTCGACGTCTATGTTCGAGTACTTTTCAGTTGTCTCAATAGACTGTAATCTGTATCTATCGGGAGTGAGTCTCGCACCGAGTATCTTTCTAATGATTTTTCTTTCTTCTTTTTTGATTTCTTTCATTTCATATTTCATGCTGAGCGTGAGTGTTCGCTAGCGTAAAGAGCTGTCGGTTTGATGACAGTATTATAATGTCGAATTTTGCTTTTCTTAGACATGCATTTTTTGTTGTACAGGTTTTGGATTACTCCGAATGCTTTCTTGATTTTCTGGAGGCGGGTTTATTGTGAAAGTCTTTCGGATCCGGTTGGTTCGATGAACTCACCCAGATATTTGAAATGCGGTACCCTTTTGACCGTTCCATACCTTGTGCGCATGTTGTCACCTTTGTGGGATAGGACTTGAGTTTTCTCGAAAGAGATCTGTAATCCTACCCTTTCTGCACATTCTTTGAGTGTTTCTAATTGTTTGATAGCGGTCTCTTGGTTTTCAGTCAGTATCACTATATCGTCGGCAAAGGCAAGGTATGGTATGCAGAGGAAAATGGTTTATAGTTAATATTTAAAATAATGTCACCTTTGTGAATACAAGAATGTTCATTATCAAATGCATTTTTTATATGTATGGGAAGATTTAGTGTAGTGTTAATAATGTCATCAAAATTATAAAAAATGTTTACTTTTATGTTAAATTTGCTTTTGAACGTGCAGGAAGAAGGAACATTAACAATTGACATTACAACAATTATATAAATCGCGACATATTAGTCTCACCAAAAAATATTGATTTTCCCCTATATCAAAAAGTAATTCCTGAACTCGATTCGGATCCAATAATCATCCTCTCTATCATCTTATTATAAACAGCAAGAAGGTAACATAAACTGGTCTAAATTCAGGGAAATTTTAAAAATGAATTACAAACATCCGCAAAACAATCTGAAAAAATCTTAGATAATGAAGTAAAACTAATAGTACACTTACAAGGATCCCTCACCAATTCTACCACATTTCTCAAAATAACAGACCCAATAAACAACAAAAAATTAAAAACCGAATGAAATGTAAACATAATTTAAGGTGCTATTGGCAAATGACGACCAGACTTAAAAAGAAAATTAAACAAACTGACGAGTTAAAACTAATCTAGACCCCTAATTCCAGTTTCCCTAATGGTCCGAACCTTTCCTAAAAATGTTCATAATTCTTTCACGAATTTAGACCTTTTATCAGCTAAAATGTTTTGGGCGAGCGTTACGTTCCTGTTTAGGAAGTAGTAATTTCCCATTCCCATCCATTTTTTTCTCCATGATTCGGTTGCACAGCAAATTAAGAGGATGTGAATCCAGTCTTCCCTATCACCGCAAAGCACACAGATGCCATTACCACTTGCTTCCTTTAGTCTACGATGCATCCATCCCCCAACCCTGAACCAAGCGTATCCCCCTCTTGAGATTTGTAATTAAATAGGCATGGTAAGATTCCAAGCTCAATGAAAGACTTGCGGGAATCGCACGGGTGGTATTTGCTTATTATTCATACATTTTTCTCCACTCTAGATTTGTGTATTATTATTATTATTATTATTATTATTATTACAGAATGTGTCTTCATAGAATATTATAACGAAGCTTTTTTCTCCCCAAATACTCGTCATGAGCTGCGTGTAGACTGACTGATTTTGAAAGATTTATGCACAATGACCGCTATAACAATCAATTCATTTATTTGAATATTCCATTTGAGGTGTGACTGCATTGATACTCAGATATTTTCTTCTTCTCCCGAGATTGTTACTCAATGCATATTTTTATTATTGTTGTCATTGTTAATAGCATTATTATATAAGTAGTAATAGTTGTAGTAAAATGAGAAAACTAGATATATTTTATTTAAAAAATGAAACAGTACAAAACGATTTTGAAATGTAAACTCATTTGCCCTCCAAAACAATAATTTTACTGTATTATATTTTTATTTCTACTAGATCCCTCGCCGCTTCAGAGAACATTTCTTTATTTATTTTTATTCATTTAGCGTCAACAAACAATTCATAAAACGCAGTGTTATATACGTCTGAGAAGTAAAATCTGTTCACGTTTTCTTGAAGTTCGAAGTCTCTTCTTTCTCTCTCTTTATTATACTTCATTGAATTAAGAATAAAAGTAACAAGACCGTTCTTGCCAATACTTGCTAACAAGAAAGATTCCCTCCCGTGCAATAGACACTATTTACCTCGGCAAACGAGTCTTTTACTTGATGGTATTGCTGCAGAATAAGGCGTCGTGCTTCTAGACGTTTACTTTATTAGATTGAAAGAGTAATGTTTAATTTGCAACGTATGAAGCGACAGCTTTCCAAAAAACGTAATATTTATCCATATCTCGAAAAGTGTGCAAATAATACACATGTTTGCGAAATTCCGCCTACAACTTTTATAATTACAAGGAATACTCTTATTTATCTTATCTTCGGTGAAAACTTTACCTCTCAAATGTACACATTCTTGACCCATTTTTATCAAGTGTTCTATTTATATGAAAGTGCAGCTGACATTTTTTGTTCTTTCTCATTTTGTTCATTTTTCATTAATCTCTCATTATAAACCGTTTTTAACAATTTTATCTGCTGACGAATTGAATATTTTTAGCCAAATTATAGAATTATTATTGAATATTTTATCTGCTATTCTTTGAATATTTTTAGTGTACATAATAATAAATTATTATTTCCGAATACTCCGTTTTTCTTTCACAAGGTACGCTTTCATAGGTCTAAATAAAATGAAACACCCAACGCATAATATATTTCAATTGATGAATCAAGTAGCAATAACTAAAGTTTTTCAATACCTTCCTACATTTATTTCCCATTATTTATTTCATCTAAGAGAAATTTGCGAGATAATTTGGTGTACTATAAATATGACAGCGGTAAAAAATCACCATCACTCGAGGCGACATTTCTAAACATTTCATCGCCAAACATTTCTAACAAATGTATTGTCTGTTATTTCGATTGGGAAATACATACGCGAGATATTATTGTGTGCGCGACAGATTTTGAGAGCGGAGATAGGTGACTATTCCTATAAGCAAGTTTCGAATTCATTCGCAGAAAGTCAGTTTATTATGCTAAGAGACGAGTGCCAGAACAACCAAATACACTTACAAGGATCCCTCACCAATTCTACCACATTTCCCAAAATAGCAAATCCAATAAACAAGGAACAAATCCCAGTAAAAATCATAAACCTAATGAAATGTAAACACAATTTAAGACGCTATTGACAAATGACGACCAGACTTAAAAAGAAAATTAAACAAACTGACGACACGAGATAAAACTAAACTAGACCAACATAGGCAAGCTTTCAGACTTTTCTAAAAGAAATTCACCCGTCATCTAGGCATATGGGGCATACATACAATAAAAAGACAAAAACAAGAATTTTCGTCAACAAAACTAGGTTCACAAATGGCAAATTCTGATTTTGAGAAAACATCTCTTATAGCTACATTCAAAAGCCGTTCAACCCATTCGAAAACGATCACTTTCATCAACAAGTAGAGGAATTCAATCAGAAACCACTATATACAGCTCCAATCAATATAAAGTACCCCATCAGAAATTAAACAAGAAATCAAAAACTAAGAAATCAGCAGGGACTTTATTTCTAACAAAGTTCTAAAAGAGTTAAATAACAATTCGATAGCAGACATAACAACAATATTTAACGCAGCATTCAGAATAGGTTACTGTCACAACGATTTGAAAATTCCTTCCGAAAACCAGGAAAGAATCCAAAAGATCCACCGAACTATGAATTTATAAGCCTACTCCCGTCATTGACGAAACTATTAGAGAATCTGATATGAAAACGATTAATGAAATTCATGACAAACACACATCCCAGACACACAATTTGCATTTCGATCTAACCACTCCACAATACATCAAATATTACGGTTTACCGAATATACGACGCAAGGATGCCAAACAACACAGCAATATTCCTAGACATCACCAAAGCGTTTGACAAAAATATGACATCAAGGCCTTCTCTACAAATGAAGACAAATAGACACTCCAGACTACTTATTTCAACTGATGAAATGTTTTCTAAATCAAAGAAAGTTCCAATTCAAAATGAATGATATCCATACATCAGAACAGGGCTGCCTCAAGGCCATTATCACCGGTATTATTCAATTTCCGATCAACCACACCTAATAGATTCGCAAATAGCGCGAATAGCGAATACCAAATACTGCAAATAGCTTTTTAACGAGAAATAATAGTTTAAACGTAGTTGAAGACGTCCGGCCTGTCAATGCTAGCGGAGCGCGGAATTATTACATAACATATAAACGAAAAATATTGTCACCAACCAGAATGTCACCCGTGTTATATTAAGTAAATGTTGCATCCAATAGTAAATACCCAAGGAATAAGTGATAGCAAGGAATTATAATTATGTGTTCTATGCTGAATGATAGAAGGGAAGTGTATTCTCGAGGCACGGGTATTACATATGAACCTAACGTATCAACTTTGCCTTTCTAAGGACTTATCGACAGTAGCTGCTTTTTAACTAAGGAACTAAACAAATACAAAAAACATTGGCATCGAAAGTATCATAAACGCCTTTTTCAGTTTGTAAAACTTTAAGAAACATCATGTCCGACACTTCTGCCGTTGGGTTGTATGCATAAAAATTAAAACGACTAAACAATCGTGTCTTATAAAAAATACAAATATTTAGAATGAGCAATCAGTATGAATACACCCTTCATATCCGAAAAGTTGGGGTTTCATAAGAAAGTGTCTGCCACCGGAGAAATTTCAAAATCACTATCATATAATATACTACCAAGAATGTAGTAATTTTGTACTGAACTATACACAATTAAAAAATGGATGCAATTGAAACACTTTATGGGTTCATTTCTGATTTTTTCTCATTTTCAGTCAAAATTTAGGCCTATGGACACTTTGGGGTGGTGATTTAGGTACAATAATTTTATTTTTATAATAATAAAACGCAAAAATTGCAATTTTTTATTTATGAGTGAAATCTCAAATATGCTACTTACCCCTGTTATTGAACCTAAAGGTTCTGCAATGTTTATGTCTAGAGAAAAAAATGAAGCCTGCAACTTTAGTTGTTCTTAACCAATTACCCTAATATATTAGAAAATTCTCCATTCAATTCCAATACATTTTTTGTTGCAAATATTTTATGTTTAAAAACATTCAAGCAATTATTCCTTTGATGCGCAGAGCAATCCAGTGCTGATGTGTTTAAGATTCTACTGCAATTTTGAATCAAAGCAGAGTATAGCGGGCTCCTGACAATCCACTCGCTTGATCAATTTTATGTCAATGACTCTTCTAGTGAAATTGTAACTGAGCCAGTCACTCAGACCGTTTGAAATGTATGCAGGAATGTTAAAATCACATAAGTCGCAATGTTTAAAAGCTGTTTTTAACGCCATTTCTTGGTTGAGAAAACGGAGTATTCCCCATCCCATGCCCGTCACTTGATCCAGAAACTTTTCATTATGCTAAGACATATTTACGAGACTGTGGGAGATTAAAACGCCGCGCATTGTAGCCTCTACACAGGGTTTGGATATATATTCAATCTTTTTATTGATAATCACAATGTTGTATTCAAAAAAGCGTCAATCTTATGTCATATGATAAGAAGTAAGAAATATGTGATGTTCAGTGCGACTCGTACGAAAAGTACATGTTCACTTAAAAAAAAATAAAAAATTCACAATAGAAGCCATTTGTAATAAGAGACAGAATACAAAGAATTTGCCTTCACAATTTTGAGACGGGGCCCCCCGGGGAAGTTTTCTCAAATTTTACCGTAAAGATCTAAAGGAAAGAATTGCACCTCCCGCGAACCTTCGGACATTTTCTTCAAACATTTTTTCTGCGTCTTTCTCGATGGTACTCAAGCAGTAGGCTGAAAAGTGGATTTCTCTCGAATATCAGGAAACAGGGGGGGTGGGGGGACATTATCACAGACAACACCCGGTCTTCGGCACCCTCACTATCTCCAAGCACCCTCGCGCGCTTGCCGCGGAGCACGCCCCCCCCCCCCCCGCACGCCTGTCGCCGGCGGTGGAGCGAGACGTGATGGTGGATGTGGTGGTGGTGGATGTGGTGGTGGTGGATGTGGTGGATGTGGTGATGGTGGTGGTGACATTTCTAAAAATTTCAAAAAGTTTCAGGCCCAGAAATACCTTGTGTTGAACTTTTGGGGGAATTTACATAATTGTGACATGGTTTAAAGGCAATCGACAACTATTTAGAGAACTAATAATAAACCCTTCTAGACTACATTTCTAAAAATTTCAAAAACTTTCAGGCCCAGAAATACCTTCTGTTGAACTTTTGGGGGAATTTACATAATTGTGTCATGGTTTAAAGGCAATCGACAACTATTTAGAGAACTAATAATAAACCCACATTTCTAAAAATTTCAAAAACTTCCAGGCCCAGAAATACTTTCTGTTGAACTTTTGGAGGAATTTACATAATTGTGTCATGGTTTAAAGGCAATCGACAACTACTCAGAGAACTAATAATAAACCCTTCTAGACTACATTTCTAAAAATTTCAAAAACTTTGACGCTCAGAAATACCTTCTGTTGAACTTTTGGAGGAATTTACATAATTGTGTCATGGTTTAAAGGCAATCGACAACTACTCAGAGAACTAATAATAAACCCTTCTAAACTACATTTCTAAAAATTTCAAAAACTTTGATGCTCAGAAATAGCTTCTGTTGAACTTTTGGAGGAATTTACATAATTGTGTCATGGTTTAAAGGCAATCGACAACTACTCAGAGAACTAATAATAAACCCTTCTAGACTACATTTCTAAAAATTTCAAAAACTTTGATGCTCAGAAATAGCTTCTGTTGAACTTTTGGAGGAATTTGCATAATTGTGTCATGGTTTAAAGGCAATCGACAACTACTCAGAGAACTAATAATAAACCCTTCTAGACTACATTTCTAAAAATTTCAAAAACTTTGATGCTCAGAAATAGCTTCTGTTGAACTTTTGGAGGAATTTGCATAATTTGTTGTTCATTTATATAGATGTAGACGAACCACCTCTTCCGGCACCGCCACCATTTCTGGGCCTGAAACTTTTTGAAATTTTTAGAAATGTCACCACCACCATCACCACATCCACCACATCCACCACCACCACATCCACCATCACGTCTCGCTCCACCGCCGGCGACAGGCGTGCGGGGGGGGCGTGCTCCGCGGCAAGCGCGCGAGGGTGCTTGGAGATAGTGAGGGTGCCGAAGACCGGGTGTTGTCTGTGATAATGTCCCCCCACCCCCCCTGTTTCCTGATATTCGAGAGAAATCCACTTTTCAGCCTACTGCTTGAGTACCATCGAGAAAGACGCAGAAAAAATGTTTGAAGAAAATGTCCGAAGGTTCGCGGGAGGTGCAATTCTTTCCTTTAGATCTTTACGGTAAAATTTGAGAAAACTTCCCCGGGGGGCCCCGTCTCAAAATTGTGAAGGCAAATTCTTTGTATTCTGTCTCTTATTACAAATGGCTTCTATTGTGAATTTTTTATTTTTTTTAAGTGAACATGTACTTTTCGTACGAGTCGCACTGAACATCACATATTTCTTACTTCTTATCATATGACATAAGATTGACGCTTTTTTGAATACAACATTGTGATTATCAATAAAAAGATTGAATATATATCCAAACCCTGTGTAGAGGCTACAATGCGCGGCGTTTTAATCTCCCACAGTCTCGTAAATATGTCTTAGCATAATGAAAAGTTTCTGGATCAAGTGACGGGCATGGGATGGGGAATACTCCGTTTTCTCAACCAAGAAATGGCGTTAAAAACAGCTTTTAAACATTGCGACTTATGTGATTTTAACATTCCTGCATACATTTCAAACGGTCTGAGTGACTGGCTCAGTTACAATTTCACTAGAAGAGTCATTGACATAAAATTGATCAAGCGAGTGGATTGTCAGGAGCCCGCTATACTCTGCTTTGATTCAAAATTGCAGTAGAATCTTAAACACATCAGCACTGGATTGCTCTGCGCATCAAAGGAATAATTGCTTGAATGTTTTTAAACATAAAATATTTGCAACAAAAAATGTATTGGAATTGAATGGAGAATTTTCTAATATATTAGGGTAATTGGTTAAGAACAACTAAAGTTGCAGGCTTCATTTTTTTCTCTAGACATAAACATTGCAGAACCTTTAGGTTCAATAACAGGGGTAAGTAGCATATTTGAGATTTCACTCATAAATAAAAAATTGCAATTTTTGCGTTTTATTATTATAAAAATAAAATTATTATACCTAAATCACCACCCCAAAGTGTCCATAGGCCTAAATTTTGACTGAAAATGAGAAAAAATCAGAAATGAACCCATAAAGTGTTTCAATTGCATCCATTTTTTAATTGTGTATAGTTCAGTACAAAATTACTACATTCTTGGTAGTATATTATATGATAGTGATTTTGAAATTTCTCCGGTGGCAGACACTTTCTTATGAAACCCCAACTTTTCGGATATGAAGGGTGTATTCATACTGATTGCTCATTCTAAATATTTGTATTTTTTATAAGACACGATTGTTTAGTCGTTTTAATTTTTATGCATACAACCCAACGGCAGAAGTGTCGGACATGATGTTTCTTAAAGTTTTACAAACTGAAAAAGGCGTTTATGATACTTTCGATGCCAATGTTTTTTGTATTTGTTTAGTTCCTTAGTTAAAAAGCAGCTACTGTCGATAAGTCCTTAGAAAGGCAAAGTTGATACGTTAGGTTCATATGTAATACCCGTGCCTCGAGAATACACTTCCCTTCTATCATTCAGCATAGAACACATAATTATAATTCCTTGCTATCACTTATTCCTTGGGTATTTACTATTGGATGCAACATTTACTTAATATAACACGGGTGACATTCTGGTTGGTGACAATATTTTTCGTTTATATGTTATGTAATAATTCCGCGCTCCGCTAGCATTGACAGGCCGGACGTCTTCAACTACGTTTAAACTATTATTTCTCGTTAAAAAGCTATTTGCAGTATTTGGTATTCGCTATTCGCGCTATTTGCGAATCTATTAGGTGTGGTTGATCGGAAATTGAATAATACCGGTGATAATGGCCTTGAGGCAGCCCTGTTCTGACGTATGGATATCATTCATTTTGAATTGGAACTTTCTTTGATTTAGAAAACATTTCATCAGTTGAAATAAGTAGTCTGGAGTGTCTATTTGTCTTCATTTGTAGAGAAGGCCTTGATGTCATATTTTTGTCAAACGCTTTGGTGATGTCTAGGAATATTGCTGTGTTGTTTGGCATCCTTGCGTCGTATATTCGGTAAACCGTAATATTTGATGTATTGTGGAGTGGTTAGATCGAAATGCAAATTGTGTGTCTGGGATGTGTGTTTGTCATGAATTTCATTAATCGTTTTCATATCAGATTCTCTAATAGTTTCATCAATGACGGGAGTAGGCTTATAAATTCATAGTTCGGTGGATCTTTTGGATTCTTTCCTGGTTTTCGGAAGGAATTTTCAAATCGTTGTGACAGTAACCTATTCTGAATGCTGCGTTAAATATTGTTGTTATGTCTGCTATCGAATTGTTATTTAACTCTTTTAGAACTTTGTTAGAAATAAAGTCCCTGCTGATTTCTTAGTTTTTGATTTCTTGTTTAATTTCTGATGGGGTACTTTATATTGATTGGAGCTGTATATAGTGGTTTCTGATTGAATTCCTCTACTTGTTGATGAAAGTGATCGTTTTCGAATGGGTTGAACGGCTTTTGAATGTAGCTATAAGAGATGTTTTCTCAAAATCAGAATTTGCCATTTGTGAACCTAGTTTTGTTGACGAAAATTCTTGTTTTTGTCTTTTTATTGTATGTATGCCCCATATGCCTAGATGACGGGTGAATTTCTTTTAGAAAAGTCTGAAAGCTTGCCTATGTTGGTCTAGTTTAGTTTTATCTCGTGTCGTCAGTTTGTTTAATTTTCTTTTTAAGTCTGGTCGTCATTTGTCAATAGCGTCTTAAATTGTGTTTACATTTCATTAGGTTTATGATTTTTACTGGGATTTGTTCCTTGTTTATTGGATTTGCTATTTTGGGAAATGTGGTAGAATTGGTGAGGGATCCTTGTAAGTGTATTTGGTTGTTCTGGCACTCGTCTCTTAGCATAATAAACTGACTTTCTGCGAATGAATTCGAAACTTGCTTATAGGAATAGTCACCTATCTCCGCTCTCAAAATCTGTCGCGCACACAATAATATCTCGCGTATGTATTTCCCAATCGAAATAACAGACAATACATTTGTTAGAAATGTTTGGCGATGAAATGTTTAGAAATGTCGCCTCGAGTGATGGTGATTTTTTACCGCTGTCATATTTATAGTACACCAAATTATCTCGCAAATTTCTCTTAGATGAAATAAATAATGGGAAATAAATGTAGGAAGGTATTGAAAAACTTTAGTTATTGCTACTTGATTCATCAATTGAAATATATTATGCGTTGGGTGTTTCATTTTATTTAGACCTATGAAAGCGTACCTTGTGAAAGAAAAACGGAGTATTCGGAAATAATAATTTATTATTATGTACACTAAAAATATTCAAAGAATAGCAGATAAAATATTCAATAATAATTCTATAATTTGGCTAAAAATATTCAATTCGTCAGCAGATAAAATTGTTAAAAACGGTTTATAATGAGAGATTAATGAAAAATGAACAAAATGAGAAAGAACAAAAAATGTCAGCTGCACTTTCATATAAATAGAACACTTGATAAAAATGGGTCAAGAATGTGTACATTTGAGAGGTAAAGTTTTCACCGAAGATAAGATAAATAAGAGTATTCCTTGTAATTATAAAAGTTGTAGGCGGAATTTCGCAAACATGTGTATTATTTGCACACTTTTCGAGATATGGATAAATATTACGTTTTTTGGAAAGCTGTCGCTTCATACGTTGCAAATTAAACATTACTCTTTCAATCTAATAAAGTAAACGTCTAGAAGCACGACGCCTTATTCTGCAGCAATACCATCAAGTAAAAGACTCGTTTGCCGAGGTAAATAGTGTCTATTGCACGGGAGGGAATCTTTCTTGTTAGCAAGTATTGGCAAGAACGGTCTTGTTACTTTTATTCTTAATTCAATGAAGTATAATAAAGAGAGAGAAAGAAGAGACTTCGAACTTCAAGAAAACGTGAACAGATTTTACTTCTCAGACGTATATAACACTGCGTTTTATGAATTGTTTGTTGACGCTAAATGAATAAAAATAAATAAAGAAATGTTCTCTGAAGCGGCGAGGGATCTAGTAGAAATAAAAATATAATACAGTAAAATTATTGTTTTGGAGGGCAAATGAGTTTACATTTCAAAATCGTTTTGTACTGTTTCATTTTTTAAATAAAATATATCTAGTTTTCTCATTTTACTACAACTATTACTACTTATATAATAATGCTATTAACAATGACAACAATAATAAAAATATGCATTGAGTAACAATCTCGGGAGAAGAAGAAAATATCTGAGTATCAATGCAGTCACACCTCAAATGGAATATTCAAATAAATGAATTGATTGTTATAGCGGTCATTGTGCATAAATCTTTCAAAATCAGTCAGTCTACACGCAGCTCATGACGAGTATTTGGGGAGAAAAAAGCTTCGTTATAATATTCTATGAAGACACATTCTGTAATAATAATAATAATAATAATAATAATAATAATAATAATAATAATACACAAATCTAGAGTGGAGAAAAATGTATGAATAATAAGCAAATACCACCCGTGCGATTCCCGCAAGTCTTTCATTGAGCTTGGAATCTTACCATGCCTATTTAATTACAAATCTCAAGAGGGGGATACGCTTGGTTCAGGGTTGGGGGATGGATGCATCGTAGACTAAAGGAAGCAAGTGGTAATGGCATCTGTGTGCTTTGCGGTGATAGGGAAGACTGGATTCACATCCTCTTAATTTGCTGTGCAACCGAATCATGGAGAAAAAAATGGATGGGAATGGGAAATTACTACTTCCTAAACAGGAACGTAACGCTCGCCCAAAACATTTTAGCTGATAAAAGGTCTAAATTCGTGAAAGAATTATGAACATTTTTAGGAAAGGTTCGGACCATTAGGGAAACTGGAATTAGGGG
This sequence comes from Gryllus longicercus, assembly GCA_038098605.1. Classification (NCBI taxonomy): domain Eukaryota; kingdom Metazoa; phylum Arthropoda; class Insecta; order Orthoptera; family Gryllidae; genus Gryllus; species Gryllus longicercus. The sequence continues at coordinate 307,979 of JAZDUA010000529.1, read as the reverse complement.
TCTAGATTAGTTTTAACTCGTCAGTTTGTTTAATTTTCTTTTTAAGTCTGGTCGTCATTTGCCAATAGCACCTTAAATTATGTTTACATTTCATTCGGTTTTTAATTTTTTGTTGTTTATTGGGTCTGTTATTTTGAGAAATGTGGTAGAATTGGTGAGGGATCCTTGTAAGTGTACTATTAGTTTTACTTCATTATCTAAGACTTTTTCAGATTGTTTTGCGGATGTTTGTAATTCATTTTTAAAATTTCCCTGAATTTAGACCAGTTTATGTTACCTTCTTGCTGTTTATAATAAGATGATAGAGAGGATGATTATTGGATCCGAATCGAGTTCAGGAATTACTTTTTGATATAGGGGAAAATCAATATTTTTTGGTGAGACTAATATGTCGCGATTTATATAATTGTTGTAATGTCAATTGTTAATGTTCCTTCTTCCTGCACGTTCAAAAGCAAATTTAACATAAAAGTAAACATTTTTTATAATTTTGATGACATTATTAACACTACACTAAATCTTCCCATACATATAAAAAATGCATTTGATAATGAACATTCTTGTATTCACAAAGGTGACATTATTTTAAATATTAACTATAAACCATTTTCCTCTGCATACCATACCTTGCCTTTGCCGACGATATAGTGATACTGACTGAAAACCAAGAGACCGCTATCAAACAATTAGAAACACTCAAAGAATGTGCAGAAAGGGTAGGATTACAGATCTCTTTCGAGAAAACTCAAGTCCTATCCCACAAAGGTGACAACATGCGCACAAGGTATGGAACGGTCAAAAGGGTACCGCATTTCAAATATCTGGGTGAGTTCATCGAACCAACCGGATCCGAAAGACTTTCACAATAAACCCGCCTCCAGAAAATCAAGAAAGCATTCGGAGTAATCCAAAACCTGTACAACAAAAAATGCATGTCTAAGAAAAGCAAAATTCGACATTATAATACTGTCATCAAACCGACAGCTCTTTACGCTAGCGAACACTCACGCTCAGCATGAAATATGAAATGAAAGAAATCAAAAAAGAAGAAAGAAAAATCATTAGAAAGATACTCGGTGCGAGACTCACTCCCGATAGATACAGATTACAGTCTATTGAGACAACTGAAAAGTACTCGAACATAGAAGTCGACATCAGGAAAAGACGACTGAAATTCTTCGGACACATAGACAGACTAGCAAATACTCGACTAACTAAAAGAATGCTAAACTATCCTCACTTAAAAGTACAACATCGTGGATGAAAGAAACAAAAAAAAGACATGCGACATGCCGACATAACTGTCACCTCAGACAAAAACACCTTCCGCAACAAAGTGAACAAATGGGAAGTCAAGGCTGAACAACCAAAATCAAAACCCTACAGACCGAAATGGTCTGAAGAAAGAAAACTGGCATTCTCCAAGAGAATGAAAGAATATTGGAAAATTAAGAAGAACTCCACAAAAACTAATTAGAACTCCACAAAAACGAGTCAATTTTTCCTTAACGTTTTCCATTATTGGGAAAATACACTAATAACAATAATAATAATCCATTTTCATACTTATTTTTAACAATTATCTTTGTTTATAATTCAATACTAGTATTATCTAAATATAATTCAATTCGTAAATTTTACATGGAAAATATTCAAAAAAAAAATATTTCATTAAAAAATAACATTTTAAAAATTCGATTTAAAATTATGCTGCCTGGATGAGATTTCTAGAGACCGACTCCTCTCGCCCGGAGGCGGGGTTCAGATAGACTAGCATTCATTTTTATTTATTTTATGATTAGCCACTTTTAGTAGTATTTTTTATATATTTTATGGTTAGACACTTTTAGTAGTAGGGAGTTTTATGATGAATCACTTTCAACTTGTAGTAGGGGGGAGCGTTTGCAATCACATTGGTCTCAACACTCGTCCATCGCCTGCCGCCATGGAACAAACTCAGACGAAGAAGCGTATGATGCATGGAAGAAGCAATGGTGAACTGGGACAGCCTCCGCGACGCCGCGCCATCATCCCCTACAACAGCAGTCTTCAGCGCCCCTACTACACTGCAGTCTATCGCTCGACCGTTGATGTGTGCTGGCCGACGCTGCCACGAGGAAGAAAAAGACTCATCAGATGTCGATGAAGATAAGGAAAAAATTCTTCACACGTGATTGGCTGTCACGAGAAAGTGGTATGGGATGGGGTGACCTGTGCTGCCAAGCTGACGACTTATTCGTGCGCTATTGCGTCATCCAGAAAGCTTTGAACGCTCCCTGCCTTCAGCATGCCCCCATCCCTTTACCCTGGACAGTGCTCACAACTCATACGGGGCGGAAGGAGTCGGTAAAATGAGATCTCCTCAACCGGAAGAGTTTATTCTCACGACGCTGAAGCGTTAGCTGTCCTCGACTCGACCACTTCCTTCACCGGTCGGTGCAGCACTGCGACAGCGCTCGCGTTCGTCAATCCAGCCAGACGCTGTGTTGGCCGTTCGAAAATACGGCACCGGCCTCCAGTCCACAGTGACGAAGTTTGACGCATGACGCATCTACGTCAGCACAGGCTCGAGGTTGTACTCGTTTTGACAATCTAGCATATGGGTTATAAAGCGTAGTACAACAATATGAAAATACAACTGTATGCAGTCAGGATCTAAGAATGATGTGCTATTTATACAAATTATGTAAAAGCTAATTTTAAGTTCTTCATAGATTAGATAGAGCACTAAATATATACAGTATGTGTTGAAAAATGTTCAAACATGCGTGAATTTCTCCATAAAAATATCTAAGCATGCAAATATGTTTTGAAATGTCATGAAAGAAAATTTGAAAGGTCTATGAAACTTCAATGAAAACATGCAATTACAAACACAATCTCTCTTTGCAAAGGATATGTAATATAAAATAAATAATGATATTTTCTATGTTTTTTAAAGTAAACACATCATTTGGAGAAATTTAATAGAAACGATCGTCAAAACAATAAAACTGCTTGTGAAATGTATGTGAGAAAATAATTTCATAATTCTTTTGTTTTCAATAAATCAAAAAACATTCTTTCAATTGTACTGATTTTTCAATTTATTTTTTCCCTGTCACCGCCTTTTAGGGTTTCCCTTTCTTCTATTATAAAAGTCTTTTCAGTGGGACAGCGAGCGTCAGCGCTCTCGACTCGAGAGAGAGAGAGAGAGAGAGTTAGAGAGAGACGCGCGGCTGGCTATCTTATATAGAGTGCATTCAAAATGCGCGCCCCGACATCGCTCACAACTCCATCTCGTTCCCCGAATCGCTCCCAGAGAGCGCGCGCGTGTAGTATCTCTATAGCGCTAATGAGTGGGCGAAAAAAGCAGCCAGCGCCCGCCGCTATCTTATCATTCACCCGGCCGCCGACGCCAGCGCGCGCCCTCAGCGGCAGCCACCCTGCCCGCCCTTATCAACATCCGGTCGCCAGCGCGCACCCTCAGCCCCCCGCCCTTATCAGCATCCGCAGCGCGCGCCCTCAGCTGCCCGCCCCTGCCCCCCCTTATCATCCACCCGCCGCCAGCCTCCCGACCGCGTGTAATATCTGTACCCCAAAGCAGACAGCTTGACTCGAGATGTCACCGTAGCTCAGAGCCAAAGTGCTGGTCGCCTCAGGAAATGGGATTGAGGCTGGTTCGAATCCACTTCAGGCAGCAGCATTTTTGAAACACACACACACACACACACGCTTCCACAATTCACCACCAGAGCGCAGACACATACGCTTCCACAATTCACCACCAGAGTGCGCGCACGCTTCCACACTTCGCCGACAGAGGTCGCAAGGGGAGGGGTCATTGACCCTGGTCGGTGGGAGCATTATAATTGGTGGCGCCGTTTGTTGACATCGGGTGGGCGGAGGAGGGGGGGCATTATAATTGGTGGCGCCGGTTGTTTACATCGGAGGGGTGGGTGGGAGGGGGAGGGGGGGACATTATAATGGGTGGCGCCGGTTGTTTACATCGGAGGGGTGGGTGGGAGGGGGAGGGGGTGGGCGCAAGTGGGGAGGGGGAGGGGTGGTGGGTTGTTGACATCCACTCTTGGGCGCTGGACCGGAAGTAGATAAGATAAGCTGATAAGATATGCTGATAAGATAAGCACTTCCTGCCATTATAATTGGTGGCGCCGGTTGTTGACACCGGATGTGGGGGAGGGAAACAGGAAGTAGATAAGATAAGCTGATAAGATAAGCACTTCCTGATCCCGTACCCGCATATCCCCCCTACTAATTATTACAAACAAATTAGCTTACTTGATCCTATGTGGCTAGGCCGAGGGCCTTTAAGCCATTACAATACCTACATCCTATCGCGTTCTAATGTTTCGAATTCTGGTATTCACCCCAAATGGTCTCTCCATCGCATCAAAGCCGCGGAAAAGAGACCATAAGGTATGGCTTAGGAAAAATCCCCTGAAGGAGGAAAAACCTGCCGTCAGAAGCCGAGTACATACCAATCTATCCGACGTTTATTTTAACTATTTATTTTCTGGCGCGGGCGTCCCGCCGTCTCCTTCCAGTCGCGAAATATACACAACGAGCAGTGTGGAAGCTGACTGAATTTCAAATACTTCTGAACGTGTAGCAAAGAAACTTGATTTAGTGTTCAATTCGCTAAAATGGACGTACCATTTAAGGTTTTACTAAAATGAAAGACCCAAAAATTTTATTACCTTCACATCAGTCAATGGCACACGTTCATTTTCAGTGAATTGCCGAACTGTTTATTTAAACTGGAGAACTGCACAATTACTAATAACTTGTTATTACGAAACCAATTTTAAATATCTGATATTGTACTATTTACGGTTTCTTTATTGCAAAGAATATTCGTATCGTCCGCAAAGAGAACTGTTCTTCCGTTTCTAATCGTTGAGGGCATATTGTTTACGTATGGTAGGGAGATAATACGACCTAAATTCGATCCCTGCGGGACTCCACAAGCAATTGACAAAGATTCAGAAAAGTGTGTACATAATGCTCCATTATTCCAGTAAGGTATTTGGACTCTCTGAAATCGTTGTTTCAGGTACGAACATTATCTAGAGCAACAACCCGAATTCCATACGAAAGTACTTTTGAGAGTAAAATATTATCATCAATGACTTCAAAAGCTCTTGAAAGATCTAAAAATATTCCAATAGGTGCTTCGTTTTGATCCATGGATGATGCGACATCTTTAATAAAAGGAAATATGGCTGTTTCCGTAGATTATGAATTTCGAAACCCATGTTGGCAATCTGAAAACGCGTCGTGTTTACTAAGAAATGTTTGCATTCGTTCGTAACTAAGTCTCTCTAATATATTTGAAAAAAGCCGACAAAAGAAAATTTGGCCGATAATTTTGAATATCATTTTTGTTGCCTTTTTTGAAAAGCGGCTTAATCTTAGCTGTTTTAAAAATATCTGGAAAAATTCCTGCGCACAAGGATGCATTAAATATGTCACTTCACGGCTGTAAAATGGCGGGCGCGCAAACCTTTAACTAACAATCCGGAAATTCATCTAAACCGGCCGAATATTTATTTTTTAGTCTACTGGTTATTTTGAGAACTTCATAGGAAGAAGTTTCGGAAACAAACATCGTGCCTAAAAGTTTTGGGGAAACGTCTGTTGCTGAATTTTGTGGCTGAAGACCCTTACTGTTAGTTACTTACAGCAAATCTCGAAAAGTATTGGTTAAAGAAACTAGCCACTGTTGCCGGATCGTTCACATTTATTACGTTATCTTTTAAAACAACATTCTCTACAAGGTTTGTAATCGATTTGGTTGATTTTTTTACTATATTCCACATTACTTTTGTTTTATTATTTGTGTTCAAAATATCCTGGTCATGATTCATGATTTTAGCCTGGCGTATGTCTTTTCTTAACAATGATTTGTATTTTTAAAGTAAAGGAGGAAACCTTGAGATACGTTATGATGCTTACAAATGAAAGAAATAATTCGTTTGTTTTTAGATAATATCCTAATCCCTTGTGTTATCTTTTTTGAAGATGTTTTAAAATGAAATGAAAGGGTTAAAAAAAGTATTGTATATATCGTTTCTATCAACAGTATTGTAAACCGCGTCCAATGACTCTTGCAGCATGTAATTGATGATTTTTTTTACTGTTAGTAAATTATCTACTCATACGTGTATTATTTATTGTGTCAGTGTTCGCATTTCTTGTAATGGTAAGAATTTGTGAATCGTGATCGCTGAATCCTAAATCTTTTGTTTCAATTTCATATCGAGTAGTGGTTTTGTTAATTATTATTTCATCGATTGCCTTCTTTGAATTTAGCGTGATCCGTGTAGGTACATTTATTATATCTTAACTGAAAGAATGAATTAAATTGAGAAATTGCTCTTTCTCGCAAGTTTAGACAAGAAAATCAATGTTAAAATCTTCACATGGATACAAAGGACGGATTGATTTTTTTATGATATATATTTATTAGTGAACGAATTTACATAGTTCAGTATTATTTATAGTACATCATATGTATTTTATGAATTATATTTAACTTAAATGCTAATCTTACATCTAAATCTAACTACACATTAATAGGAAACTCACAGAGCACCTATGTGATTAATTGAATTCTGAAAATATGCTGAGGAATGAATTCAATGGATATCTATTTTTTATTCTAGTTGGGAGCTGGTAGGTGGTGGCTAGGTCCTAATGGGTGGCTTGGGTTATTCTGTTTATTTTGGAGAAGATAGGACATGCATAAAGCATTAGGTGTCTAATTATTGATTTATAGATGGTGATGGAATTGTTTAATGACAGCTTACTATTGCGATTTAAGAGTGGCTTTAGTTGAATTAGTTTAATTTTAGCTTGCTGCGCTTTTACTGTTATGTGATTTTTCCAATTTAGTCTGGTGTAAAGATTAAGCCTAAGTATTTGTCAGATTCATTGTGTGAGGTCCATGGAATTGGGTTATTGTTTATTTGGAGTGGAGTTGGGGTTGAAAATGTTCTTAATGAGAATATTTTGGCGCATGATTTTGTAGGATTGAGTTTGATTTTCCATTTGACAGACCATTCATCAATTTTATTTACATGTGTTTGAATTTGTTTACAAATTAGATAAGTTGAATGATTGGACATGAAAATTGCGGTGTCATCGGCGAATTGGGCCATGTGCGTATGTGATGTTATGGGAATGTCGACTGTGTATAAGTTGAAAAGCGTGGGGGACAGTGGTGAGCCTTGAGGTAATCCAGCTGTAATTCTGCGGGGATTGGATGTGTGATTGTCAGCGGCGGCGATGGTGTAACGGTTAGCGTTTCGGACTGTTGTACCCAAGTTGGCGGGTTCAAACCCGATCGAAGCCGTGGATTTTTCAGGGCGAAAAAATCCTTCGTACGCCTTCCTTCGGAGGGGAAGTAAAGCCGGCTGTCCCATGTTAGTAGATTTACTTGCATGTAAAAGATCTTCAAGCCTAAATGACGCCTCTGAGCTAAATTCAAATCGCCTGTTTCTCGCCCAAGAAATACCTCCTTTCTCTGCTAGTTGGTGAAAGGAGCGTAGCGAAATTAACGTGGTCAGACGGAAGAGCAGGCCTAATGGTCTGAGTCTCGCCACGTAAAATAAGGCATTAATTCAATTCAATTGTTAACTGTGACTGAAAATGTTCTATCTTGGAGAAAGCTATTAATTATAGTAATTAGATGGTTAGAAGTACCTATTTCTTTAAGTTTGAATATTAATCCAGGATACCACACTTTGTCGAAAGCTTTTGAAATGACTAAAAAGGTAACTATTGTTTTGGGTTTTTGTTATTTGAAATGCAGTGTGTATGTGCTCCGTGATTCTTAATAATTGATGAGAGGGTGAAACTTTATTATTGAATATAAACTAGTACATTGGTATTGTTTGAGTTTTGTTCAGATGGGACTTTAGTCTTTTAAGAATTAATTTTTCTAGCATTTTTGATAGAGTGCGAAGAAGGCTTATGGGTCTGTATTTGTCAGTGCTGGTGAGATTCTTGAATGGCTCGGGTATTACACTTGAATTTTTCAAAATAAGGGGGAAGTTCTAATTATTTAATTGTAAATATTGTGATATATGCTATTGTGGGATTAGGTAAGTTTTCTTAAGATTTTGTTACTTATTTTGTCGTGTCCAGGGGCTTTTTTTAACGGCAAATTCTTAATTGTATTAATGACTTCATTTGTAGAGATGTAGTTGATTTTGTGTGGTACGTTATAGTTGGGGGCTGATGCTATTTCGAGTATGTTTGAATGCAGTGGGTGAGTTGGGGTGTCATTGGGAGTGAATGATTTAACTAAGTGATCGGCTAATGCTTCAGCCTTCTCATAAAAAGAAAAATGTCTTGCCTGTTGGAGTTGTTAATGGGGGTATTATTGCTTTCTTTTTCAAGATATTTTTAGTGCATTGCCTCAACATGTTATTTGTGTTTATGGACTGGATTAAATCATTGTAAGTTGTTTGTTTATGTTCCCTTAGTGATTTGTTTACGATGTTGTACAGTAAATTTCACTCTTTCTTAAATTGTGGGTTTCTCATGATGCATAAAAGTCTTCTTGTTTTGTTTTTAGTGTTAATAATTGTGAGTATGTTTTTCGGAAGTTTTTTATTGAAATGCTTAATGGTTGGGGAGTGAGCATTATTATTAAGAATGTTGATTGTATTAATTATATTATTTAAGAAGGCTATAGCTTGTTCTATTGCTGCGGGGGGTTTTAATATTTTAAAGTGGGGTGTTTGTTTTTGAATTATGTTCTTAAATTTTTTTCCAGTGGATGTTTTGTGTGTTAAGTGTGAGAATTGGGGTGTGAGGGGGGGGTGATTTGTTGAGTTGAGATGATGGTCGGCAGGTAATCTGAGTCTAGTTCAAAAAAGGGAGCTGAGTGAAAAATGGTTTGAGTGTTAGAAATTGCAATATCCAATATATCTGGGTGTTTATTGTGATCTGTGGGGTAGTGAGTGGGTACTACTGGGATAATTAACTGAAGTTTGAGGTCCGTAATTATTTTTCTGAGTTGGTGTCCTGCAGTGTTGGTATTTCTACATCCCCATATAGTGTTTTTAGCATTAAGATCCCCTATCAGAAGAATGGGCGAATTCATCTAGAATAGCGCTTAAATATTCGAATCAGAAATTTTTGTTTTAGGAGGCTTGTATGCCGCTATTAGGGTTATTAATCTATTGTTTAAAGGGAATTTAATGGCTATAGTTTCGAGACCTGGAGTGTGTGGAAGGTTGATTTTAATAAATGGTATTGATTTTTCTATTAGTATTAGTACACCACCTCCGTTTGCATTTGATCTGTCGGTTCTGACTACACTATAACCTGTTATGTTAAATGTAACATCTGATTTTAAATGCATTTCCGTTATGCAAGCTGGATTTATTTTGTTATCTTTTAGAAAATAAGTTAGTTCTACTTTTTTATTGTTTATGCCATTCGCATTCCAGTTGAGCAGATTTAAATTATTTTTATGGTACTGTTGCATTATTGTTGTTAAAATAGGCTGAGAGTGATGCTTGTAAATTGCTGACTATTGTTGGGATGATATTATTAATAATATTGACTAAGAAGCAGGTAATTGAGTTAATAATGGAATGAATGAAAGAGTTATTATTAGAATTATTTTTAAGAGGAGGTTGTGTGGGTGGGTTATTGTTAGGTTGGTTGTTTTGATTTGTATTTTGGAGAGGGTTTGGAGCAAATGTGAAATTTGGAATATTGTTAGATGTGGGGAGAAATGGGAAGTTTTGTGAGGTAAGTCTTGGAGGGGGGTTGTTTCTTAATCTATTTTTAGTATTGCCTGATTTGGGGTTATTTGAGGGGGTGTTTATTTGTTTTTTATAATATGGGTATTCTATTGATCTTATATCAGCTCTGTGCGATCCATTGCAATTTTTACAGATTGCAGGTAAGTCTTTTAGAAGGCAATTCACAGAATAATGATCCTGTGAATGCACGCGATTAAATTGTTGCAGTTATTCTTCGTGTGTCCAAAGTCTAAGCACCGCATACACTGAACTGGACCTTTTGGCCTTCTTCTTCTTTCTGGCTTAACACTTATGTTACAGATCTGATTAATTTGTAGCTCTTGTTCGATACTTTGACTGCCGTTGAATTCTGCTGCAATAACTAGAATGGGCACATTATTTTTATAGTCTTGTTACACCGATGATGGACGGGAATTTGTGCTGAAGGTCTTCGGTTATTTCCTCTAGTGTAATTGTTGGGGGAATATTTTTGAAGACGACAGAGAATTTTTTATTGGCTTGATCTTTGTAGGTGTGGAATTGTCTTTTAGTTTCAATGAGGTATTTGATGGCTGTTCTGAAGTCTGCTATTTATTTAAACATTATTTTAATTCTGTTTCCGTTATAATCTGTTGTAAATTGGCTGGTCAATTTGTTTTTAATCTTTTTGTTGAAATCCGAGATATTGTTGATATTTATTACAAAAATGGGAGGGATTCTTAGATTTTCGTCTTCTTGGGGCTGAGTGACATTGGCAAACTCAGGTCTTTTGTCTTGATCTGATAGTTTCTCTAGCACTGCATATCTGTTTCCCACTGGTATATTATACTGAGTTGAATCTGAAGTAGTTGATTTCTTATTTGGTAGGAGGTCTGTTTCTCCTGAGTTATGTTTTTTTTTTAGCACTGTTAGTAATTGTTAGCGACTCACTGTTGTCGAAAAAGGCTGCTTCGCCGCTTGCTGCGTCTTTTGCTGAGCAGAGGTTACCGATCTGGAGGTTTCCGGCCCCGGTGAGCAGTTGCGAGCTGCAATCGGCTCCTTTAACAGTTGCAAACTGCCCATACTGCATGTTTGAGGCAAGCTGTGGGTTTTGGCAGCTCGGGATGGCTCCGAATACGAGATGATGTTATTGGTAAATTTCTGGACTGCTAGAGGCACACTCGCTGCTGTAGAGAGTTGCCATGGCTCCTGCAATGCTGTGACCTAGGTCACAGCTGGCTGAAGGGGGCTTATCGTTAATAATAACTGATAAGCGACTGTTGGTTTTTGGCGCACTGTATATTAGTTGATTGTAGTACACAACTTCACTACACAACGAGTACTTCACTGTTATACACTAGTGAACTTTCTGAGTAACTACACTGACTGGGCCGGAGCGAGCGATGTTTGAAGGAAAGATTGAAGACTTTATTTATTGTTATCTCCGGTTTTTTAAGATCCTAATCTACTGCTCGCTTTGTTGGAGGCCTGTAGATGCGAAGTAATATAATTTTTAGCGTAGGAAGATGTTCTACAGATATTTCAAAAACATTTTCAACGGAATACACATTTAATTCTGTCAAGGAAGTAGAACTGAAGGAAGTATTACTGGACGTTTTCCTTATTAGACCGGCAGACCAATTTCTTGCCTGCGAAGTAATTCCTGGAATTAGCGATCACAAAGGAGTCCTCCTAAAAATGTGCAAAGAGGGTAAACGAAATGATCTTGTAAAAGAAAGAGAAATTTTTCAGTTTTCTCGAACAAACGTCACAAACATGCAATTATACTTGAAAAGCAATTTTCCGGCTTGGGCTTCTAGTGGATGTACAGTAGAACAGATCTGGTCAAATTTTAAGAACATTATTTCTGAATGCTTAGCAAAATTCGTGCCTACCAGGAAACTACGGTGCCATTCGGATCCTGTGTACTATAACAAAGAAGTGAGGCGACTGAAAAGGCAGGTTAGGAAAGCGTATAGTAAACGTAATGTAAATAAGGATCAGAAAAATAATTTTCTACAATTATCCTAAGACCTATTAGCATTAAAGTTACATACCCAAGAAAATTACGTAAAATCAATTCTAAGCGACCGATTGACCTGTTGGCAAAATTTCTTCAAGTATGTGAAACATAAGAAAGGGAACAAAGAAAGTATTTCAGCGATCTGCGGAGCAGATGGTTCATTAATTACAGATGACAGTGAAAAGGCGGCTTGTTTAAACAGACATTATTCATCTGTTTTCAAGCCGAAGGATCAAACCCTAGTAAGTGAAACAACACCCGTAATAGAAACCTTTCGAATCGATGGAGGAATTATTAGAAAACGAATTGCAAAAATTAGGAGAAATAAATCAGTAGGTCCTGATGGAATACCAGGAGAAATACTAAAACTGGGAGGGGAAGCCATGATTCCGTACCTTGCGCGCTTAATGGAGGTTACTGTAAATAATAGCATGATTCCTCAAAATTGGAAAGAGGCAGTCGTAGTGCCGATTCACAAGGGAGGAGACAGAAGGATTGTTAACAATTGCAGGCCTATAAGTTTGACATCAGTCGTTTGCAAACAGATGGAACACATAATCGCGGAGTATATTAGACGAGTTTGGAATAAAACTGATTGGCTATTTCAAAATCAACACGGTTTTCGTCCTGGGTATTCGTGCGGCAGCCAGACAATTGCTTTTTGTCAGGACATAGCAGATTCATTAGACGAAGGGAGTAGGGTCGACGCAATAATATTAGATTTTTCTAAGCCATTTGATCTTGTTCCACATGGCCTTTTAATTTCCAGATTGTCAGAAACGGGAATAGATAATCGAATAATCCTGTGGATAAAAGAATTTCTTACGGGGCGCACTCAAACAGTCAGAATAGGAGACAAATATTCATCGAAAACCGATGTAACCTAGGGGGTCCCCCAGGAGTGTGTTAGGGCCTTTGCTATTCTTAGCGTTTATTAATGACATTGCAACTGGATTAAAATCAAAAGTTAGACTATTCGCCGACGATTGCATAATATATAGGAGTATTGGCTCGTCTGAGGACGAAAATGTTTTACAGAGCGATCTTAACTGTTTATGGAACTGGGCGTGCAGAAATAAGATGGAATTAAATCCGGAAAAGAGTAAATTCATTTGCTTTACCAAGTCTCGCTCGAACGTACGCTCCAGTTATGAATTAGGAACTAACGTTATACCACGTGTAAAAAACTGTAAGTATTTGGGTTTGGTCCTGCGAAGCGACTTAGATTGGTCGGATCATATTAACAATACGGTTAAAAAATCCTGGAGAGCGCTGCACTTTGTAATGCGTATTCTAAAAAATAGTAGTCCAAATGCCCGATCCCTAGCATATACTACACTTGTTCGTCCAATTTTAGAATACGGAGCGGCATGCTGGGACCCGTACAGAAAAGGGCAAATCGAAGCGTTAGATAAAATTCAAAAACGGGCCTCAAAGTTTGTAAATCACGGGTGCGTTGGTGACGAACGAGAAGAATGGGAGTCCTTATCTAAGAGAAGGGAACGGGCGCGTTTATGCGTAATGTATAAGACATACAGAGGGGACACAGCATGGGCAGATATCGGTAAAAGATTACAGAAATCAGAATATAAAAGCAGAGGAGACCATCCTTGGAAAATATAATGTAGAAAGCAAAGAACTGATGTAGGCAAGTTCTCCTTTGTGAATCGCACTATAGTAGATTGGAATAAACTACCTGCAGAAGCACTAGAGGCTCTTCCTTCTAATGTAGCCAAATTTAAAAATATGCTTCATTCCATCTAGATCATCTCGAATAATACTGACTGAGACATTTATCTTTTTTATTATTATTATTATTATTATTATTAGTAGTAGTAGTAGTAGTAGTAGTAGTAGTAGTAGTAATATTATTACTTTTATTGTTATTGTTAATATTATTATTGCTTTTATTATTATTAATATTACTATTACTTTTATTATTATTGTCATAATTATTATCATGGCCCTTATACAGTGAAGTGATGTGAAGTGTAGTGTACTGGGGGGGGAAGGGAGTGTAGTGTAGTGAAGGGGAGTGCAGTGTAGTGTAGTGAAGTGTTATGTGAACTAGAAGTGAATTTAGAGTTAGCTAGAAATAAATTGGAACTATTATATCGACCCACTAATTCTAATAGTAAACCCAAATGTAAATGTTGAACATGTTTAGTAATTCTAATTTTAATTGTTATCATGTTTGCCACCGAGCATTAGCTCAAAGCGAACTTTAATAAATCTATCTATATTTCGAACGTAAATGCAAGAACCCCCATATGCAGGACCCTTATATTATTTTTCTCTACAATAATAGTCTGCAAGGTAGTTTGGAATTGGGAAAATGGTAAGTTAATTATGTAATAACCAATGTTCTGTAAAACAGAGAACATCCATTTGATTTAAATCGTCTCTGTAGAGCTGTTTCGATAAACTCAGTTTTATTTAGAGTTGAATATTATGGTGCAGTACGGAGGTGGTCCCAGAAGTACCCGGCCTGACCTAGAGATCGCGGTAGTATTTCGAAAAATATCACTGTATTAGAAAATAGACAATCTATAAAGCATATGTTTCAAGTTTGAAGACGCTACGTTATTTAGTATTTGTTTGGCAACAATCAATAGTGAACGTTGTGAGTGAATTTGTAAAAATGGAGAAAAATGGTCATCGTTATGTGACCCTATACTTTCATTTGAAAGGCCTCAGCCCAACCAGTATAAAAACTGAACTAGATTCTACTCTGAGTGAGTCTGCGCCTTCGTTTACTACAGTAAAATATTGGGTAGCAGAGTTTAAACGAGGCCGTACGAGCTGCCAAGACGAGCATCGCAGTGGTCGATCAAATGAGGTGACAACTCCAGAAATGGTAAAGAAAATCCACAAAGCGGTACTGGGTGATCGTCGACTGAAAGTGCGCGAGCTAGTAGACATAGTAGGCATTTCGAAAAGTGTGGTACATCGCATATTATCTGAAAATTTAGACATGAGAAAGCTGTGTGCAAGATGGGTGCCGCGTTTGCTCACACTCGAGCAAAAACAGTGTCGTGAAGATGTTTCAATTGAGTGTTTAGCGAAGTTTCACCGCAACAAAGCATAATTTTTACGTCGTTTCTTAACCATGGATGAAACATGGGTCCACCACTTCACCCCCAAGAGAAAACAACAATCAAAACAATGGGCTGAAAAGGGAGAACGCGCACCAAAGAAGGCGAAGACCGTTCCATCTGCAGGCAAGGTCATGGCGTCGGTTTTTTGGGATGCGCGGGGGATAATTTTCATTGACTATCTTGAAAAAGGAAAAACTATCAACGGCGAGTATTATGCGAACTTATTGCAACGTTTGTGCGAAGCAATCAAGCAAAAACGGTTACACTTGGCTAAGAAGAAAGGGTTGTTTCATCAGGACAATGCACCAGCTCACAAATCCGTTATTGCAATGGCCAAAATTAATGAATTAAAATTTGAATTGCTACCTCATGCACCCTATTCGCCAGATTTAGCCCCCTCTGATTATTTTCTGTTCCCAAACTTTAAACAATGGGTCAGTGGTCAAAGATTTTCCATCAATGAAGAAGTGATGTCGGTAGTTAATGGCTATTTTGAGGAGCAAGACAGTTCTTATTATAAAAAGGGTATCGAACTTATTGAACATCGCTGGGAAAAGTGTATAGAGCTCAAAGGAGATTATGTTAAAAAATAAACACATTTTTTCCAAAATTTTTGTTTTTTCTTTGTTGGGTCGGGTACTTCTGGGACCACCCTCGTATGTCTATCTTTTGCAAGTACCTACACGGATATTTATCTATTACATCTGACTGTTGTTGCTATATATTGACCATTTTTTTCCTCGAGTGGGTGGTCGAAGGTTGTAGTGTGTCTCAGCAATAACAGGTTGGGAGGAGAATTGGTGGTGGGAGTGGGAGAAGGATCCGAGGAGGTAAGCGGGTTCGAAATAAGGGTGGGGGTGTAGAACGTAAGGAAGGTGAAAGGGATGGATTTTTGGCAGGGGACTGAGTAGGACTGAAGTTGATGATGTATTGTGCAAGCGTGTTGCCGACTGTTTGTTTTTCAGCAAGGTTCATGTGCAGACCATGGCAGGTGAAGTGTTTTGCTGAGAGGAAATTAATTTTTAAAAAAAAGTGTGACATTTGTTTCTCTCAGTTGCTGTTTTAATTGTTGGTTTGCGTGCATAATATCGCTGCGTAGTGTTAGTCTGTTGTACCAGAAGTGTAGAGTTGAGACTACAATGTTAGTGTTTTGGGCGGCACGTTGTAATTTGTTTATATGTTCAGATGTAAAGTTACCGCCCAAAGTTTGCCATTCTGCCCTCCTATGATAATGACTGTGCTCTTATTGGTCAGTGTCGTTGTGTGGGTGTCTAACTTTGCAGTCACGTCTTCAAACCTCCCGTTAGGTTGAAAAATAGATGAGACTGAGTAGTTGGAGGGTAACCTCCTACTGAGAATGGAGGAAAGATGGCGGCCATGGCTGTCAGCTAAAATAAGTCTTGTTTTTTAGGCTCAGTAGGAATGTCTGGTTTAAAGTGGGCTATAATGTTACGTGTTTTGATGCGCTTCCTAGCCTGTTTGCGTTGGTTGTGTATGTATTTGTCGATGGCAGAGAAGGGTTGTGAGGATCAGGAAGTCGAGGAAAGTCTGTTTCATTATCTAAAACACTAAATTGGTTTTGAGTTGCCACTAGATGTGGTGTCTTTTGTGCAGTCACGGTTGGGAAGATTCGCAGTGTTGCCGGCTTGTACCCAACCGTTGTATAGAGAACGACCTCTTCCAACCTGCGGATATGTTGATCTAAATTACTGTTTATATGTGTGAAGGCTTTCAGGAGGTCGGCTTTGAGAAAGTAAAGAGTAAAAAGAGTAGAATAATTAGTTTCCATGTCACGAATGCGTTTTAAGGTACTTGATAAAATTGCAATAAATACAAGAAACTTAGATAAGAGCAACAAGCAGTTAGCTTAATATTTTGAAAGTGTAAGATTGATATGTATTCAATAAATTAAAAATTATGATTCGATAGTAGAATGAGAAGGTGCGTTGTTTAGAAAATAAATTGAAAGCTAGTACTTACGAAATTTGGCAGTGTTGTTCTGTAGATTGTTGTCCACTTCAGCTGCTACTATTTAATACAACCAGTAGACTATACTTTACCGTAGATAGATAAATACTTTACTTGAAAATATAAAATAAATTAAATTGGGAAGACAAATTCAAAATTGTTCGATACACCATCCTCGTAAAGTTCAAATCAACGGAATCGTCATTCGTAACAGAAATATAATAAAAACATTTCAGTACTTTAGTTATATAATATCGAACAGAAATTGAACTGTTTGTTGGGTTTTGACACTTAGCAACTCGTAAATCTTAAGTTCGTTAATGTTTCAGTAACGGTTTAAAATTTGTTATATTTTAGTTTGTCTTGGCAAAAGCAAAACACTAGCCACAATTATATATCCAGCCAACCTGCAAGAAGTAATGAAAGCACTTACACACAACAAATATATTCAAAACGCTAAAATTAGTAGATAAAGTGACAAAAATTGAAGAGCACAACCAGATGCGTCCGTCTCGTAAGATGGAAAAGTAGTTCATATTTGTAAAAAGCTGAAAATCCTGTATCGCTTTCCCTTTAGAGGTCGGGTAACTTTTTCATCGAAATTATTTTAATTTATCTTTTAATTGTTTAATTTTGTTCTTAGTCATATTAAAATAATATTAATTTGTGAATTTAATAAAAATAACGGAAGGGAGATATGTGAACGATGTTTTCCGCATCCCATTTATGGCTACGCAATAAACTTTATGGATTTTGGTAGCGTACACATTCATCTGAATACTTATATCCTGTCACAAATAAATGTGTGCATGTTCTTTACAAAATAGATGATAAAAATAAGAATAGACATAAATTAAAAAAAATACAAGAAAATGGAAAATTAATACCGCTAAATACGATATACAATTCCATACAATAAACTAAAATAATACAATTATTAATGAAGGGAATCAACATTGGTAAAGGAAATATGGGCAGCTAGTTCATTAGTCGGGTTATTCGCGTCGTGTTATCTGCACTGGAATCCCCTACGGACTCCACATCATACGCCACTTACTACTTACTCCAAATCCAACGCTAAATTGAAACCATTCTATTACAAAAAGCACAAGTAACAAATATCGGTGTTAGAATATAATAAGCAAATATTACGTAAATTCTGAGCAAATGTAGCAAGAAAAATTATTCAAATATTTCGTAAGCCACAAATACTTGGAAAACTAAATACGTTTGGCGACTATCACACATTAATATATAATAAATTCAATTGTTTAAAATCTTTCTTAAAATTCACGTTTTCACAAAAAAAATTAAGATGATGTAGTTATTCGTGAGTGCACTTTAGTGAAATGGAGTATTTTATTATGAAATATATTGTACCAATCCAAATATCTTAATAATAAATAAGTAAGAAACCTCTGTTGTTGAAAGAAATTGAAAACTGGAAGCGCATTGCGCCTGCGACGACGTCCACACGCCGCGCGCACCTGCTGCCTCTGCGACAATTAACGCGATCACACTCACTGAACGAGTCGCCTTGAAGCAGACTAGACATACACTCCGAAATGGACCACACGGTTGAACATGGCTTGGCTCAGCTAAGCGAAAATCGACCGAACATGTGGTTTAAACTGTTAAGGGTTAACACAAGGTTAGTAGCAAAAAGAAAATAGTTTCAGTATATTTCAAGTAGTTTCAATGTGCGTTACACATTCCTAGGGCATCTATGCCGAATGAACATCTCGTAATGAATGTATGGGGAATTTCGTATAACAAGGCAAGATATATGTCCCTGGACTCATCAAGCGCTGATGTTCTTGAAGTAGAAGAAATCGCATTGTCAGAACGCATATTCTGCTGCAGACAAAACGCTGACAAAACTAATGGTGCTGAAGGAGCACATACTTTCCCGCCCTCTGTTACCTCATTGGGGTAAATAAGTTAGAATTAAGGTAAATTATTTTCTGGAAATTACTTTGCTATGGTAATGAAGATTGTAAGAATTAGTGTATATTTTGAAATATATAGTGAATGGATTGTGTTGTTATGTGCAGAAACAAATTAACTTTTTTGTTGTCTCAGAATATATTATGAATACCGAATACATACAACATGTCTCAGAACGTATTTAAATTTCTGGAGCGTGTAGAGGAGTCGAAAATGTTCCCTTTTCGAAAATGAAGATGTAGGGAGAAAATTTTGTCTACCGAAGTTACACATGTATCATGTGATACTGATTGTTAGGCAACTATTTGCCAGGCAAACGAAATCCATGTGTCAGAAATATGACGTGCTGAGTATCGGTGCTTGAACCATTGCCTGCCATTCAAGAGCAAAAGACAATGTACAAATTCGTTGAATGAAGTTTTTCGCCATAAATTCCTTGACAATAAGTAGTCAATTTGATCCCGCAACTGTCCTAGAAGCTCTTACCATTCATTCTGAGAAACGTGTAGTGTAGTGAAGTTGCAATGAGTCCGTCAGGGAGGTTGATACCTCCCGCGCCAGTTCGTTGGGCGCGGGGCGAGAGGCCCAATTGGATTACCCCCCCCCCCCCCAATCTTCTGTCCCCTCTAGTTTGAGGCGACGCGGATGGGCGGTGACAGGTGGGGGCGCCTCGCGGGCGACCTCTCTTGTCTCCTCGCCCCGCCCACGCCCGCCCACGCCTTGTCGAAACATTGGGCTTCGCGACACGTCACCTCGGAGGTCTAATGGCCACGCCCCCTCCGCCCCAAACAGTTTATCACACGAAGGGATCGGACGCCGGGTGCTGCTCTGCACTGCGCTCTCGAAGAATGCACACTATGGAGTGCTGCGTTCAAATCGCCACACCGGCAGGTGTAAACGAAACCAAATGGAGAAAAAATCTATTGTAAATGAAAAACCTCACCCATAAAAAAATATTAAAAGGGTTATGTCAAGAGCGTCGTGCAGTGGTACACTCTACGTACATATCTTTCTGATTCCTTACAAAAACATTACTGCTCGTGAAATTTTAAAGAAACTCTGAAAACCGTTGCCAATGGTTGCGTTAAGTCAATTGCACGGTCGTTAAGATCTACAGGAACGTTTCCTACTTGGATGGCCGAGGTTGCTAAGAGCGTGTACCGATTAAGCGCTTCGGTTCGAAGGGGCGGGGGTTCGAGTCCCGCCTGGGTAGGGTTGTTTGTTCCTTGTCGTGTATGTGTTGTCGCAGAGGTCCTCGCGTTCTGCTGACTCCTGATGAGAGGAGCCCGCAAGTGAGTTGGTGTCTATGTATGGTCAAAAATGTGTCCTATCACAGAGGGTAACCGGCCATGCATCTCAATATATTTTTCCTCCACGTATCAAACTAGGGATGCTGCAAGAGAATCAAATGATCTCGTATCATCTGTAATAGTAGTATAAAACTATTATATTGTTCACATATTTGTCTTCCTTCTAATAGCGTCATAAAATTGTTTTATGTATTACTCAAAATGTCGATTCGTATTTGCAACTGATTTCAAAAAGAAAATAAAAGTAACTGTGTAAATATCACCAATATTCCACCTTCTCACATCTTATTTTAGATATATACCTATATTAATTCTAAGATCTTCCGTTATCATTCCACTACCGGAAAGAATAAGCAGATATTTGGGTTGGGCAATTTTTACCTACGACTCGATTTGTGATCTCTGAACGGCTTTGATAGAATTCACTTTGCGATTCTCTTTTCCCAAGTAAAATAGCTGAAGCTAATTTTAAAAATGGTTTCGTACTTTCGGACAAATTTGAAAAAGTGGAAACTAGCGTGCTGTCGAACTAAATTTTTCCTCCCTTGAATATATTAGAGATACGTAAACCAGATGATTTTTGGTCAATGTTTTAATTTTGAATATTCAAATTTTAAAATTAAATTTACATGATGTTTTCATTTACAACCCTTGTGCATTTGCAATCCTTCAGCCAGTATCAGCAGCTCATTACAAAAAATTCACATACAAGACATGTATATTATTTTACAACACTTTGCCAGATGACATTAAACGATTAAATTCGATACAAAAGTTTGTCCCAAGTAAAATCTTTTCTACTGCACAACTGTTTCTGTGCAATTAAAGACTATTAGGAGCACTCAAAAGGAAAGTAATATTAGTTTTAACACTGACATGTAATATTTACCATTTGAATTGAAACATTCTAAAGAACCTGTAACAATTATTGTACTTCAACTTCTGGGTCAATGAACCCCATCTCGATCAGGTTTTGGACCAGTTTCTCTGACTCTCAAGCAAATGCTAAGATGGCTCCTTGTTTGTCTTCTAGATATAAATGTAACTTCAAATTAACTTCCGGCCGCGTGTTGCGAGGCGCAGTGCCGGGACGGGGTGTCGCCCGAGAGGAGAGAGGCGTGCTCTAATTTGACTCCCCTAGAGTAATGATGGCTTCTCACGTTGTTTTCACGGGTACCCATGAAGTGTTGATACATTTTGTTAGTACTTAAAACTCACTGAATTAATTAAAGCATGGACAAGTCAGTTAATGTTTTGTTAAATATAATTACAAATAATATTTATAAATAAGGTGTGAGGGTAATTAATTATTACGTAAAACAATGTAATGCAACCAAACTTTGCGTATAAGGTTTAACTGAGGAAGAGAACAGTAGCATTTGAAATATTCAGTTTTCATTAATTAATTCAATACATATTCAATAAAATATAACGCTCTAGAGGAATAAAGCTAAGTTCGTAGCACGTATATAGGCAGAAACTACTGAGTGCGTCTGAACTCCTTGACTAACAAGAGAATGCCGCGGTGTGACATGTCGAAACATGCCCTCATATTTTTTTTAAATTGCAGTTATATGCCCTTTTGATACCACGATGTAAATTTGGACTGCCGATACATACTGCCAAGTACTTTAAAAATTTCCAAGTTTCCCAACATTTTCGTTCTATATTTCGTTTCTACAGAGAATTTGCACAGCGCTTGCACGCCGAGCGGCGAGCGCCGAGGTTGGCTTTGTGGACGGTTTTTTTCCTCAAGGTCAAATGACATTCAGTGGGAGCAGGCCATTCCCAGTAACACTCAATGCTTTTCTTATTGTAAAAGTCTATTTTATTTCCGCACCAATGAAAGTTTGTTACTTTTTTCATTATGAACATCGGCAATATACATAATTATTAATTATTGAAAACGTATATCATATAACTACTGTATCACTTTATATTTAAATTATGTAAAGAGATTTAATAGTGTTTTTTGTGAATCAAATTTACATATCATGACATCATTTTGGTTTTTCAGGCGAAAATTACCATTCTTTAATTTGTGCCTATTTGTGTCGAAAATCAATTTTCTCATCCGAAAATTCCGACATACAACTTTACCACACGTTTCCAGTTTGCACCTACCTTTCGCGTGTGATTACACAACTGACCTGTTTCGCAGTGGACGCAGACAAGAGCTCTCAAATTCGTGAGGGAAGAGCTCCCGGGGAGGTAGCTCATGTTGGATGGAAGATGAGCGGTTGCGGCAAGTTTTAACACGACGAAATGTATTTCTCACAAAAGTGAACAACAGATAAAACTAGAATTCAAAAAAACTTGTATTAGTAGTTTACGTGTAGTTAATATTAGTGTTATTAGTTTTATTATTTTAGCTGCTAGGAGGGGCTGCTGCCTCCCCAACTGCCCCTGGCAGGAAACGACCTTGGATGCAGAGTCTGCCGCTTGCGGCGAGCAGTGGCGTTGAATCACAAGCGAGCGCGCTGGGACATCTGCTTTGCAGGGTTGGCCATTTTTACATCGGTGAAAGCATTGGGCCAATTTGCAAATTCAGGATGTTTTTTCATTGGCTTGCAGTGTGTATCGGCTCCCAAAAGTTTGACCGTGAGATTAATACGGCTTGTGTTTCTGTTAAAAGACAAGAAGGGTTAGGTCAGGTTTCGACATGTCACATCACGCCATTCCCTGGTAAATGACACCATTTTTGCACGTGTTGAGGCCAGCCCACCGACTTGGCAATCGCGCACTTAATGTTATTGAAATTTAACTTTTATTTGCAAATCTCTTTTCAGTTTAATGCGCTTCAATTTCAGTATTAACATTAAACAGACATTGTGAAGACGATAGACTGCAATAAAGTTCCCGGGCTCAATGGAGTCCACCCATCTCAACTCACCCACCTAACAAAGAATGCAATAGATCTAACCACTCTCATCCTCCACACTTGCCTAAGACTGTCCTACTTCCCCAACAACTGGAAGATCGCTCTCGTTACCATGATCCCCAATCCTGGCAAGGATCATTGGCTCCCATCTAACCACTGTCCTATCAGCCTACTACCCATCCGAGGTAAAACATTCGTTAAAAATCCTTCGCCGCCGAACACCTCTTCTCGATCCCAGCATAACCTCCACACAATTTGTTTTCCGTGAGGGTCGCTCCGCAACCCTCCAAACCTTAAACCTATCCCTAGCCACCCCACTCCAAGATAGAAAAGACATCCCTGCCATTTTCCCAGACCTTACCCAAGCCTACGACACCGTCTCCCATCCAGTCCTTCTCATGAAAATCCCCGATACCCTATATCCCCGATCATATTCACTCCCTACTAAAAAGCTACCTACATCATCTCTCCTTCCATATTCGACACCAATTAAAAACCTCTCCCAACTACCCAATCCATGCCGGCGTCCTGCACGGTGCTGTGCTATTCCCAATCCTATTTTCCATTTATATAAATGACGTCCCACCCAACCAGGTGTACAAACCTTCCTTTACGCCGATGACCTTACCTTCCTAGCTTCCTTCAGCTCCCTAAACAGATCCTTATCCTACCTCCAAGAATCTCTTAACAACTTCCACCTCTGCTTCCAAAAACTTCATTACTGTAAACCAATCCAAATCCCAAGCCATTCTGTTTTCCTATAAAAAGTACCCATCCAACCCCATCCCCTAACCATTGCAAACGAACCAATTTCCTGGACACCAGAAATATCCTACCTCGGCTCCTCCCGCAGGTTTCTTTGGTCCCATCACATCCACAAAATTACCGTCAAAGCAACCAGGATCACCAATACCTTATATCCCATCCTCACTAATCCCGACATACCCACCAAGAGAAGAATCGAAACATATAACGCCTATATCCGTCTCATCCTAACATACGCTCATCCCACTACATCCCACACCAACCGCACCAAACTATCCCGCGTCGAAAACCACAACATCCGCCTTATCTTCCGCCCACCCATGTACACCATTTACAACTCCATACGATACCAAAACAAAATACCCCACATCCTCACACACCTCCACAACTCCGCAATAGCCCAAATTCAAAAGTATATCAACAACCCCCTATTTCGAAACCTAATTCTTCCTCACCACCATATCCTCAGAAACCCACCCCGACACACCCAGAAAAAACATCCCTTAGACATTCTCCAACTTCCCCCTCCTATCACCTAAGCCAGTGGGCAAAGACAAACAAATGACTAACGAACTGACAACGAACTCTTAAAATAATTGACATCCCTGTAAATGTCGTTAAAAAAAAAGAACACTCCGCCGCCTCCTTTCTCCACCTCCTTGTTCATCTCTTCCCCCTCACCCAACTGCGTCCTCTCCCATCCCGGTCCCTCCCCTTCCACACCCCGTCATCCAAAACCCTAATAAAACAAACCTCTCTAAATACAAAATAACCCATCTACCAACAACCCAGACTCCCGATACCCGTCACCGTACGTTGGAGAGGAGTCGAAAATCACTAACGAAAAACCCACTAGAAGCCCACAGTTCGAAGAGACCTCGAAAGGGGTCAGGCGAACGTAATTGAATACCTAATGAGACGTTGTGAACTCCAATTTAATGGAGATTGCGCCGTATGTCCGCACAAAGCGTTGAACAGCATGATAGGTCGGAGCGCTTGGGTTGGGCGGGTTAGTTGTTAGTGTTTTCGAGCGCGTCAACTACTATAGTTCAACTATAGTGCATGCTTTTCCTCGGGAGGGAGCGGTGATTTTCACCCGCTGGGTGGTGAGATCCGGCGCCGACCTTCCGTCTGCTAGTGGGCACCGCGTAACCAGGTATCTCCCACCAGCGGGGCACCGCCCCAGCCGCGACAGGCTCTAAGCTCCGACCGGTCTCTCGGCATGTGTGGTAGTGTAGTGCATGTTAGTGTAAGTGTGTGTAAAGGGTAGGAATAGGACAAGGAGGAGCAAATAAGGTCTCGTGCGGTCCGTGACCCGTTTATTAGGGTACTGCTCCGGCATTCGCCTGGCGTTGCATGGAGAAACCGAGGATACCTACGGAGGGCGTGGCGTGGCGGGGCGTGGCGGGGCGTGGCGGGGCTGGACGGTTAGGGACGGTGGAGGGGGAAGTTCCGACGGGGTGACTGTTGGACGGGGGGGCGTAGTTGGATGAGTGAGGTTGGGAAGCAGTGTCGGAAGTAAAATTATTTGTATTTTACCCTGCAGATAGACTGTGAAACTCTATGAATTATTCATTCCTTTCCCTGTGAAAATATAACTGTGATAATAAATACACGGGCAACGTCGGGTGCTTTAATTAGTACAATATACCTAAAACTAACGGTAATTAATTCGGACGTCAGGTAGGAAGGTAATCGGCGTTGTCTCAGTCGTCTTCCCGTAAGTTGGTTGGTGGGTTGGGCCAAAAGCGAATACCCAACGCTCTTCATTTGCATTGCGTCGTCAAGAATCGCCGGGGAGAACCTGGCGCGGGGCGTGGGACGGGCTAATTTAATTAGTGGCTGAGGGGAGGCACCTGGCTTCGTCCTGGACGTCTTCGCCCGTCGCTCGCCCTCTCGCGGGAGCATTTTACGAAGCCTTTGCTTTTCCTATTTTTACATATTCTAAAGTACGGGGTACCGTAGAATGAACTCCTAATGTTAAGACTGGCACACAAAATTTAAAGAAATAGACGTAACACTTGACACATGTTTCCCCAATGTATGTCGACGAACTGTATCCTAATTTGAAGCTAAAATTGCGCTATCACCCTCCAATTTTCTTAAATTACAAAAAAGTGAAATTTACAATTTAAACTTCAAGTTGTTTTTTCGCGAAAAAAAACAACAATCAAAAATAGGTAGTTGCGCAATTCTGTCTTCAGATTCGGAATTAGCACGTAGAAATACATCAGGCTCAGTTCCTGTAACGAATTGGATGGAAGTGTTGGGAGGTCATGAATCAGTACACTGAATCATTTGTAATAAACTTGGATTTATTCCTGGCACCATGAGCTGCCAGGGATGTTACAGGTCGCTAGAGAGCGACACAGATTACTTGTTAAATCTACTTTACGCTCATAACCTTAAAAGTTAATAAACAAATTTCTTAAAGCTAACATTAATGACTTATCTCTAACAATTCATGCATAATTCTATCTACAATACACAAGGCCTGAGCGCGGCCACTTTTAGTCTCTCGCCAAAATGTCCTGCGAGGGAGCCCCGCGTCATAACTATCACCACTGGCTGGCGGTGGCTCCGCAGACCGGCCGGATGGCGGTCCTCATAGACGAAGACGGCGGGCGGTCTCAGGTCACCGACCTCCCACGGGTTGTTCCTCCTCAGCTGGCAGCGTGGCGTGGCGACGGAGTCGCCAGATCGTGCGGACTCAGTCAGTTGAGGGCACACGGGTGCTGGCCGTAGTTCAGTGCGGGCATGAATGGGCCCGATATGGCATTAGGCGGCGGATGCAGATCGGCTTACGCGGAAATTACTCGGGATCTTGCCATCTCCCGCCCAAGTTTCCTCCGCGGCAAATCTACGGTGAAGGATGTTCTCCTTCGCATGTGTTTTCCCGAGAATCTCCTTCCTCTGAGAATGCCTTTCTAAGAATCACTTTCTAAGAATAATGCCTTTCTAAGAATGTCTTTCTACGAAGAATTTTCTGAGAATAATAATCCTCCTCTCTAAGAATGTCTTTCTACTAATAATGTTCTAATAATAATCTAAGAATAGTAATCTTAGAATGTCTTTCTGCGAACGTCTCTCTAATGATAATCTAAGAATAATAATCTTACTCTGCCCATCTCGCGTTCAAGTAACCTCTGTTTCCCCCTCCCAAAACGTTTCCAAATCTGTAGATCTGCCCCTTCCCTCATGATGAAACTTCCCATTGGCTGAGAGTAATTGCGTTCTAATATTGAAGTTCTCCAATCGAGTTGCAGCTTTTATGGAATTTTCCAGGGAGATCTCTCTTTCTATCTTGGGCCCCCTCCTCTCTCTCTCTCCCTTTGTGAGTGATTCCAGAAGCTTCTCTCGCAGCTGTCCGAACACTTGTTCGAGCGGTGGCGTTTTTTCTAGGCCATAAATTGTCAGCGGAGGCTGATCGGCAGCCTGCGACTGTTAAGTTCTAAATAACCCCTTTGGGAATTTGAGTTCCTTACGCGGGCGCGTGGCAAAAAGGGTGCGGAGGCACTTATTGTTCGTTGGGGGTGCCCGGTGGCTCGGGTGACGGCGTTTACGACGGGTCATAAACGTGTCCGCTGCTAATGGACACCCGTGTCAGCGGTCGGTACAGGCTCTGTCAAGTGGGGGTGCGGCCTGGCGGTCGTTAGGGGTCTTTGCGACAAAAGTCCCGTCCCGTGACCTACTTCACTGTGATGGAAGCTATTTCTATATAAAATTATTATAATATTATTGGTGACACCACAATATATATATATATATATATATATATATATATATATATAATTCTTGAAAATATTTGTAACGCATTTAAACAATGGCATTTGATATCAGAATTTTGTATTTGAACTATCCCGATCTTTCGATGTTGCTCTGCGAACGAGACTCTTGGAAAAGGCAATTTAATGTGCGATCTGTAGGGGGCTAAATAGTATTGATTACCCAAACACCTTTTCAATGTATTTTAGTACTTCAATGTTGTCATACGTCATAGTCGTTCGAAGATGTGATCTGGGAATGAACAACAAATACCATTACTAAAAAGTAACCAAAATTTTACTTTTAATTTAAACCAAAGATTTGTTTTGTAAAAATAAATGATTACTCATCCATTAAAAAATAGAATTCCAATTACTAAAATGACGAGTTTATAACAATTTCCTCTTAAAATGACAGACATTCAAGTAAATATCATTTTACGACTTTAAACTTCGGAAAGATATTTCTGTTATTAATGTAATCGTCAGAAACGTTTTTATCTGTAAGGCAGATAAAAACGCAGGCTATAAGTAAAGCAGCCGAAAAATACGAGGATTTTTTGGCAGAAAATGTGTATATCAGGTCCTTTTTATCGAAAGAATTCTAGCTTCAATTTTATTAAAAATTACTTCCTCCAACACGTCAGAATCCACAATTTGTGCCTCCATTACGTGGGTGTTTTGTGGGTTTAAAGACTTTTCATTTACGTAAAAATTTCGGCCTGTCCGAATTTTCACCCGATGTTTCCGTGTGTGAGCAAAGCCAGCAGTAAACCATAGACGAAAATGTCGCAAAAATTGATCTACCTCCAAAGATTTGGTTTATATCGTGGCTCCTGAATTTCAAACGTATATTTTCATTACGGGAGTACTCGGCATTAAGCTTCAACGACATTTTCGAGTTACTCAACGATAGTTCGACTCTTGTCTGTGGCGGATTTTGATACTAGCTAAATAGTTCGAACTCAGCCTTTGGTCTGGAGAGCTTCAGAGGGCATTTTCTCCGATCGGTAGGTCCTGCTGTTCTCTCCAGTAAAAGGCGGAAGTGGTATTCTGACAAACTGTCCACGGCCCACGCGCTAACTTTTATGGTTCTCTTTCTCTTCCTTTACACATTTTGTTACACTTACATTCACTACACTATTAAACACAACAGACAGGAGCAACGCTCAAACGTACTTTTATCAGAAAAAGCTCCGATTTCGTTCCTCAAACGGTTTGTACAAATAGTGCACTGTATAAGATGACATAAAAGCCATTTTGCTGTATTATTTTGTTGTTGTTTGTAAATTACGCAAATATTTTTTGAAATATCTCTCACACCTTTAATACACACATTGCATCATTTTTGCACTTTGGGGATAGAAGTGCTTCAAATGACTTTCAGTTAAGTTTTGCGAAAACTCAAAAGTTTTCTGCGAAAAAAACTTCAAATTTCGCATTTACATTAAAGCTTATGTTCTTAAATAACGCAACACTGGACTCTGAACCAGAGTTAGATGTTCCATCCATCCAATTGTAAAAGGCAGTTTTAAAAATTGAGTACTCTGCGGACACTGATTTCCCACTCGACAAAGGTCTAGAAAATTAAATTTAATTAAAAAAAACGTATGGTAATTAAAAAACTTACGAAATATCGATAGTTTTGTCTAGATAAACAATACTTACTTCTTACTGAAAACATTGGTTCTAATTACCTAAGGATTTCTCGCACGCTAGGACAAGATTTTTTGCACAGACAGCTCCCTAAAAGCATTCTTCTATTTCGTTAGGAGTACTGTATTGTCGTATTTTCAAGAAACTAAAAAGGTGGTATAAATCATAAAAAAGCCGTAGTTGATCTTCTGATAAACTGCCAGTTTACCTCAACGGAGTCCAACAACAATATTTTAGTATTTATTTATTTTCTGTTTACGTCCTTTCCCAGAACAGAAAAAACGAATTATTAGGATAAACCACGATAAAAATTGGGCAAGTAGTTTTGGAAAACAAGAATTAAAATTTTGTTCAGTGACGGATGAAAAACACCCGACTTATAAAAACACGAAAATTCCGATAATTGAAGGGATCAGTTGAACAAGGGGCTATCTCACTTTGACCTAGTTCTGAGATGCTGAGGATTTTACTAGAACTTTCATGATATAATTCAGAACACTTTTAAATACAGTTCACTTGCATGCAAGTCCATACTGGATTGACAATCCCTAGCTTTAACAAAAATGGAAATTTCATATAAGATTGTTTATATGTAGAAAATATAACAGTTTTGAAGTTGCTGAAAGAATCCTTGATATGCATACTAGGGTTAATAGTAAAAGAACTGTAGTAGATTTATTAATGTAAGTATACAATTTTTAATAATGTATCAATATAGAGAGAAATTTCTGTTTTAAATGTTTGCCATATATTTGTTACAAATAGTTATTTCGGTTACAAATATTGCTACAGTACTTGTAAACCTTATTCATTTTTATAAGTATTTAACCTCCAGGAAACATCTTGAGTTCCTTTTAAAATAAAAATAACCTAAAATCGTCAATTTAACATGACTGGTACAGGACACATTGTCTCTCCTTAAATTCGATGGCGATAATTTTGAATATAGCTGTTCCAGAACTTAAGTGAATTTGCAAATTGAAATACGTCGTTTCTGCCTCAGAGGAATCAGAGTTAATTGAGTGTTCGACGTGACCCGACAGCAGCGAAGCAGATTTGCTGCTGTCGGTTGATGAAGCACTTACTGCGCGCGTGTGAAGTCGCTACGGCTGCCATCGTAAACGAAACAATTTTACGCAGCGAGCTGTGCTATAGCGGACGCAGTTGCGGATAAACGCATGACCGCTTGACGACAGGCTTCCTAGAAAGGCTAGTGAGATCACGTGACAATCCTCCGTGCTGATACCTCGGAGGCATCAGAGGCGCGATATAGCCCATAAATTCCCTGTAGCCCGTCTCTCCTTCCATAACCGATTTTAGTATCAATGAGAAGAGACGGGGCGCCCGGCGGTGTGCTGCTGTGATGAGGCGAGGGAGCGGCCTAAGCCACAATTCACGAGCGACCACTTCACAAAACTGGTGATCCGATTAAGGGGAATTCGCACTCTGCCTCGTGTGTAATATCCGTGACGTGCGCTTTCCACGTGGTGCTTCCCCTCGTGTGGAAGAAGCCGCCGATTGCGAATGCTGTGGCAGCTTAGAGTAAGTCAATGCACTCGTTTCTGCTGTGTCCTCTCGCGCTTTTGAGAAGTCGTGGATACGGCGAGGGTTACCAACTAGTTTGGTATATCTGTTCTGAGGTCCACTTACTGTTGGTTATTTGCAATATGATGTATCAAAATATGTTATCACAATTATAAACTAGTGGTGCTACAGAATAGCACAAACATTACCGTGTTAGTATTCTATTTATTTTGGTTTCGCTTAACGACTTGCCAGCTGTCCAAAAGACTTTTTTTTAAAAAATTTCGTAATTTTTCGGTTTCCTAATAATAGAACGGAAACTTTATTTTTGGAATATTAAAGAACAATAAACCTCCTCCTTATTTGCAATTTTCTTTGAAACACTTGGAGCCGTTTTTAAGAAAAATGACGTTTAAGCGATACTGTAAATTTGCACTTCTTTTCACAGAAAAACTATTGAGTTTTTGAAAAACTTATGCAGCAAGATTAGGCACGCAAACCAACAATTACAACTGCAACTGAGAGAAACAAATGTCACATTTTTTAAAATTAATTTCCTCTCAGCAAAACCTATCATCCGGCGTTGTCTCCACATGAATCTTGCTGGAAAACACAATCGGCAACAAGCTTGCCCAATCCATCATGTACTCCAGTCCTACACAGTCTCCTGCCAAAATCCATCCCTTTCACCTTCCTATATTCTCCACTCCCCACCCTCATTTCGAACCCACTTACCTCCTCCTCTGATCCTTCTGCCGTTTCTCCTATTCCCACTACCAATTCTCCTACACCTGATGCCTCACTTTCCTAACAACCTGTCACTGCCGGGACAGACTACGACTTTTGAACTCGTACTCGAGGTAAAAATGGAGTAAAAAAAAAACAACAGTCAGATGCAGTAAAAAAACATCCGTGTAGGTACTTGCAAAAGATAAACATACTGCACCATTATGTTCAATCCCTTTCAAATAAAACAGAGATTATCGAAGCAGCCCTTCAGAGCGATTTAAATCAAATGGATGTTGTTTGCTTTATAGAACATTATTATTGTGGTTATTATATATTATTATAATTATGGTATTTCATTATGAACTTACAATTTTCCAAATTCCAAACTTTTACCTCGCAGGCTATTATTGTAGAGGAAAGGAATTTCATAAAGGTTCTTGCATTTACGTTCGAAATATCGATTCTATTTCCTTGACGGAATTAAATGTGTATTCCGTTGAAAATGTTTCTGAAATATCTGTAGTACATCTTCCTATCCTAAAAATTAAAAAATAAATTAGTTTCCTGAATGTTGAAATGTGTTATAAATATAATTTATATTATTCAGTGTAAGTAACTAAGTCTTCTATGTAATTAAGTATTATTATCGTCATTATTATTATTATTATTATTATTATTAATAATAATAATAATAATAATAATAATAATAATAATAATAATAATAATAATAATAATTATGTGTAGTGCAGTGGCGTTGTGTAACTGAGGGAAGCAAGTGTGTATGAAAGACATTACAACTCGGTGTTTCGCAGTGCGGTGAAGTGAAGTGTAGTGAAGTGGAGTGCTATGAAAGATTTCACGGTGAAATGTTCACGTAAACTTGTAAAGTTTGTAGATTTTGTAAAGTTGTGAAGTTCTGTAATGTTAAGTTCGTGTAGGTTCTCAAACTTAATAGCATAATTATTAATAAATCTAATCTAAATCTAAATAATCATTACTACTGGCGAAAAATCTAATCGAAAAATCTGATCGAAACCAGTGGTGCTGTTTTAGCACCCCTAGTTTAGATAAGTTTTCATTTAGAACAAAAATATTGATCTACAATATTGTTTTATTTCAATTATAATTTTTTGCACTTTTCAAAAGCACAAAATATCTTACCGGCCTTTAAATCATATGAGGTGAAATGTTAACGAAAAAATGAGAGGTTTTAAAAAAAAGCAAAATTACGCAAAGAAATTCCCATGCTTTCGAAAATTTGGCCGTGGCCTTATCACCATATTCACGGAAAAATCCGGAAGACGCCGAAAAAACTTATAACTGCAGTTTCGAAAAATCAAGGATTTTAACGAAAATGAGACCTACCTGATTATTTTAGGGTCCTTTGCGATGACCGAGGTCAGAGTTAAAACAAAGCCTTTTGAGACATTTTTGAGAAAATTTTGAAAATGTTGAGTGTAATGTAAAGTACCTGTTTCAAAATATGCGTTTCAAAGTCGCAGGACCTCGAGTTCGTTCAGGACGGGCGCGGATTTGAAATTTTGAATATCAACGTCAACTGTTTAGCGCTAATATTGATCATCAACAGACACGGAGAGAAGGACGGATTAACTGACAGAGATTTTGGCGTCAATCGATTATTAAGTGTGTAGAAACTACACAACTTGTAATTTTCTTGTAATTTTTCAGACTGTTCTGATGATGATGATGATCGCATCGCGATCGAAAAGATTTCAAGCTTTAAATATATATTTAATACCAGACAATACCTTTTATTTATTTAATGTGTTTTAATTAATTTTCTACATACAAGAACAAGATTTATTCAGTTTTGTGTTATCATGGCCTGCCAATGAGGTTTTTCTGGTGGTTGATTTCAAGCGCACGATTACAGTATTTTCTCATTTTAAGAAGAAAGGCCAGAGAGTAAAAGAAATGAACTGAAAACACATGCACGCATCCCATTCGTCAGAAGTGTGTCCTTGATTGACCAAATACAACTTTCGTTTGCCCAGGCAGAGAATTGGATTTTCGAGCTGATACCCGTCCGCACGGGGGCTCCGCGCTGCTCATTAGCATTCTGCAGCGCCCGCCTGCAAATCAATTTCCTGTCACTTCGCCTTCCTGCTATAAGGAATGAAAAATAAGCTTCTACGCTGCTTTCCGCGTCTCGACCTCGCTAAGCCTCCGTGTCTTCTCCAAAACAGCCCTGTTCTATGGAGGGAAACATGAATAGGCATCGAAGGAATCAGGTGCAAATAATAAGTAAGGGGTGGATTTTAATGAAATTAAATTTTTCTTTGGACTTTAGAAGAGTGCCGTTTAATATAGGCGTTCATTTTATTTTATAACTAAATGAATTGACCCATTTTATGTCTTTTTTTAAAATTTTTATTGATTTCATCGATTTTCATACCATTTTAATGGCATTTACATCAAATAATATTTACAAAAAGGAACAAAAGTTCTCCACAGAATTGCTGGGTAGCTTTTTCGATTTGTTTGCTCAGAAATTCCAAGTCTAAATTCAGTCGTTGTGAGAAAGGTCTAAGGTTCCTGCGACGCCTATCAGCGCCATTGTCGGTTCAGTCCATTTCGAGATAACTAAAGACAGAAATGTTCTGGTGAAGAACCAAAAGTCCAAACCAAAAGTTCGAAAGCTGATTGCACTCGAACGAATTGATTCAGCCTCGATTACAGCAGCGCCGTATCCAAGAACTTGATTTGTTCAGCCAAACTGGTTTTGATTACATTTTTTACATCATTTTTCTTTGCTTGTAGTGGATTTGTAAAACATTTTACGAGCATTTTGTTTAGCATTTTTTGCGATATTTTATGCCATAAACATCCTGGGGCTACTACCAAGCGAAGCAGTGCGAGTGTGTGTATGTGTGTGTGTGTTGTAGGAGGCGATGGCGTCGCCCCGAGCCGCCGCCGGCTGAGCGCCATGGGGCGGCCCCCGGCCCCGCCCCCGGCCGCGCGGCGGCGCAGGCCCCCGGCGCCCGCCCCCGCCCCCGCGCTGTGGCCGCTCGCCCTGGCGGCGCTTGCGTTCGCCCCCTTGCACGCCCACGCCCACACACACGTCGTCAACGCAGGTACCAGCTACAGATCTTACCAACGCTTTACCTCTAAATTTAATTTTTGGAAGATCAGGTCCATTAATTTTTGAGGAAGACATTAACAAAGTGACAATTCTTTGTTAAAAATTGCCACTTTTTACACTTATTTTATTGATCAACGTTTCGATGGGTGTTGGCCATCATCAGGATCTAACTAAAAATAAAAAGATATAGTATAAAATGATATTAAAAATTGACCATTGCATGTACTCATTCATTTACGCTTGGGCTTTGACCCGACTCACAATTGTCTCGCGATGGACCCTCGTGCTCCAGCAACTCCATGTGGAGTTGGGTGTGGAGGCTTGATATGAGACGTTACCTGTATGGTTATTAGTAAGCCCTGATGAAGAAATTAATTTCGAAACGTTGGCGTAATTAATTGTTTCTCTAACCACATTGACCAATCCTGTGTACCGATTTTAATTTGGTATTAAAAATATTTGACATTAACTGTACATTATTTGAAAATATTAAAAAAATGATAGTAACTTCAATTTATTTGAAATTGACGTATAACAATTTTGCCATACCTCTTTTAAATTTTATTTTTGTTTATAATAATACCAATTTAAACATAAAATATTTTTGTACGAGAGAAAATAGAATCTATTAAATACAATGAATTTTCATTTACCTGTAATTAAATACGCGTGGATCTTGATGTAGGTACTCACTGAATATTATATGTCTAAATGTCATAATTTTGTTCATGTTATTTTTTGCCTCTGTTGACGAGGCAGCAGCCAGTATGGAAATTAAAAGTTCGCGGAATTATTGAAATATATGACGGAGGATTGGAGGGGGAGGGGAAAAATCGTTATTTCGTGAAATTTATGCAACGTTTTGCAGAAAACTATTTCGATATCAGTGAACCTCGAAACGTGTATTTCGATTGAAATCGATTTTCCGCAGCATTTATATAGTGTCCGTATATACGTACTAACACAAAACTAGTGGTGCTGCCTAAGTATATACTTTCTTGCAATGATTTTAAACTCACAGCAATTGATTTGAATTGATTGAATATTATCATTGAATCATCATATTATCATTATTATCATTGATTTGAATATTATATTGGACAATTAATTTGATGTGATATACGTTTTACAATGAGAACCAGAGAGGAATAAACTTGTTTGAAATTTCAAAATACAAAAATTACTTACAGGGACTTCCAATTTATTTAGTATATGAACATGTGAGTAGAATTGCTTCAAATGATTTTCAATAAATTCCTAAAATATCTCTGCGGCAACAGAGTTGATACAAACAATTATCCCCAGGCCAGGCTCGAACAAGCGTTCTTCCCCCGAAACGCTGGTCCGAACCCGTCTTTTAACCAAGTCTACTAACAACCAAGGGCGTTGCGTCCGGGGTTGGTCAAGAGACACGAGCTCTTTCAAAGGCGTCCAAGGCAGACCCACACGCAAATACGTCTTAATTCGTGTTTCACTCCCGTGCAACTGCGACCCGATTGTTTGAAAAATATAACCCGAAACTGAGATATGGTGCTAAATGGGTAGGGAATAGGATGATTTAGAATGAACGTCGTAGCTTTCATAAAAAACAACTTCAATTAGTGTCTGCGGAACTTAGTTTCCGTATTTAAATTTTAAAAGAATTGTATATCTAAAACCTAGGTAGATTGTTAGGTCGTGATCACCTCTGGTGATTCATAAGGATATTACCATCAATTAGTGCTGCCTCCCTTCATATGGTATTCTTTCTATTTTCGATGTGGACACCGCTACTAATCTCCTCCATTTCCTGTGGTCAGCTGTCGCTTTGAAGATTTCAGCCCACAATAAATTCATGTTTTTTTTTTATTTCGCCCGTCCATCTTGTTCGTCTTTGCCTCTTCAACCTTCTGCACTCCTCAGTATTACGTCTTTTTCTAATGAATTTTCACTTCTTATTAGATGTTAAAAATATTTCGGTTTATATCCTGTGGCACTAGCTGCAAGCGAAGGCCCGGCTTTATGCTTCCAATATCGATGCACAACAAAATGAACAAACGTTTTTAAGGAACTACAGAAAAATAGCTCGACATAAATGAGCAACAAAAATCAAACCGCAGTAGCTTACAATACTTCGTGAATTAATTTAAAAAAGTAACCAAATTTAAAATTATAGAAAGAATAGCACAAGTTATTCGCCAACTGCCAACGTTCACAATCCAGACGCACGATTTAAATGTTGGTGGTATCTGGAAGTCTGTACATGAAAGCCCTGCTGTAAACTCATATTGTAAATAATACAACGGTTGATATTAAACTTAAGGGGTCGGTTCGTTACGATATTCAATACGTAAATATCGTTTGAGCAACGTTTTCATGCAGCGAAGTGAAGTCTACGCGTTCAGCATTTTTTGTAATGGTAACAAATGTTATTTATTCCTCAAAGGCGAAAATATTAGTTTTATTATTCGTGGCTCGGAATTGCTTTTATTGAGGTAAGTAAGAGCGCAAAAAAATAATCCAATATTTTTAGTATACAAATAATTTTTCAATTTTTGCACCCCAGAAAGCTGGCACCGTAACCCTTCAACACCTCCTTTATTCCTCTTAACAAATCCAGGAAATTTAAATAATATTGCAAAGAGTAGGGTTGTGCTTGCCCGTTCCTGTATTTTGGAATGGAAAACTTCACTCAAGAGCAAAGACGTTTTCTAATATTTTTGTGACTAGCAAGGGAAGCGAAACGCTGTCCAGGAACTTCAGATGTTTTAAGGAAGTTGTTGTTAAGGAGTTGTTGCAAGAACGTGTCTATAACACTGATTAAACCTTAATTGAAAACTTGTTTCAAACGTCATTTGTATTGTTTTTATTTTTTGATATAGTGTAAGTACGAAATTACATTTATCCATTTCTAACAAATAAACACGTGTAATTAAAAAATTTCCTTCTCAACGGAAACGATAGGGAAATGGATAAGGAAAGAGTGGGGATTCGAGAGTTCTCGCACGGGTACCTAGTGTTCTTTATTCCATAAATCAAGCATCTCGTTATGCTTCTTTCATCCATTATCTTCCATTACTTTGCAGAAGGCAATGTGTTCTTTTTGGTTCTTCCTTGCATTTGTGTGTGTTGCTGTGCAAGGCCTTCAGGCTGCTGAATCTAGACCGAGGAGCCAGGCAGTGTGTGTAGTGTAATATGTTCATATGTGCTCTCATGAGAGACATAGCGGGTACCCGGTGCGGGTAGACGAAATTGACATCCCCTGACAGCTGGAAAAAGCCCCAGGAAGGAAAAAAGGGAGAGGGAAGCACGTGCATTTCACAATTACAATATGTATGTTGAGGAGGCATGCAGTTTTTTTCAATCTGATTTATCTGATTCAATCTGAATGGTGATGATGCGTATACGGACATGTAATTATGTTAACTAAATTAACGGAAATGAATTTGCTATTTATCTAGCAAATTAATTAAGCAATAGAACGGGGTAATTCGAAACATGTTTAAGCTTATCAATATGAATGTTCCGGAGTGTTAATTAGCGTTCTGTGTTGGGATGGCCTGCTGCTGACTCCGGATGTGGCTTTTCAAAGGTTAGCAGCAATGAAAGCAGGCTATAAATTCTGCAGGATCTAAACACAAGCGATCGAGTAATATTCTCTGGTATGAAGAACTCTGCATACGCGCTGCAACACACATTAATACGCGCGCATGTGGTTGCATGTTCACAATATAATGATCTCTCGTTTTTATTCAATTTGTACGAGATTATGATGTCAGTACCTCTATAAAGATGAAAGTATGTTTGTGTGTAAGTTCACTTTGCCACAAAAACCTTAGAATCGCTGAAGTGCTTTCTTCCAAATTTAACACCAATATTTTTGTGTACCCAAGAATAAAAGCTAGCGGAATTTCGACTTAAAACCTACTCCAAAAAGTGATTTGTCGCAACATCATTGAATTGCTTTCTGGTGTTCGATCTCTAATAAGTCTAACTTGACTAATATTAGAATCAATACGAGAATTGTGAATGAATATGTGCATTTTATTTTCCTGATCATTGTGTGAAAGTGAAGCCAACAGATTCGTTTAATATTAAAAGTGAATAATATCACAAACACATTGTTTTCTGAAATATATCTCGAGGTATGCAATTAAGTAAACTTATTTTCGTTATTATATTAAAAACATTTCAGTGATTTAATGTTTACAATTTTTCTTCATTCCAAAATATACGTTATAAAGATAAAATAATTGAATTGGCACAAATGTCATTTTGTGCTTTTGTTCTTTTCAAAATTTTACCCTTCTCTTGCCTGTGGAGAGAACTTGGGCATTTCCACTCCTTTCAAAAAATAGTCCTTTTGAATATTATTTTTTCATTTACCTGCATGACTCAAACTGGTTTTAAAACAATAGAATACTACATCAAGCAAATAAAAGGGAATTTTACCTCCGCCTTCGTGTTTGCCAAAACACTGATGATTATCGCTCTAACTGGCGTTGTTACAATAATGAGGTGACCAGGACGATAATTATCTAGTGCACCCATTTGGTTTATAAAATCAAAACTAAGTTACAAAACCAAATTTCTGTGGAGGCAGAGTATTTTTAAATATCTCGTAAACGAACGTGTGCGTATATTTTTGCTTAGGCATGTTCACGCTCAACAAAAGCTTTTAAACGACTCGAGTGCTTGCTCCCGGATTTGAATCGACCACTTTCGGGGTCAGAGGCACACACGAGGGTTGCAAATCGAAATGCTGCCTCAGAATGTACGTTTAATATTTTTTTACAAAATTGATACGACCCCAAATCCTCCCCTTTTATAAGCGTACGTGATTATTGAAATAAACTCACATTCCGTTCTTTTGACAATTATTTGTGTCTTCCTTTGGGAACTACTAAACCGTTTCCAAAGGGGATTTTTAACTGAAAAGGGAAGTATTTTGTTGAGCGTAACGTAAAGTACTTTTTTGAGTCATTATTTTATATTATATGAATAAGAATGTTTTGTATTTTTACTCACAAAACTGTTTTATTCCTATCTTAATGGCACTTTTTACATTCACTCTTCAAAATAGGAAAAGCTATTAACAGGTACCTCATCCAAATTTTATTCGTTAAAGTAGAATTCAGTAAACACTATTTTTGTACTACTGAAATATCTCGAAAGTAGTGAACAAAATCCATTCGTAAATGTATGTTTTGGAAAATCGAGAAAATATTATACTAACGTTTTTTTTAATTTATTCCAATAACGTAATTAGGCTTCGCGATAAAAGTTACAAATGATTCTTCGATTCTTATGACAAGAACTAGTTACAACTTTCTACTTATCCGAATAACATGGGACATTGACTAGGGCTGAGTTTGAGGCTATTTATATATCAATCAATTGAGATAGAATATTTTCAGTTTTCTTTGACATTTCAAGATGTACCTGAAGATGACGCGACACAAAACCTCTGAACGTTGAACAATAACAAGTTATTAATAAAAATTAATTATGAACATGAATAAATAGTTTATTCAAAAAGTAGTCTGTCTACAAAATAGAGGTGTACTTCATAAACAAATCTGTATCCATTATATGTTTTTTTAATATCACATGTTGAAGAGCAAATAGTGAACATATGCGACTCATCTTCATTTTATACTTCCATAAAATTTGTTCTAGAAGAGTGTGAAGTATTCTGTTCATGCCTTTCCATTATTATATTACTTATTATCTTGTATCACCTTCACGCAAAATTTACTGCCAGTGCAGTGGGGGCGTGCCGCTTGGATGGGGGCCAGTGAAATGTGTAAAACTATAGACACACAAATAAAACACTAACAATACTTTATTGAGAACTTTGCTACAATTTTGCCTTATCCGTATTCGTACAAAACTTTGCCGAGAGTCGTCAGTTCGCCCGGAGGAGAAGTGAAGTCCCGTTCCGAATTGTAGTAGTCCAGAAGTCTCTAAGGAATGCATAGTCACTTCAGTATTCTCGAAACAAAATCCAGAAGGTGGAACTTAAGACTAGGGACTTATCTCTCCACTAACACTTCACTAGGAGTGGTGGCTCAGTGCATTAACTGATGTCACTGCAGTGTCTCTGATCGGGAGGTCTTAGGCCCGAGTCCCGACGGTGGCTGGATTTTCGACACTGGCTTGTCAGCTAGGTCGAATTCAGTCTCTGGTTGGAGGAGAATTATAGCTACAGGCTGCTGTGATCAAGAGTTTTCCGCGGTTTCTCAGATCAACATCCGGCGAATGCCGGAGCAGTACCCTAACAAACGGGCCACAGACCGCGCGTGAACTTCCTTTCCTCTTCCTATCCCCACCACTTATAGTAACATGTACTTCACTACCACACAGGCCGGGAGACCGGTCGAGAGCTTCGAGCTTGTCCCGGCTGGTGGCAGATACCTGGTTGAGGGAAATCCGACGGTACGTCGGCGCTCGACGTCGAGCGGAAGATTGCCGCCACTTCTTGGGGAAATAGCATGCACTACACTTACGGAACCAATGCTCTCGATATTTGATGCTCCCGGAATCACTTACAACCCACCACCCACCCACCCACTAACTGTTCCAATCTGACCCTTGTCCGCCTAGACTCGCTCGGACGCCTCCAAGTCCCGGGAGCGGGTTCCTTCCCGACGAGCGCGCCCTGTGGTTACGAATGCTCGCCCCACACCCTGCAGCCTGTGCGCGTTTGCTTTGCAGAGAACGACACTGCGTGGGCGGCGGTCGGGCGCGCGTCGCTGGCGCCGGCGGAGGCGTCGAGCCCCTCCGCCAGCGCGCCCCCACCGCCCGGCGCCGCCCCCACCGCCCCCACTGCCGCTGCCGACACGCCGCTGCCGCCGCCGACGACACGCGCCGCCAGCGAGGCCCCGGCTAAGGCCTCCGCCCCCCCATCGCCCACGCCCGCGCCCGCGCCCGCGCCTTCGCCCGCGCCCTCGCCCTCGCCCTCGGGGCCACCGCCCACCGCCACCGCCACCGCTGCCGCCGCCGCCGCCGCAGAGACGTCCATTGCAGGAGCGGTAAGGCACCTTCTACTCCAGTCAGAGCTGCCTCTGACGTTCATCAGCTGTCACCGCATTAGCCAATCGGACGTTTGAGCGTCACCATTGTGACGTGTAATTCTTTCGATTGGATGTCACCGTAACAGCTGATTTACTTCAGAGGCAGATCTAAATAAATCCAATATACTCCCAGCATTATCACCCCGCTGCTGTAGCCCTCTGCTAGGATCATCTGCTTCACGGGCAGACTCAGTATACGTACCTATTAATATCGCTATGAGCGTTGTAAGAACGACAAACGTTATAACCTTCCTCAAGTGCTTCAGTACACTTATTAACTTCAAGGATAGAGGGTCGTCTCAGTTGTGGCCTGCGAAATTTTCATGTAAACTATTGTTCTTGAAAAAGAGATGGTTCACAGCCAACGTGACTAATTTACAAGAAGATATTCCTACAAGCGCACTTCCTTCATTAAACGAGGATTCAAGGGGAGGGCAAATGAGGGATATTTCCCCCTCCCCCAAATTTTTCAGTAACCATTAAATTTACCTTGCACGCAAGTTTCAAGAAAAAATATTTTCGGATTCTCATTAAAACGAATAAAATCGTATCGCATCAAGAGCCGTGTTAAGCCTGTGTAATTCTATATAATCTGTAATATGCCACATTCGACCAAAACATTTTGAATAAAGAAATCTTAAATTATCGATCACACGCGACCCACAGTCGGGCATTTATATATGTCCCTAAGACGGGAAAATATAACTTGAAATGGATTTTGATGTCCTAGAACATCACAAAAATGAACAACCCAAAAACTTTAAAAGTTTTGAATATTCCCAAATGCGAAGACAAATGACGTAAAATTTTACATCAAAACAAGTTCACATCCCAAGCACCTGGATATGTTAGTGGTGTCCTCGCAGCGGAGGATCGGAGGGGGGGGCATGCCCCTCCCAAAAAATAGGTCTTGAGACAAAATGGTAAAAGTGCAGGAAGAATAAAAATGAGAAACAATAAAATATTACAGAAACGTCTAAAATGTATCGATAAGGTAACCGCGCGATCTGTCCTTAGCCTTTTAGTTACAAATGGGAATCCGTTTCTCGCCCAAGAAATACCTCCTTTCTCTGCTAGTTGATGAAAGGAGCGTAGCGAAATTTGCGTGGTGAGACGGAAGAACGGGCCAGGTGGCCCGAGTCTCGCCACGTAAAATAAGGCATTAATTCAATTCAATTCAATATTGCGTTTTTGAGCGACATCGTGGACGGCTGGTCTGCGAGGAAGCAAAGCTACCGTTCAGCCGGAAGTGGGCGAACGTCAAGGCATCGCCGGCATCGACGGCATCGCCGAACGGTTTGCAAGCCGCGTATTGAGCGCCCGTCAAGGTAACAGATATTTAGTAAAACGATTAGGGACCGACAGAAACTTGAACGATAGCAGAAGCAGCAGAAAGGCTGTGATTGTAAATTTGCATATTCACGTAAAATCTAGGTAAATGCAGAGCAATTGAAAGAACCTTGTGCGCTGGTAATACAGTTCATTCTAAATATACATGTTACGAAAAAAAGCTGTGTTAATCTTCGTTCCTCAATTTTGTGTAATCTTGACGAGGGAAATTTCACTGCAAATAATTGTAGTAAGTAAGCAATTGAATAATGTGTTCTGCATAAAATCTATGAGTCTGTGTAGAAAGAGGGACATAATTTTGTTGCACTCCTCAGTAAAGAGAGTTAATATTTGTTGTTTAAACGGTGCTGGCCAAGCAAGCTACCGTGCACGGATATTTGTTGTAACATAACGAATTAGGAAGAAGTACTCGAAGCAGAGTGATAAGCAATAACAATTTTTAAAGGATGTGATCAGTGTTTTTGATTTCGCATTGAATATTTGTGTGCAATTTGATATTTGGGATCATATTGCATTCTTTGTCAGTGCTGTTATGTGTCATATTGTGGAGAATATACGCCCTGTTTTTACCTGAGTCTTGTCTGGATGTAAATCTTTATCATACCCCAGAAGATTAGCCCCTTGAGATTACAAAGCTCGTTCAGAGCATTCTTTCTAGCGCCGGCAAGCAAAAGCTAGCGAATTTTCTGTGCTTCTTCAGAGGGCAAGTAAAAGGCTTAAAACACCCTGTCATTCCGCATCCGCCCTGCTCGT
Source organism: Gryllus longicercus (assembly GCA_038098605.1). Taxonomy (NCBI): domain Eukaryota; kingdom Metazoa; phylum Arthropoda; class Insecta; order Orthoptera; family Gryllidae; genus Gryllus; species Gryllus longicercus. The sequence continues at coordinate 264,313 of JAZDUA010000529.1, read as the reverse complement.
CTGCTTCAGTGGTCGGTGGCGCCAGCGGCGTCGACGCCGGCGACGGTGCGAACGACTCCGGCCGCAGCCCCCACGTCGCCCGCCCTCCCTGCGCCGCTGCCGTCGCGCCGCCCTTTCCGGCCACCGCCGGCGCCGCACCTGCACCAGAGCGCGCGCTACGGCCCCTACTTCGAGGACGGCGAGGGCCCCGCCAACGTCACGGCGCGCGTGGGCTCCACGGCGCGCCTCGACTGCCGCGTGGGCCTGCTGCACGACAAGACGGTGAGCCACGCCCCCTCCCCCCGCTCGCCCTCTCCTCGCCTGCCGCGTGAGGCTCCTGCCATCCCTCACGTCCCTATCGCATTCCTGTTTCTACGCTCTCGTGAAATGTTATTGGTGCACTTTTTGTACCGTTACTCTAAATATCAACATTTCCTATTCTAGTTCGACTACTGTCTACTTACGAACGCATTGAAATGAGACAGTATCTCTTATTCGAAACTGAAATTAAACGTCCGGAAGTATGTTTGAATGCAACTTTTTTCGGCGTCTCCCGTGTTCGCTTGAACGGTGAGAACAAAGAGGCCTCTAAGGGAACTATTGGCGCAGATCTGCATGCCACCTTCGAATACTTCGATCTCAATCACGTGGATCGGCCGCCCTGTATGTAACACCTGTATATAACATGTTCTCAACATACGGGACTAGTGTCTGAAGTAGTTGACTCACGCTCAAACATCTGTGAATGAAATCCCTCGGTCAATTGAATCGGTACAAACAAAAACGTTCGTTTGTTTGCCGTTTTTGTGTTAACGGTGCTCTTAAAATATATTCAACTTTCTTTGCATTAAAGGTTTTTCTCCCGTTAACTATGTGACCTCTGTAGGGTCCTTCAACTATAAATGTTAAGAAAAAAACAATTTCAACTACAAACCTACTTAAAACCTTTTTGCTTGCTCTTCAAAATTTGAATCTCCAGAACATCAAACGTTTTATTTTCTCAGATTCAATTGCTGTCGGGTTGCGATCAACGCAAAAAACACCCGCTTTTTTTCAAGAAAATAAACATAGCCGTTTTTAAAGAGATGATTTTTCATCGACGATCAGACTTTGCCTCTATCTTCAATTTTGGAGTTTTTAAAAGTGAACTTTTCACAATTTTGGAAAATACAGAGTTCGCTGAAAATGAGACGCTCCGCCATTTTACCATTCCTTACTACAAGAAGAAAATGTGAAGCTAAACTTCGTAAGGTTTTTTGAGAAAAAAGTAATAAATTTAACAATGTCGTATATTTTGCCCAAAAGTATGCTAAAGTTACTTATATTTTTGAAAAATTGCACATGACCTTTCATACAATCTGTCTTTAAGGAACAGATTTTATTAAGTTGAAAAATATCTTTTTTCAATATTAATGCTATAGAAAGAGGCCGAAAATAATACACTTTTGCAATTTTCAGGAAATCAACAAACATGAAACCTGAACCATAACATATTAAGCGTTTTGACGCTACTCGAGGACAAAGTTTCCTAAATTTTTTTTTACTTCATGTAAAATATTCTCAAAAATTAAAATGTGCGTTTGAAACTCTGATAGACTCAGATTCCTTCAGATCGTTAGAGGAAAAACAATTTTGGAGAGAATCGTCTAAACGGTTTTGGCGCTAGCGTTGACCGCGCAGGGACAGACTGAAATTTTGGATTTTCCGGCATCAATCTCCCACAATTCATGGATTCTGCCTTCAGCAGGTGTTAGAGGAAGTCATTTACTATGCTTAGCGACAAAATTTATCCACTTTTCAGTTACCATGACCCGACAAAAGTTCGACCTATTCCAGCCCACGGTTTAATAACTTTTTGGGAAAAAATGTTTAAACAAAAATTAAAAGTTACCTGTGTTTCACGCGAAAATCAAATTTTCGAAAAATCCTTCATGACTTTATTTCAAAATTTATCTTTAGAGAACAGATTTCATTCAGGTAAAAAATCTCTATCAATATTTTTGCTGTAGGGAGACCCCGAAAAATATTTTGAATTTTTTCAATTTTTGAAAAGACAGGTTTCAATCAACATGAGACCTCTGAAATGTTCTTTAGGGTAGCCAATAAGAAAATTTAATTTTAAAAAATAGCGCCATTTTTTTTGAAATTTATGAAAATGTCTCAGGGGCTTCATATAAAGTATCACCCAAAATTAAAATATTGGTTTCAAATTCAAAGAACCGCGACATGAGTTAGATGAATTGGGAAATAGCAGTTTTGGAGATCATCGGCTGAATGGCTTAGCTTCTAGCGTTGTTAAGACGGACAGTTTGGTGTCAATTTATTTTTCGGTATCAACGACGCACAAAACATGGATTCTGGCTACACCACGTGTTAGAGGATATTTTTTCTAAATGTAACATTTGGATTTTTCCACTTTTTCGTTGCCATGGCTCTGTAATTAGTGTTTCTCTGCCGGAAATGCGCTGTTTTTTTCGCGCAGCATTACAAAACTATCTTTCCTTCTTAAGCGCGAAAGAGTAAAAATGCCAATATTCTGGACAAAATTACGCGAAAAGTACTTATTGCTTTGAAACATTGTACAGCATACGTTGCCCCCTGCACTTTGGCTTACTTATCTCCTTTCTCCCATCATTTAATAATCTCCTTCTACTTTTAATTTGAGGAGTGTGCTGTTTTTTTTTAACTATTTGATGTTTCATTCAAATTATCACACACTCACTTCTCGCCATACTTCTGTGCCATCTAAATGCAAATCCGTTCAAATTTATGAAACGTAACATTTGCGCGGGTAGTCAGAAAATTACAAACAAATCAAAACCTTAATTTCGGAACAAACGGATTTAAGCATTGAAATGTACATATCATATAATTAAAATAAGTACAATTTTTATGACAAAAAGAATGAGTCGTTTAAGCATTACTGAAAATGCGTAATTTGAAGCTCTTTTTTCATAGAAAGCTTTTGATTTTACAATAAAATTTATTGGGAATCTTTTGGAGCACTTCTAACTACAAATGCAACTTAATGTATACACATCGCTGAAAACTGCATATTAACGGCGAAGGACGTATTAAGAAAATAAAAAAAGGTAATTAAAAAAATGAATGCAGCAAAATGGCTTGTATGTCATTTTATATAGTACATTTGACAGTATCCGTAAAAAAGTTTGAATGAAAAATTTGGAGCCATTTCGAAAGAAATAGCGTCTGAGCGATTATGAAAATACAGAATTTCGAGCTCATTTTTACTGAAAAGATTTGAATTTTCGAGAAACATTATATCTTTTCAAGCGCAAATATCCATGAATGCAATAATCCTAACTAATGTAAATATTAACGACGTGACAGAAAAGTCAAAAAAATACATTTTTGTAATATTTAAAAAAAACAAAAGATTCCAACAAAATGGCGTTTATGCCATCATATGCCCTATCACTACCAAACGTTTAAAGAAAAAATGCAGCCGTTGTTGAGTAACTCTTATTTTTGTATTTTTTTAGTATAGCACATGTTTCATGCAATATTGTGTGAAAATTACTAAACTTTTCCACAAAATTCACAGGACCTTATCGAATTTCATTTAAAGGAAAATTCTTCAATATTGTAATTATAAGAATAAATTTCAACATTTGTTTTTTTGATAATTTTAAGTTGTTAGTGAAAAGCTATGCCACCTTTATTTTTGTATTTTAATATAATCTTACAATAAATTAAAAGAAACAATTTGGAGCCGTTTTTTAAGAAAATTTTGAAAGGCTTCAAATAAATGACCCCCCAAACATTAATGAATGTTTTTGTAACTCCCAGAGCTTCGACTCAGACAGGGGGGTTTTCAGGTTAGAAAAAATAGTACGCATAGTTTCGGCGCTAGTGTTATTCAGGACAGAGAAATAGTCAGACAGGCGGTCGGACGGACGCTTAAAAATAACTTTTTCTTTAACAGGGGAACGCAAACCGTGTATTTTCGTTGAAGTCTCGAAATCAATTTTAGCCAGCAATAAATAACATTCTCTACACTTCCTACATTACTCCTAGTATACGAAACAGTAAAAATATGTTATTTCAACGAACATGACATCTGCACCATTCTCTGAAGGGTCCTTTACAATGAGAATGTTCAATAAAAAATTGTCGGGATTTTTTAGGAAATTCTGAGGCTAAATGTAAAGTGCCCTCAAAAAATGGAAATATGCGGTTGAAACTCCCGAGGGCTGAGTTCGTCCGCTCAATCGGAAGATAAGTCAGGTGAAAATGAGTTGTACGGTTTAGACGCAATCGTTTTCCTCTGGCGAACGGGCACATAGATAGACGTTTTGCCGTAATCGATTTTTCTGTACCAAGGAGTCTCATAGAATGGACACAACGTATCACAGTTTTGTTTATATACTTAGCACTGTGCTTATCCACTTATCTGTTGCGAGGGTCAGACAATATGAGCTTTTCTGGCCAAAATTGGCCATTTTCCGGCGCACGTTTACTTAACTTTCGTTTCTTACTAAATAAATGCAAGAAAGTAAAAATTAAAATTAATTTAATTTACTTCTAAAGTTTTTAACATTCCGATGAAACGTTTTGAACGCTTTTGCAGGTAATTTACTATTTTGGCCCATATACTTCTTTTTCCAACTTAACACTGGCTTTAATACTTATCGTAATTTGGCCATATTAGAGTAATTTTTAACCTATGTCTGCTGTCCTCGGCGATTGACTAGCTGGTGTTGAAAATATTGAAAACGGTTGAGTGTACTTTTATTAGTTACATTTTTAAAGGAAATAAATGACTGAGAAAGCCAAATAAACTGTTGTGCTAAAGAACTGACCACATGAATAAAGAAAAAAATGTAATACATAAGCCAAACACTGTAACTACAGAATTTATCAACACGAATAAGTATAAGGAAATATTTAAAAATTGAATGTAACTTTTTAATGTGATCAGGATGCGGTGAAATATTTACAGGTTTTAACTAAGTTTCATTTAGATTGATAAGAAAATATTGAGTTGAGAACATGTAAATGGTAACCTATCTACTTAATAATATTGACAAAAGAAAACAAAAATTTAAAGACACAAGTTAAATATCACTATTCTATTTGTACTATCTAAAAAACACTATTCATGAGATATCTAAGTGTAACAGAAGTTAATCAAACTACTAATTTACCTAAACGGCCTATCTTCTATACTTTACTATATACAGGACTTACAATTTGCAAAGGATTCCGATACTACAGAAAATAAGAAAAAAGTGCGTGGGTGCGTATTTGGTGGCGAAGGGCTGGGCAGGCGATGGATCAGTGGAGACGGCTGGCCCCTGTCTGCCAGAAAAAGCTTAGAGCCTCCCCCGTTGGAAAAAGGCCCGCCCAGCCAACTGCCGGCCGACGTCGCCGGCTCTTATCTGCGTTGTCATTGATGGTCAGGGTTCTGACGGTTTTTATCGTTTCCGTGTTTTCGGGCGTCACCGTTTGCTTTTCTTCAGTAAAACCCTTTGGCGAAACGTAAGCCCCATCCGCCGAGGACCTCCCAAAATAAGCCTGGCAAAAATTCTCCTGAACAGTTACTAGATCTCGGTCCGTATATGAAACTAAATAGTATCGACAAACTGTTGTTTAAAAATCACATTTTGTGTCAACCCTTTCCTACAATTAAAAACTACTATCGCACTAAAAATGACATGATTAATAAAAATTAGGATACTTTTACAATTATACAATTTTGTTTTTACTTTTTCGCACTAATGTAAGAAAAAAATGATGTAATGGTGGGCCGAAAAACCGAATTTTCCACACAAAAACTCTCATTGGCGGGCCCTGGCATCGAAAAAGTGAAAAAATCCAGTTGCTAAATTTAAAAGTATTTCCACTAACACGTGTTGCAGCGGAATTCGCTTTGCGCGCCCTTGGTGCCAACGACTGCCTCTCCTCCTCCGTCCGTCCGTCTGTTCACAAGGCGAGCGCATCAGCCGTTCGGCCGATTTTCTCCAAAATTGATAATCCTCAATCGTTCTAGCCTGGTGCCGCAGCCCCTAGAATTTGAACTATTTTTTTTAATTTTGTAGTGTACTATACATGAAGCTCTTCGGACATTTTCAAAATTTCCAATAAATGGCCCCCAAAATTGCGCAGGTCTCATTTCTTTTGTATCCATCATGTTTCGAAAATTACAAGTATTCAAACTTTTTTCGGTGGTTTCCTACAACTATAATATTAAAGAAAGACATTTTCCTAAATAAAATCTGTTCTTTACGGACATATATTGAAATAAGGTCATGTTCAACTTTTCGAAAATATGAGTAGTTTTCGTGTAATTTTGGCCAAAACAAAGGTACTGTTATTTTTTTTGAAATCCGCTTCAATGTTTTCATTAAAATTTCTTCACATATGCAATAAGGGAAGGCAAAAAAGTGCTAGTCCCATTTTCCTGTTTTACTCGTTTTTTATTTCGAAAATCCCCAAAAAATTCAAAACTACAAAATTGAAGGTAGCGACTTTAGCCTCAGAGAAAGTCTGTTCTAAAAAAGAAGCTCATTAAAATGGTCATGTATATTTGTTTATAAAACAAGTAGTTTTCTCAAAATTTCTGCTTAAAATTAATGAAATATTTATAGGTTTCCATCAACTATAGGATATGAGAAAAGTTCTCGGGGAACAGAAATAGATCCTAAGGCTATGAAAAATAATTAATTAAATTTTAATTATAATATACTATTGAAATGCCAATATTATTTATATTTCTACTTTATTCTACAATTTGTATTTTCAATGTATTGATGTATTTCTTTCAAGCAGTCGACAAAGCTTAAATGAAATTTACGTTATGGATATTTGTATAGCTCGCTGTTGTCACTGATGGTAGCGGTGATAATATCAAGCTGCTTTATTTACTCCAGCTTTTGCGTAATAATTAGCCCTTTAGAAATGATTTGGAACGTATTTGATAATCTAAATTTTTTGGCCGTGTTGCGAGGTATAGATCATATATATTTGCACCGAACTGTAGGTCACTTATCTATGCATATTTCAGCATGTCAGCAGCAACACATTCCATATTATGCACTTTTAAAATTTCAACGAGTTCAAGCAATATAGTAGCACTTTGATTATCCATTTCTGTATAAAAATGAGGTTTGCTTATTGGGTAAGATTTTGTGAGTAAAAATTAAACAATGGCTTCCAAACCTTCAGGATTTATTTTATATTTTTATATAATTAACACGTTGGCTTTTGTAGACTATAAGAAAGTTAAAGGGTTCATTTTACTGTTTTCAATATTTATTATATTAGATGAGTTAGCCACAGACACTAGTTTATAATAATGTTTTAAATAAAAATACTGAATCAAATCACAATAAACTTGCATATAGTTATCACTAAGCTTATAAATTGCAAAATAGTTATGGTAACGCTACGCTGGCAAAAGTGCGTCGCTCGCTGCTGTAAAATTTACTGTGAATACCGTAAGAGACAAAATGTTTTTTCGTGTTTGTTTCATTTGTCAAAGTAAGAAATGATTGGGGCACCTGACTATCGAAGTGAATGCAGATATGCATCACCGGTACTTCGTTGAATTGGACGTTTTCAAGTAATAGCTTTGATTTTGATAGCGCTGAAAATGCAATATTACCTAGCTGTTTCCGATAATGCGAGAAAGTACATGCCTTTGTAGCACAAGTTAAAAATAGTGCATTTTTTAACAATTAAGTTGGCATATGATTTGTTCTAAATTATATGTTGCGCAGACTCGGGCATGTTCCACGTTAAGCTGAAGGCCTCGTCGTCCACGCGGTGACGTGCAGTGAAGGGCAGTTGGTCTCTAGCAGTGTGAGGTTACAAGATGGCATTCAGTCAATGTTTCGTGTTTTTCTTCATGTTTTCGGGGTAGAAGCAATTCCATATCGTAAGGCACGGTAAGGAATAATAATAGTTGTTCAAGGAAATAAACATGTTATCTCAGAGCAAGAGAAGATACAATATAAATGTTACACATTCGTGTTTTAAGTCGCAGCGTTCTGTGGCCATTGAAAAAACATTTAAGAAATGTTTAGTGCGCTGTGAAAAAATCCGCTTAGGCGGTGCGGAGTTGGAAAGCGGCAAAATCCCCAGGATTAAGGACACTTTAACCAGCGTCCCTCCCCCAGCTTTACCCTCTTCGCTTTCCCCGTCCGCCCTCACTGAACCTTTTCCCCTCTCCCGGCAACCCCCACCCTTTGCCATCCTCCTCCTGCCCCTCGTCCATGCCGCCCACCCTTCCCGGTACTGCTCTAAACTGCCATGCCCCAACCCAACTACCCCGCCCCGCCCGCGCCGCCCCACCCGCCCCGCCGCGCCCGCGCACAGCCGGCAACGGCGGCAGAAACTGCCCTGCGCAACCACAATGCGCTCAGAGCAACGCTACCAATTCTCTTACTACTAGTAAAGGGAAAGTATAGTAATCGTGCGGCGGAAATCGGTGCCACATAAAAACTCTTCGTCCTGATAGCGAAAAAGTTGATAAATCTTGTTCCTGTATAAAGTACATCAACGTACAGTATACTTTCTTAGGTACACAGTACTTTCTCAGGTTGTCAGAAGTCTGTCTGCGTCTCCATCCGTCTATCTGTCCAATAGTCAGTCTGTTCCTAGGTCCGTGTTTTCGTGTGGCCGTCTGTGAACAACACTAGCGGCTAAACCGTAGGCAGCATTTTCCCCAAAATACTCGTCCCGATGTCCGGTCGAATTGGGTATTGACACATCCTTTTGAATTCTAACTGATATATATATATATATATATATATATATATATATATATATATATATATATATATATATATATATATATATAACACCTGTATTTCGTCGAATGCAGCGTTGCCCGGAATGCTGTCCGCAGATACCCTAAAGGGAGGCATGCGTAATACGGCTAACTCTAACGCTACCACTACATTTAAACACTTGGTTTATTTTTTAAAGGTGGTTTCAATGTTCCTTTTTGAACGAGGTGAAGCCTCAGGTTAAAATAAATACTCAGAACTACCTTATATCTTATCTTACATGGCCGTACGGGTCACAGTTCATCATCGGCTGCCGGGCGGTGTCCCCCCGGCGGTTACGACCTTTCCCGCTGGAGCGGCGCACAGTGTGAGATTTGACGAACCTAGCCGCTCAAAATACCCTTTTCCCAACTCAGCATTTAAGGGAAGCTGATGAAACTAATGCCTTCTTAGGTAGTGAGAGCACATGGGTGCACAGTTTGTTTATCGCTGGCCGAAGAAATATAGCCTAAACAGAGCGGTCAAGTTACCCTTTCAGGCAGGACGTCGTCAGCCCGGTGCAGTTGCTTTGTGCAGAGTGTAGAAGAAGCACGCATTGACGCCTTTACTTTGCAGTTATACTGATAATTCTGACTGAATCGGATTCAGTAAGGTTTGTACTTTAGTTTTGCATTAATTCCGAGATATTTAAATAAAAAATTAATATTGAAATGACTCTCATAATGAAGTCTTAAAATGTCTGAATTTTCAATTTTTTTATTTCTTTATCTTGAGTTATAAAGTTATCCCCACGACTTCCCGCCGTAAACTCAACATGAATGTATTTCTGAGACTATTCTTCATGATTTTAATCACATTCCAGCTGCCCCTAGCTGCTCTTTCATTCGTAATATATTATTTTCAGTGACGATGCCGCTCATTACGCGACGCGCGCTTTTCGAGGTGTGGCGCTCAAATACGGTACAAACACGGAACAAGAAGGTGTTGGAGCATGTAACTCTTCAACTAGGCTTAGAAGATTGTTCAGAGGACATCCGCAAATCACTTGAAATCGCAATTTCGAAGCTGTGTTCAAAAATTAGTGAGCGATGGCAAACATCGACAAGGTGTGAAGAGAAATTTTTGAAACGAAACGAATTGTGGCTTTCAAAAGAAATCGAATTCGAAGAGAAATTTCCTTGTCTGGGTTCATCAACCACTAATCCAAACTCATCTTCTATAACAAAAGTAGGACGACCAAGAAAGTTATTTAGTGATGCTAGTGTTGCTACAAAGCGAAGACAGGTGAAGACTATAGTCGATACAGCAACGTCCTCTGAATTAGTTGCAGCTACTCAAAAATGTCTTAGAGACTCTGGTAAAAGAAATGCAGCAAAAATTGTCGCAGAGCTCTCCCTTGCTTCACCTCAACGTGCTACAAGATTGTTGAAAGCTCGAGAAGAGGTTTCTAGGAAGCCTAGGCGTATGAACGGAGACCAGGCTCTGGCATTAATGATTGATCTGCATATGTCAACAAACCAGTACAAGGAAATGAGGGAAAATGCTCTTGAATATGACTGTGAACTCTACCCGCCCTATCATGTGGTGAAAGAGGCCAAAGAAAAATGTTATCCTCCAAAGGAAAGTGTAGAAGTCACAGAGCAGTATGTAGAAATTAAATTGCAAGCACTACTGGACCTCACCGTTTCTAGATTGTGCGCAGTGAGGTGTGATATTCTAGAAAGCATAGAGACAGATGAAATACAATGCGTGCTAATTTCGAAGTGGGGGTGTGATGGTTCGACGGATCAGAGCTGCTATAAACAAAGATATTATGATAGTGAATACCAGTCTGACGAAAACATTTTTAGTGTATCATTGGTGCCACTACAGCTCTACTCAGACACGAGAAGAGGTAAAAATATTATATGGCAAAATGCACGATCATCAACTCGATTTTGTAGGCCTATTAAAGTCAGTTATGTAAAAGAAAATCAATCTGTTATTAGGGAGGAAATGGGAAGCGTTCGCTCTCAAATAGAGGAACTAGTGCCATCAACATTTTCCGTGACAGAAACGAAAACCATTGTAGTTACCCACAAACTTCTGTGCACCATGGTCGATGGCAAGGTCTGTAATAGTTTATCGCAGTATACTTCATCACAGAAGTGTTACATATGCGGTGCAACACCTAAAGAAATGAATGTTATGGATTGCTCAAAGTATAAACAGATCAATCCAAGTATGTTGGAATTTGGCTTATCACCTTTACATACTATGATCAGATTTTTTGAATGTCTTCTACACATTTCTTACCGCTTGGAAGTAAAAATTTGGGCCGTTAGGAGTGATGAAGATAAAAAAATTGTAGAAGCAAGGAAGAAGTACATCCAGCAGCGATTTCAGAAAGAAATGGGTTTAATTATTGACAGGCCGAAGAAAGGATATGGTAACAGTAATGACGGCAATACTGCCCGGAGATTTTTCAAAAACGAAACTCTAAGTGCTGCTATAACTGGAATCCATGAAGATTTAATTCATAGATTTAAAATAATTCTGGAAACTCTTGCTTGTGGCCATGAAATTAATAAGTTAAATTTCGGGACATATGTTAAAATCACAAAAGAACTTTATTTGAAACACTATAATTGGTACTACATGCCAGTATCTGTGCATAAAGTTCTTGTTCATGGTGAAGATGTAATTGACAGCAATATTCTGCCAATCGGGCAACTTTCAGAGGAAGCGCAAGAAGCGCGTAACAAAGACTACAGACGTTTCAGAGAATGTTTCTCCCGAAAATCTTCGAGGCTGAATACAAACACTGATCTGTTTCACAGACTTTTGGTATCATCGGATCCTTTCGTCAGCAGCATCAGAAAATCACCAAAAACAAAATCGCAGGAAATTTCCGATGAAGCGAAACAGTTACTGTGCTTCGAAAATTTTCAAGAGTTGCCAAGTACATCAACATAGAACACAAATATTGAAACTTTATATTGTGTAAATAGTTAATGAGTAATGTTTTTGTGACATTTGTGAGTGAATTTTGTAACGATACAAGAGGTTTACTTTTTTTTCTGTGAATCAACTGGAATCGAACTTATAACCCTATACATGCGGGCTTCACCGTCATCAGAGATGATCAAGTACCTTTAGGTAAGTACGTGTGCAAAGTTTGGTCAAAATTAAATGAGTAGTTTGCGAGAAAATAATTTTGAGCGGCTAGCATCCTGAAATCACACACTGTGCGGCGGCCCCACGCCCCGGCGTTTGGCGTGACCCACCCCTTTGCCCATCACCCCTTTGTCCATCAGCAAGGGGATCGAGCGGCAGGCGGCGTCCTTCCCGGTGGTCACGGCTCCCGTTTCGGGAGCGGCGGTCGGCGACAGGCTGCGTCTCATCCCACCCCTTTGCCCACTAGCAAGGCGGTTGGGCGGCAGGCGGGGCGACCTGGTGATGGCTGCGGCATCGATGCCCCAAGACCGCTGGTCCGGGCGTCGGCGGCACAGTTCGCGCCTGCGTTAATCGCGCCTCGGCCTGTCGTCACTCTCGGCTCGCGGTCATGGCCCTCTGCGCTCGTTCAGAGGCTGCTTGAGATGTGGCGATGGGGCCATGCATTCGGGAGGCGGCGATGCATCCGCTGGCGTTCCCCCGTGAGTCAAAGCAACTCGCCCTCGCACCAACCTCGGCAAGGCCTAGCTACTTCTTGTCTCCCTGATCGGAATCAGCAGAGCTAGCGTCTTGCAGTTGCCCCCTCGGCTTCGCGGGTCACGTGGCCCTCCCCCGCTTCATTTCCCGCGATTGGCGGGCGCGCGTCACGCGGTTTCTTCCGCCCAATCGCGGCGTCGTTGACGAAAACTGAGGAAATAACGTCATCCAAGTTCCGAGAAAAGGGTACAGCGACGTTGCCGGGCTCGGAGACATGGCGTCCGTATTTTCCCATGAGTCACCGGATGCGGCCTGGCGTGGGTTGTGCCGAGACAATAGGCCTGCATGCCTCAGCGTCCCCGGCGCCCAAGAAACGCTTTCAGGTAGAGAACAACTCCACGTTTCCTGGCATCTTTTGTAGCTACGTTATACTCATATTCAATATAATTTTATAAAACACGCGCCGCCACTTGACGCGTGCGACCGTCCCATTACAATACATGCGACATCGTATAACCGCTTCACGGGGAAGGGTTCTAGTATTTGCTGACCGCAACTTAGCGCGGCGCTTGCTGCGCATGGCGAACGAGGGGGTCAGTCCCCCAGTCGTGACGCGATACCACCCCTCCACTGTCAAATCTCGGCCCATAAATGCGCCGCCCAGATGATCAGTAGCCCTTCTGATTAGATTGCCGGCAGAGTCAGTCTAATCTACGAACTTATAGTGTTCAGGCACGAGGTCACCATCTTGTTCGTAAATGATAGAGGAATTTGCATAGTGAAGAGAAAGATAATTCCAGATAATTTACGTGAAATCAGTTATCGCGATTTGTATGTGAGATAGTGGAGAAAGTCGGAGCTAATATAACTGAGGTAAAAGTTGAACTGGATTGAATGACAAAGTAGTTGAGTATATTCTAGAGAAAATGTTCTGCAAATCAAAAGCGGTGAAACTGATTAGAATTTGCGATTGAAAGTGTGTGCTGAACGCGACGCCAAGAATTATTAAAGGCCGTAAGTACTTTTCCGCGTGCACGGACTGGGCGTGTCTGCGCCCTTTGTGCGGAGGGCGGGGCGGGGCGGGGCGGGGCGGAGGAGCGTCGCCCGGTGCCAGAAGAGGAAGGCGAGGCAACGGAGCCAAGCCCGCTCCTCGTGCGCGGGGCGAGGTCAGCGCCGAAGCGAGCGCCGGTGGTCGGCCAGGCCCAGGGCGAGCGCGAGCAGAAAAGGTAAAATAACTGTATTACAACAGGAAATCTTGAAGTGCGTTTCAACTGCTAAGCGTGTTACCGCCTAGAATTGCTTTCAACAGTAGTCACTCCAATGAAATTTGCATTAATTAAATTAGGAAATGTCGAGGTGCTCAGAGTGAAAACTGTACTTTACGTAGTAGAACGGGACGGGGAGCAAGCTGTATGCTCCCGAATGAAGGGAAAGTCTTGTAAATTTTTCAGCACATCGCTTTGGACTGTGAGTTAAAACCAATTTGGAAAGTGTAATGACGTTTGTAAATAATTATTGAATTTGTGTCCTGTTAAGGTATGTATTTGTCTTGGAAATTAAATCAGTATAATAAGGACATGTCTTTGAATTTGAGTACATAATTCGGTTAGAATTTGTGTGTAAAGTGCTACGGTATCATATGTGATAAGAGCGAACGTTTCCGTAGTTTCGTTCATCCAAGTTTGAACCGATTCCGGTACTATACTATTATAGAATTTAAATTGAAGTAAAATGTCATTTTCAAGTAATTTGTGAATAGTTATAAAGCGCATTGCTGATTTTAAGAGATGTTGAGTAAGGTTTGCAAATCGAATAAATCAGATTGAATATAATATTGGTTTGTGCTATATTTCTTTGATTACTTTGTAATGTATTCATTTAGTGGCAGAATACATGCAAAGTTATTTGATTTTCGCATCTTGGGTATCGTTTCTTACACCCGAACGTTACTGATATCCTGAGGTAAAATTGAGCAACGAGCATCCATCTGCGTCATCCCTTGGGTGCCTATTAAGTAACAGGGGGCGTTATATATATATATATATATATATATATATATATATATATATATATATATATATATATATATATATCCGGATTATGACCAATTTTTAGCAGAATTCAAAATAATGAATTTATTGGAAGTATAAACGTTACATTATTTTGCTTACATCATTTTTTGTATAACAGCATTGTAAATTTAAAACGGAATGGAAGTTATATTTTGGAAAGAACTTCATTGTGACGTTACGGCTATTTAACATTTGTGCGAGTAAATAGTGTTGGGCCGTTCTGCTTACCGATACCTCCCCAAGATTCTTTCACTGCGATTGGATGAATGTGTGAGGATGCAATTATTTGTGCTATAAACCGAAAATACATCACAATCTGTGCCGCAAGATGCAGTATTATGAACCATTTGGTATAACGTAAATAGGTGTTTCTGATACAGGAGTACAAAAAACACATTTCTGGAGTACGTTTTGCCTTTGCAGGGCCATGGCGAAAACAGGAGAATGAGGCAGTCAGAGCGTCGTTCCCCTCGCGTCGCGAAGGTGCCGCGTCCGCACGAAGCGGATCCCCATCCCTCCACCACCCATCCTCCTCTTCACGAGGTCCCGCCACCACCCAGCACCGCGCTCCGTTCTCGTAGGGGCAGCAACGCCTTGCCTCCCGCCCCGCCATGCCACCCGCACCGCCCTGTCATCCATCCCGCCTCCCGCCCTGCCACCCGCCCTGCCACCCGCCCCGCCTCCCGCCCTGCCACCCGCCCTGCCACCCGCCCTGCCACCCGCCCTGCCACCCGCCCCGCCTCCCGCCCTGCCACCCGCCCCGCCTCCCGCCCCGCCCTGCCACCCGCCCCGCCTCCCGCCCTGCCACCCGCCCCGCCTCCCGCCCCGCCCTGCCACCCGCCCTGCCACCCGCCCTGCCACCCGCCCTGCCGCCCGCCCTGACACCCGCCCTGACACCCTCTCCGCCTCCCGCCCTGCCACCCGCCCCCCTCCAGCCCTGCCACCCGCCCTGCCACCCGCCCTGCCACCCGCCCTGCCACCCGCCCTGCCACCCGCCCTGCCACCCGCCCTGCCACCCGCCCTGCCGCCCGCCCTGACACCCGCCCTGCCACCCTCTCCGCCTCCCGCCCTGCCACCCGCCCCCCTCCAGCCCTGCCACCCGCCCTTCCACTCGCCCTGCCACTCGCCCTGCCACTCGCCCTGCCACCCGCCCTGCCACCCGCCCTGCCACCCACCCTGCCATCCGCCCTGCCACCCGCCCTGCCACCCGCCCTGCCATCCGCCCTGCCACCCGCCCTGCCACCCGCCCTGCCACCCGCCCTGCCACCCGCCCTGCCACCCGCCCTGCCACCCGCCCTGCCACCCGCCCTGCCACCCGCCCTACCGCCCGCCCTGCCACCCGCCCTGCCACCCGCCCTGCCACCCGCCCCGCCACCCGCCCCGCCTCCCGCCCCACCCTGCCACCCGCCCTGCCACCCGCCCTGCCACCCTCCCTGCCACCCGCCCTGCCACCCGCCCTGCCACCCGCCATGCCACCTGCCCTGGCACCCGCCCTGCCACCCGCCCTGCCATCCCCCCCACCTCCCGCCCCGCCCTGCCACCCGCCCCGCCCTGCCACTCGCCCTGCCACCCGCCCTGCCACCCGCCCTGCCACCCGCCCTGCCACCCGCCCTGCCACCCGCCCTGCCACCCGCCCTGCCACCCGCCCTGCCACCCGCCCTGCCACCCGCCCTGCCACCTCCCGCCTCCCGCCCCGCCTCCCGCCCTGCCACCCGCCCCGCCACCCGCCCTGCCACCCGCCCTGCCACCCCCCGCCACCCGCCCCACCTCCCGCCCTGCCACCCGCCCTGCCACCCGCCCTGCCACCCGCCCTGCCTCCCGCCCTGCCTCCCGCCCTGCCTCCCGCCCTGCCACCCGCCCTGCCACCCGCCCTGCCACCCGCCCTGCCACCCGCCCTGCCACCCGCCCTGCCTCCCGCCCTGCCACCCGCCCTGCCACCCGCCCTGCCACCCGCCCTGCCACCCCCCGCCTCCCGCCCCGCCTCCCGCCCTGCCACCCGCCCCGCCACCCGCCCCGCCACCCGCCCCGCCACCCGCCCTGCCACCCGCCCCGCCACCCGCCCCACCTCCCGCCCTGCCACCCGCCCTGCCACCCGCCCTGCCACCCGCCCTGCCACCCGCCCCGCCACCCGCCCCGCCTCCCGCCCCGCCTCCCGCCCTGCCACCCGCCCTGCCGCCCGCCCTGCCACCCGCACTGCCACCCTCTCCGTCTCCCGCCCTGCCACCCCCCCGCCTCCCGCCCCGCCTCCCGCCCTGCCACCCGCCCTGCCACCCGCCCTGCCACCCGCCCTGCCACCCGGCCCGCCTCCCGCCCCGCCCTGCCACCCGCCCTGGCACCCGCCCTGCCACCCGCCCCGCCTCCCGCCCTGCCACCCGCCCTGCCACCCGCCCCGCCTCCCGCCCTGCCACCCGCCCTGCCACCCGCCCTGCCACCCGCCCTGCCACCCGCCCTGCCGCCCGCCCTGCCACCCGCCCTGCCGCCCGCCCTGCCACCCGCCCTGCCACCCTCTCCGCCTCCCGCCCTGCCACCCGCCCTGCCGCCCGCCCTGCCACCCGCCCTGCCACCCGCCGTGCCACCCTCTCCGCCTCCCGCCCTGCCACCCGCCCTGCCACCCGCCCCGCCTCCCGCCCTGCCACCCGCCCCGCCTCCCGCCCTGCCACCCGCCCCGCCTCCCACCCCGCCCTTCCACCCGCCCTGCCACCCGCCCTGCCACCCGCCCTGCCACCCGCCCTGCCACCCGCCCTGCCACCCGCCCTGCCACCCGCCCTGCCACCCGCCCTGCTGCCCGCCCTGACACCCGCCCTGCCACCCTCTCCGCCTCCCGCCCTGCCACCTGCCCTGCCACCCGCCCCGCCTCCCTCCCTGCCACCCGCCCCCTCCAGCCCTGCCACCCCCCTGCCACCCGCCCTGCCACCCGCCCTGCCACCCGCCCTGCCACCCGCCCTGTCACCCTCCCTGCCACCCGCCCTGCCACCATCCCCGCCCCCGCCCTGCCACCCTCCCAGCCTCCCGCCCTGCCTCCCTCTCTGCCACCCTCCCAACCTCCGGCCCTGCCACCCTCCCTGCCACCCGTCCCGCCTCCCGCCCTGCCACCCGCCCTGCCACCTGCCCTGCCACTCTCCCCGCGTCCCGCCCTGCCACCCTCTCTGCCACCCTCTCTGCCACCCGCCCTGCCACCCGCCCTGCCACCCGCCCCGCTCTCGCCCTGCCACCTGCCCCGCCACCCGCCCTGCCACCCGCCCTGCCAACCGCCCTGCTACCCGCCATTCCACCCGCCCTGCCACCCTCCCCGCCTTCCGCCCCGCCTCCCGCCCCCCTCCAGCCCTGCCACCCGCCCCCCTTCAGCCCTGCCACCCGCCCTGCCACCCGCCTTCCATCCGCCCTGCCACACGCCCTGCCACCCGCCCTGCCACCCGCCCTGCCACCCGCCCTGCCACACGCCCTGCCACCCGCCCTGCCACCCGCCCTGCCACCCGCCTGCCACCCGCCCTGCTACCTGCCCTGCTACCCGCCCTGCTACCCGCCCTGCTACCCGCCCTGCTACCCGCCCTGCAACCCGCCCTGCTACCCGCCCTGCTACCCGCCCTGCAACCCGCCCTGCTACCCGCCCTGCTACCCGCCCTGCCACCTGCTTGGCACCCGCTTGGCCTGCGCTGCGCACAGACTTGGTTATTGTAACAACCGACTCACCCGATCACCTGATTTCCTTCGGCGATTCAGCTTTGTCCGGTTGCTGCGTCGGCAGACGCCCTAGAGGGAGGGATGCGTGATTGCCTAACTACTGGAGAGAAAGACTGAGGCATTTTCTTAATACTACTTTAATCAATCTTGAATTCAGTGCGGATGAAGCCCAGTGACATAAACAAACTTACAACTAACTTAGAACTAATCTTAATTTAGAAAAGGCCGGCATGGCCAAAGTTCATCTCAGCTCCGTGGTTTTCGCCTTCCCGGGCGGTCGTGCCCTAGCTTACAGTTGCGGCGTTCGGGCATTCCAGCGCCCGGCAGGTCTGGCGGCGGGCAGCCACGGTCGGTTCCTTTGTGGCGACTACTCGGCGGCCGCGGTGGCGGCCCACAGTCCCCGGCTTAGGCCAGCGGCGTGTGTCGACCGGACGGCGCCTCAGCGCGGTCGGTCGGCAGGGCCGCGCCCGGGTGATGACGGGTCGCTACATGATATTGTCTTTCACGCCCCGGCTCGTACTCACATGGCCCTTGCGGTCAGGCACTCACCCGTGGTGTTCCGTCCCATCGTTCGGCTTCTGTCACGCGAGTCTGGCTGCGATATGGGCGAGGCGGCGTGGCATTCGGGGCGACCAGGCACGGATAGACCCGGCTCCGAATCAAAGTAACATGTGCTCTCTCCGCTGCCTCCGAAACAAGTGCCCTCCCCGCTGCCTCCCAAACAAGTGATCTCCCTGCCGCCCCCGAAACAAGTGGCTTCCTCGCTGCCTCCGAAACAAGTGTTCCCCCTGCCGCCTCCGAAACAAGTGATCGATTCACCTTTCGGCGATCCTCCAGGAAGGCTCGGGTGTCACATTTCAATTGGTCGTCGCGCCACCCGCGGTTCCTCCGCCTATCACGGCGCCAGCGGCAAAGCTGCGCCCCCGGCAACTATCCCCGAAGTAACCTCCGTCACGTAAATTCTAAGGACTAGGCGCGGGTAATTCCGGGTTTGGGGATGCGGGAGGCGTATTTCCCCATACGTCACGAGGGGTGCGTCTGGCGTGGGTTGCGCTGAACAAAGGAGGTGCATTCCTCCTTTCCTTCGGCGCGCTTAGCGGCCCTCCCAGGTATGCAGGAAACGGCACATTTCCGGCCGCTCTTTACGAAGGCGCGATTCGTAATTTCGATTCGCGATTTTGTCACGTAACTGGTGATGTGTGGACTACACATACCCCACCACAAAACGTGCTTAAAAGTTTTGAAGTAACAGAAACGTCAGTTTTGGTGATATGAAGAAGAAAGTTTATTCATTATCATTAGGATTACAGCGGATCCGCCGTGCATCTAACCCACCTCGAGGGAACGGAACGAACCTTCCAGTCTGCCCCGCAAGGCCGCTCGAGTACCTTACATAAGAGGAGTTACGGTCAAGATCGGTAGATTGCTGCGCTGAGCCGATAGCCGCCCCGTGTTTCATGCTCGCAACAAGAGGAGGGGAGGAGCCCGGTACAGGTAAAGGATGATCTGAACCCTCTTCAAGATGCCGGTGTTTACGAAATCCCGTGCACCTGTGGTCTTGTTTACGCACGGTAGAAGAGTGGATGCGGGAACACATGCGACATGAGCGGCTACAACATATCCACAAGTAGGCCTACACCCAACACCCAATAGGGTCACTTTGTTAATTACCACGAGTCCCGTACTATATCCACAGAAGACCACTGGTGACCTCGTATAATCAAAGAGATCTTGGAAATCTCCATGATGCTCACAGACCTCAACAGGGCTCCGCCTTAGCAACACCTGGAGACTGTCCGTGGCTCCCCCCCCCCCCCCGCCCGCAGACGGTCAATGACGTGGCCGCTCTTTAACTCGTTTTCCTTTGGCATTTCCCCGGTCCCCGGCCACGCCGTTTCATCTTGTGGTTGTCCAACCCGTTCAGTTTTCTATCTTCCCCTCCACCCCTCCTCCCTCCCCACACTTCATTTGGTTGCCCCACCACACCCCTCCCCGACCCACCTAACCAACCCCACCACGCGTTGCGTCGTTCCACCACGCAAACCCCGCCCCCCACCACGCCCCACCCCGCGCATTCACGCTTATGTAAATATAGAGATAGGCGAAGGAGACCTTAAAGCTGGCAGTGGGCGAGGCCCGGACGGAATGCGCCGCTCACAACAGCTGAAAGCCCACAGTTTTGGGACGGGAGTTTGAGCCCGAAGCTTGGAACTAAGCGAGCTAGGTTGGCCTTCTCTTAACAAACAGATTTTGACATCGGAGGGGACATGTAGAGCGGAAGGAGGAATAAAAAAACGTCAGGAAGAGACAGGATAAAAAAGAAGAAGCGAATAGTGACAATTTGCAAGTCAGTAGGTCAGCAGGTTATTCAGCTGGCCCCATGCCGTTTATCCAACTTGAGCCCCGCGGTGCCATTTATTGTGGACTGACATAGGCTTTTAGTCAAAAGTGAAAGTCCCTCGCATCCATGTCATTGCGCGCCTAGCGCGCGAGTCCTGTCCAGATCAACCAATCACCCCACCTTCACCCCCACCCCACACAAAAAGAGGTAATTTAGACTTAAGGATTTGTTTTAGTAAATTCGGAAAACCAAAACAATCCCAATGTGCTTCACAGCGTTATGCATTGTGAGCTTCGTATCACATATTTGTATTCCCCCGCCCACCGTTTCAGAGCAGACGGTCAATCTGCCGATATCAGCAATAGGGGGCCACGTGTGGATCGCCCGAGATTGAAAATGCTGCCTGCACCCGTATAAAGGTTTGAGTTTTGAGTTGTGGCCCTTGCGACCTTGAAAGTTGGATACCCCTATCATAGAGTGACAAGAAGGTAGAATGCTCTCCTAACGTCTAAGCTTGGAGTGGGCGCCTCATTTTGATGGATTGCTAATGAAGGCATGATAAGAATTCGCAGCGTGATGCCTATGGCGAGTATTTTCTATCCAAAAAGTTTTGTTTGTGTTTTGCAAGTGAACAATAAAAATATTTTTAAACACGCTACAGTTGCCTGGTTTGTTCATGAGGACAATGAAAGCTACATGAAAAGATATTAATAAAAATACGTATTTAAATTATTATTTCTTTATCAAATTAGGATTAATTATTGATAATCTGATGAATCAAGTCGAAACTTTTCACAATAATAGTAAAAAGAGAGCTTAGCAATTCATAGCTTTTCGCTCGCTAATTCGTGAAACCATCAAAAATATGTGTCGTCCTGATAGCAAGTTCTTTCGCAGTATCATACAGGGGAGCGGCTACAATATGTGCCAATCGATTTATCTTGTCGAGAAAGTCGAATGAGCGATTCGTCTCCTCTGTAGGTCTCTCAAAATACGTTTTAGTGGCTTAACATACACGTTTCTTTGAGAAATTTCTGTGGATCATCTGTCTGCAAAGAAAATGCATTCTCCGTCAGGAAACGAAGTTTTATCGAACCTGTTTGTCCCGTGCGGAAGACCGGAAGAGGTTTAAAACGCACATCCGTGAATGAATGCGTCTATGAAAAATAATGGAGCAATCAATCGTAGAAAACAGTGAAACTGACTTTGCATAATACAAAGTTAACTAGTGAAGTATTTGGGCGCCTGTGTCCCCAGACCAGGGCTGTCCAACTGGCGACCCGTGGGGCGCGTGCGGCCTGGGGTGCATTCGCTGTGGAAGTGGCTTGCATCCATGTCGTCCACCCACTGCGCGCCCTCGCACGCGCCCTGTCAACGTCAACATCTCCTCAGTGCAAAAAAGGGCCAGTGTAGATTTTAGAATTTTTGTGGTTTATTCTGAAGTGCTCAATCATCCCAATGTGTTTCTCTGCGTTGTGCACGGCTCGCCCTGATAGCACCCTGATTCCACCCCCCCCCGTTGCAAACCGCCGAGCAAACTACCTAGATCAACAAAAGCGGGTCACGTGATATCGCCCGATTAATAATTATGAATATGAAATAAAAATTTAAAAGTGTTTGAGAGTACGACTACCGACCTATAATAAGCGAGCATATGTACTACATAATACTTCCGATGTAAATTATTACCAAAAATATTATTTCATATTTCAATGTATGATATGTATCGAATAGTATAGTATTTTTCATGTACAACACTATTTGATACATATCAAAACTTACTCTATTGCACCAGAGGGAGCGGTTTGGAGAGCGGTGTCGGGGGCTTCTGCGGGCGTCGTCATTTGGCAACGGCGCGTGGGCATTTGGGCGGCGCCCGCCCGCCGCTTCGCCTTTTCACAAATGTGGGGCAGAAAATACGAATGTTTTTCGTTATTTTTAATTATATCGTACTTTCTTTTCGAGTGATGACTCAAGTGGTAATAGAAAAAAAAGCAATATTTTGTAACCGTTCGCAATATTACAGTAAACTATGTTGGGCTGCAACTAGGGACCACTGCTGCAAATAAAAATTGGTTGGACTATAATTGATAATTATGTGAGCGTAATTGACAATGCATTTGTTGTCATCAGATAGTTGAGAATCATGTGATAATAAACGAACTTCAGATTTGTATTTTGTTGTGCTAACAAAATAGCAACACAAACGTCTGGCTCTAGTCCTACCACAACTATCAAGAAGAAATCTCAACACGATATACGTGCGGTGAACCTTTATTTATACCACAAGTAAACAAATTAGGGAGCCATCTCAGTATTTGCTTACTGGATCAAGGAAACAATGAAAACTCAAAGCGAGATGAGAGTCGTTGACCAATAACCTAAAGTAGATTACTTGTTACAGGCCTATTTAGTAATTTAATATTACACATAACAAATACATTATTGCTTGCATTAAACAATACATTAAACGAACTCATTACTGATAATTCCATTATTAAAAAAAGGGGTTTTAATGGTCAGAATAGACTTCAATTGAGTAAAAATATTTAATCAGAAAATATTTTACTTGGCGCTACAAGTTTTGTATCGATTTTAATTGTTTTTTGTTACTGTGTTATCTAGTAAAGCATATGTAGCGTATTTCGTGTAGAGACTTGTAGATAAAGATGAATTTATTTAAACTCTAATTGGGTATAACACGGTGGCAGCTAATTACATAAATACAATGCAAATTATATAATAATAATAATAATAATAATAATAATAATAATAATAATAATAATAATAATACACATCCAGGGAATTACCGACCATTCTCATGTCTTAATGCATTATACAAAGTCATGACAGAGGCTGTGTACTTACGATCATCGAACAACATTGCATACAAAATAACATCATCTCGAAGACCCAAAAAGATGAGAGAGTATTTCAATGAGAAAGCATTGTCATCTCAGCTACACAGAGTAATACAGCAAGTAGACGAGAACTATACACCCCTCAACCTTAAACAACAAAATGTATCACTTGAGCAATCAACACAAGCCCAGGAGTTAAAACAATGGAAACAAAAAGCACTTCATGGTAGATATCCTACAGAAAAAGCCAAATCAAATGTCTACGTCTGCTTATCGTACAAGTGGCTTAAAATAGGGTAGAGACAAAAGGATTTTTATCGCAATCCAGGATCAGGTAATTGCGACAAGAAATTACCTCAAACACATTATTAAAGACCCCGAAGTGCCTTCTGATATCTGCAGGGCTTGTGGTGTTAGCCAAGAAACGATCCATGACATCACTACGGGTTGCAGTATGCTGGGCCCAACGGATTATAAACAGAGGCACGATATGGTGGCACGAATCATCCACGCCAAACTTGCAAGAAAATGTGGAATACCTGGTGAATTTGATACATCTTACTACAAGTACCATCCACAAAGTGTCATCGAGAACGACATCTATAAGCTATACTGGGACCGAAGTGTATTGTCAGACAGAACAGTCCCTCATAACAGGCCGGATGTAATACTGTGGGATACATCTAAAAGGAAAGTATGGCTGATAGACATAGCAGTTGTACATACCAACAACCTCGACACAACATACAAAAAGAAAATTCAAAAGTACAGAGAACTAACCCAAGTTGTAAAGGAGCAGTGGCATGTCTTGGACGTGGAGATCGTACCGATCGTCCTCTCAGCAACAGGTGTGATACCTATCGTCCTAAAGCACACTCTGACTAAATTGGGGATTGAGAGGAACATTATTATCATTCTGCAGAACGCTGTGATCCTGAGTACGTGTTCTTTAGTTAGAAGATTTATGGGTCCCTAAATAAATATTTATGTTAAGAATTGTTTTACTGTTTAATGTATAAATTAATTTAAGTGTTCATACTTGTAGAATTGTTTGCCTATTAATTAGCTCTTAAAATTAATTCGCTTGTAAAACTATTGTATTATGGAGATCATGCTTTGATAGAAATACCTGTATGACTGCTGAAATATGTACCAGAAACTGTGAAAATAAACAATAATAATAATAATAATAATAATAATAATAATAATAATAATAATAATAATAATAATAATAATAATAATAATAATGCCGATCAGATGGCCGAGATCGCTAAGGCAGTAGTGCCGGAGTGGTTTCGGACCAGAAGATCGCGGGTTCGAGTCCCGCCTCGGGCATGGGTGTATTTGTGTATGTCTGTATGTGTTGTCCTTTCACCCCCATCATCATCTTATCATCATTTCATCTTCCATACCCCCAGGGCTAACAACCGTGGGGGATAAAAATCGGATCCAGCTTAAATGCTGGTCCCCCCAAAGAATTGTTGCAAGCACCTGCCACCGCGATAATAAATAAAAACTGAGCCACGGTAAATGCAGGATGCTTGCATGCGTGGTCCTAGTCGGCCGATTAACGAACAAAAAAAAAATAAAATAAAATAAAAACTGACTGATTCATAAAATATTAAATTACCTTAAGAAAAGAAACTTATATAATTTAACTCCGCACTGAATGTTTGTTCAATGAAGACCACACTGCACTAGCACTGCACTGCTCTGCACTATGACCCTTAAATCACTTCATTATTTCTCTGCTCTTCACTACACGACTTCTTTCTTCAAAATATATCACATATGCATCGCTCTATTCTTAGTTACTCATATTCTTAGTTAAGTCCCTCATTTACTTAGTCATGCCCTAAATTAAGTACCTAAACTGTTGAAGGCTTCGACAAAAGGGTTCAAAGGTTTTTGCAGGCATTCTATTCCATTCCGTTATCGTTCGATTTGTGAAAGAAAATTTCCCGACATCCGGTCTCAAATTTATTTCTCTTCAGTCATCAATTTATTTGTGCATGTGATCTCCCCTACTGATGTATATAGAAATACTAAGCCACCAACTAATTTCTTTCCAAGCTGGATAACCGCTATAAGCTTTATAACAAAGCGCAGAGTTTTGCAACTGCCGTTTCTAGTGAGTCCCGCCCTGCCATTTTCTTGTCCCTGAACGTACATTTAGCTGCCCTGAATACTTTCCAAATTTTTACATTGTATAATTTTGTGCGAGTCCCAACAAGTTGTTCCATATTCCATTATTGGATGAACAAGCGACAAATAATCAATTTCTTTCGCGGTTGCGGTACTCTTTTAAGATTCGCATTACGAAGTGATTACAAGGTGTACGTTTTCCCTACAACAAAATCTACGCGACTTTTCGCTGGAACATTTCGTTGGCTTAATTTACTATCGAAATGGATTCCTAGAAGAAAAACTCAGAATAATGTCATTATTTAAACGGTAATTTGTTTCTCTCTAATTAGGACCCCTGCCAAAAGTGATGGATTTGCTTTTAGAGCTATTTATGGACATTCCATTATTTTCAGCCCAGTAATATAACGCATCAAGATCCCATTGCAGCATTTCTTCATCTTCTTTCGAATTTATACTACGATATATTATGCAATCCTCTGCAAATAGCGGAATATTTAAGATTAAGTACGCTGGCAGATCATTGACGAACGCTGGAAATAGACGAGGTCCAATGACCCTCCCCTGCGGTATTGCTGACGTAACGCTTGCCCCAGAAGATAACTCTAGCCCACTGACATCTAATAAATGACTGACACCTAATAAATATAATTCTTACGATGTGCGTAGTAATTATAAATATCTGTATTGCATGAAAATATTTTTTGGCCATTTAATAACTCAAATGTCATAACAAATACCGATTTTTAAATAAAGAGACAAGGAAACGTTTAGATTCCAAGCTCAGGGAAGAGAGACATGCAAGACTTCCATAGATGGCATTCCCTCTACAATTCTTTTACATTCTAACTCTGGGAGCTATAGGATATGCATCCCTAGAATATTATGCCTTATCTCAAACGAAAATATAAGTTCACCAAATACACGCAACAAGATACGTGAAGGCTGGCTGTATTTTAACGGCGTAGATGGTTCAGGACCGGAACTGATGTCACCATGTACCTCTGCTCGGCAGGGCCTAGGCTTCGAGTACCGATGATGTCAGGAGGGGTGGCTCTAGGGCCACCGCTAGGCCCTCGTGGTTTCTCCCACCGACACCAGGCGAATGCCGGACCGCTTTCTTAACTCTTCCTAGTCCTCTCCTTATCCCTTACTTACACACACACACACACACATGTCGAGAGATCGGAAACTCTGCTAGCTGGCGGTAGGTCGGCGCCAGATCTCATTATCCATAGATGCCGCGAAAAAAACACGTACTTCACTTAAGGGACTAATGACCTTAGACGTTCACGCACCCGAAACAATAATATGTAACACAATACTCGTATGTCGTTTAATAAACGATTTCTTACATTGCAATAGCCGTGCTGGTTTCCAACTTGTAATTTAGTGACCGTATGCCGCCAATGGCCCACTTGCAAAGCGCTTTCGGTTTAGCTTGTAGGCGTGCCACCGAAGCGTATTGCTCTCACGAATTTGAAACTCGATTAAAGTAAGCGGAATGAAAGTCTGGGCAGACTGCCGAATGTAGTCTATTACACAGGCTGTCCGAGTTCTGGTGCTACTGTTTTAAAATTGTTCTAAGGGTATCAGCCCCATACTGTCCAGGCCTCGGTTGATCCGAGAAACCACCGAAAACTATCGTAGATTGAAATAATTTTTCTCTCGTCAGTGGTTGAATTTCACTCAGCAATGAATATCGAAAGTCCGCCACTGGTATGTACCAAATTAATTTAAATTTGGTGCCACTCTTAGAGCTCATTCATTTTCACAATTCTTTGAAGTATTTAAAAAGAAAATATCATATATTTCAAAAGGCGTGCATTCAAGATATTATTAAGTTACCCGAAATTGCGAATTCGCTCTCACAAGAAGCAAGAATTCATTCGTAATAAAACTTTTTGATACAAACCTTCAACTGCTTACAAAAGTGTTCGGTAGATCGCCCTGGCCTGCCGGCGAAACTTTGTGCATATTAGTAGTTTCCCTGAATCCGATTTTCCCCGCATAAAACACCTGACGATGTAGCATTATTTGGGAACCTGGAGGCACGAGCAGTTTCGTTGCGATCTTGTGGAGATGCTAAGCAATTCGCGTATTGGGCGGATTGAAAGTTGGTTTTGTATGTTGGCAAGCATTCCTAGCACGGTATGCAGTTTCGGTGACCCAACTCTTTGAGACGCGGCAAAAAAATAGCAGAAAGCATGAATATCATGACGCTGGATCGATTGTCGATTCATTTCGAGTATGGTGGAAAGTTCTTTCCACCATAGTTTCTAGCTTTTCCTTCGATTTTCCTATAGATTTTTCTTTATACAATTTTATTCAAAATGATCGTGGGTGTTCCGTTTTATTCAAAATGATTGTGGGGGACTATTTTTAGAGACAATGGAATTAAATACGATTATTGTAGTTACTGCTTACAAACTGGAAGTTTCGGTATGCAACGTCTGTAGTTACCTCAGTTAACGTCAGACGGCACTAAACAACAGTGTTTAAAAATGGCGGTGAGGTGTCAGGAGAAAGCGTTTTGTACTCTTGAATATCATCGATATCAGTCCACTACCATAGTCCAGCGCCATTTTCGAACGAAATACTCTTCGTAACTCAGTTCGCAGAGTGGTACGAGGAGGTGCGCTAAATTTGCGTATATGAGCTGTTTATGTAAAGGGCGAAAAAGTGGACGTCCCGATGGGCTAGAAGCGGAAGTGAATCGGAGCAGGGAAGCTTATCTCCGGAATCCTAAACAATCGACTACAAGAGGTAGCAGGGAAGTGAAAGTTGGAATTGTCCCTGTTGAAAGACAACAGAAGTACATCTTAGCACCACCTCATTTCCGCAGGCAAGTAAGAGCGTTTTAAACGATCAACGTCCACGAAGGCGGATCGAGCGCAGGGCGGACCGCGAGCAGATGCTCTTCCCCTGGCTATCACGTTCTCTAGAGCTGGCGCGGATTGATTTTTTCCTGTGGGCATATGTTTAAGATCGAGTCTTTATTCTTTTTCTGCTGTCAAATATTCTGGGTCTGAAGCAGTGCATGAGAGCCAGATTCCTAAGTTATCAGTCTGAGACGTTGGAGCGCGTTTGGGAAGATATGAACTATCGGGTGGATGTGTGTCGAGTGACTAAGGGTGCCCATATTGAGCATTTGAAATGTATGTAAAAAAAACTTTTATGAGATCACAGTAAGTTTTAAGTCAATTACCCCACGTATTTTGATTTTTTGAAACCCAACAATCAGTTTGAGTAACCTTGTATATAAATGCGAGAAGCTGTTGTGTTAGTGCTCGCATTTCATTTATTTTATGAACTAGAATTCTCTTGTATAAATACACGAGTAATTCGTGTAATAATAGTATTTTATTCCCCACATCAAGTTTAAGCCCCAAGAAATATCCCCCAATTTCATACTTTCAATTCACTACCGCATCAAAACCGTTCGTAAACTAATTCAGTATATAACAGTAATGAAACGACATAATCACTAAGTACCTGAACACAATCTAAAATCCACCATGTTCGTTTCTTTTATGCTGCTCTCCGATTCGCCTTTGATAGAAATGCGACGTAGACTTAGCGTAAAAGGTTAGTACTTGTGAACTCTTAGGTTTATGGAGGTCGACTACGGTTACGTCACGGCAGTGTGAATGGCCTCGCTTGATAACTCGTTTCTGGGACTTGCGTCTACGTTGTTTACGTGCAATTTTGCATTGTGAACGAGGCCTAAAAGGCAGACAAATGGAAGCGGTATCGAGGGAAGTGGGGTGCGAGTATTATGATGGCCATACAGGAAATTATTTCTTCTGTGATATACAATTCTGCCTTAATATTTCGCATGAAAAATAAGATAAGCAATATGCTAACCACCGAATAAAAACGGACTCTTAGAAAACACTAATATCGAAACTCTAAAGAGTGTCGTTTTGCCAAGAAATATTCGAAAAACCGCCAAAGTTCACTCTACATGAACAACCTATCTGAACGCATCTTATCTGAGGAAAGAGTGGGGATGAACAAAAGGAAATGTGAATTGTTTGACATCAACTATTACTGTCACAAAATAGAGAAAGGTTTCGAAACATTCTTCTTAGAAGCTTTTTACATCCAGTGCTTTCAATAGGCTGTTGTTAGCAAAGCATATGTTTGTGGCACAAGTAGACTTAGAGGGTTAGAAGCGCACTCTCACATCTACCTGCGCAAACGCATCGACACAAGCAGTAAACAGGTCTAAGACGAAGCCTTCACTCAGCGCTGAGAGCGAATCGCTTGCCACGCGGTCACTGGCACTCTCCAGAATGCTTCAATTCCCAGCCGCTGGCTGAGCGCGAGGGTGCTCGGTGCGAGTGGCTGACTGGCGCGCGCGGGCGTGCGCGCGGGCGTGCGCAGGTGACGTGGATGCACCGCAAGGCGGACTCGATGCACCTGCTGACGGTGGGGAAGGTGGAGTACAGCTCGGACCAGCGCATCCGCCTGAGCTTCCGCTACCCCAGCAACTGGCGCCTGGAGATCGTGTACGTGACGCGGCGCGACGAGGGGCTGTACGAGTGCCAGGTGGCCACGCACCCCCCGCGCGTGCGGCAGGTGCACCTCAGGGTCACAGGTAAGCCCCTCTACCCACAACACACTTTGACTGCTTCGCCAGAAAATGTTTCACTTTTTTAAACTATCAATATTTTTGTAAATATCAATATTTTTAAAAATCAATGTTTTTGAATATATTAAATGAACAAGTTAGACAAAAAACAATTTTTTTAACATGTCCGCGAAACGCTATATCTCGGGCTTGTTTCCCGTGTGAGTTTGCTACATAGAGTGCGAAACGTGTGGCGTGTGCGAAATATCTGTAACGATTCGCAATTTCTTGACCATATTAAAATGTTCCCAATTTTTGTTAAAATCGTATTAAAATACTTAAATATACTAATATATTCATTCCAAAATATCCCCATTCTTGAGGCGTGGAAATGTGTTGAACCAGATTAGGGATGATAAGTGTGGTAAATGAGACAATAATTTTGTGAGTAGGAAAGGTTACGACACGAGGCCGACAGGGCGGGTGGTGCACAAACAAAATCATTTTCACCACTTTCATCATAAGCTATTTGTAAATACTGACTTTCTAAGTTTCGGCGTGGTTGCGTTGCAATAGTATTGCGACTTCGCTAACAACACATCGATCTTACCAAACATCACACATCGACCGAAAAACCTTCAATGTCCTTAACCATCAATGGTTTAAAGGTGGCTTACGCGCCAGGGGCGGCCGGCGATCGCCCGGGTCGCGCCAGGCGCTCAGGGCCTCGCGAAGGACACAACAGAGGCAGGAGGAGCAGAAGATCGTCATCGTAATTTTATAAGTTTAAAAAATGTGCAGTTACATGTTTGCCTTAAGTAATTAATTATAGCGATTACTTCTAAGGTAGGGCTCAATTAAATGACGCTAAAATGAATAGGTTGTACTGAAATTCATATTTATTATTTCAGGTATTTAACAACAAATGATTATATCAAACACTAACTAAACACAACAGTCTTAAGTAGTGTTTTAAGCTCACCGTGGAAATTGGATTATTTGGTCACTAAGTAATTTTACTATTATTTAAAATATATTTCCGAAAATCTTCTGTAGCTTAAACGTTGTAGTTTTAGCTATTTGTTGAAAGAAATAAAATAGCTTAGTTTCTCGATACAATTTTCACATTTTTAAATTTTTTAAAGGGTGGGGGGGCTACGTTTTAGCATTTTCTCCGGCCAAACATTGTTTAGCTCCGGCACTGGATCGCGGCCATGTGATTTTTTTCTTTCAAATAACTGAGAATTGTATTATGTTTATGTTCTTCACTATCTATTACTATTTTCTGTTTATTTTCTTACTAAATTTTCTTTTAAATATTTTAGTGACAGGAATATGTCTGAAGGGCGAATTCTTTCCTTTTTTGTTTTGTGTTGTGTTATTAAATCATTCAGTTATTAATTGTATTTCGTAATAATGTGAAATAAATTATCAAGTCACTGTAAGTTAACATTTCTCGCTTACACATGAACAGCGCTTTTCAACAGACACGAATATTTGTCTTCACCTAGTGAGTACATGACCTTGACGTTGAAGGTGCAGATTGAGCAGTGGCGGCTGCGTCAGGGAGGCGCTAGGGACACTGCCCCCCCCCCCCTACGGAGATCAGTATTTCTCCTCCTGCACTGTTTAAAATAATCTCTGTGGGTTGAATAATTCATCTGTAGCGTTGTTTTCGAATCGAACGCATCTTTAGCTTTCATATTCCCGCTTGTTCCATAGAAAGGTTTTCATTGGCTGCGGACACTCGCTTCTGTGTCCTAAAGGCGGTGTTGTTACGGTACTTACAGACATAGAAATCACTGCCAATGAGTGTTGAAATGGCAACATGGGTTCGGCAAATGGCGTCTTATGACGGCCGCCGCCCCGCTGGCTGCCAGGGGAAGTAGCAACCTCGTTGCCCGGCACAGCCTATTGATCGATATTTAAACTTACAGTATTCCTTTCGCTTAACTTACGTCAAGGCCAGTGCTATCTGCTGGTGCTCTGTTTAACTAATCCCTCCTTCACAAGTATTCAGTGCAGTGAGTAGAGTGCAAACGGCATCAGCTTTCCAATCCTTAGACAAACTGTGTGAGTGCTCTGTGTTTCGATCTTTACGTTCAGTTCGTGTTGTGCGCTAAGATTGAGAATGGTTTCCAATTCCGTAAATTACATGAAAACAGTCAATCTTGATTATGATTTGCAAGGCTGTGCATAAAGAGAATTGGACCACCTCGGTCTGATATGAAAATTGCACAATCTGATAGAAATGGCAATCGTTCTTTTGTACGAAAATTTCATTAAAAGTTGTATTTACTGGCAAACTGGCTTTGTGGTTGTGATGAATTTCACGCATTTTTTTGCTTTGTGCCTTTAATATTCTCGCCCCATACTGATGAATCCTGGACAGTGAAAGATGTGAAGGATACAAAACATTTGAAAGAGAAAGTAAGGAAGCACGCCATGAGTGAAAAACACGTTCATTATGAAATTGAATTTCAACTCCTGGGTTCTGTAAACATTCAATCACAACTCGATTCAGCTTACAAACGTTCTGTTAAGGAACACAATGAAAACGTGAGAGAAAATAGGTACATTTTAAGCAGAACTATAGATTGCGTTCGCTTTTGTGGTTCGTTTGAGCTAGCTTTAAGAGGGCACGATGAATCGACTGATTCCTCCAATCCGGATGTGTTCCGTGGATTGATAAATTTAATGAGTGACGATGACAATATCTTTATCTTGAAACATTTGAACGAAAATAAAAGTGGTTTCTTAGGCACATCAAAGGTTGTGCAAAATGAATTGCTTGACACAATATTGAGTGTTGCACGTTCTTTAATATTAAGGGAAGTAGAAAATGCAGATTTTGTTGCAATTCAGGCTGATGAAACTACTGATGTCTCTACTCAGAGTCAGTTGGTACTGATAATCAGATATGTACACGACAGTAAAATTTACGAACGCTTTTGGGGATTTATAGTCCCAAAGGCTCACACATCTGAGAGTATTAGTCAGAGTATTTTAGAGCAGCTTGAGATTTGAAAATTGCATGAAAATCCTCATGCCTCAATTGCCTCAAAAATGAAAATTAATTGGTCAGAGTTATGATGGAGTATCAGTGATGTCGGGGAAGGCTAATGGTGTGCAAGCTATTTTGCAAAAAAATATTGTTTTGCACACTTCGTTCACTGCTACGCTCACCAGTTGAATTTAATAGTAGCAAAATGTGCTTCCCAAAACAAAATGGCCAGAATTTTTTTTCCAGTCTTGAAGGATATGCTGCTTTCTTTTCACGTTCATCCAAACGAATGACTGTTAAACAATGTAGTGAAAAGATGCCTCCCCCACGGACCAAAACTAGTTGGTCTTTTCAGAGCAGGACAGTTCTTGTTGTTTATGCTCACAAAGATGATCTAATCAAATGTTTAAAGGAGATAATTGATGAAGAATCTGACAACAATACAATTAGAAAGGCTGTAGGATTGCTAAATTTGTTGAAAGATGACATATTCTTATTTTGGCTTAAGTTTTTTAGCAAAGTGATGCCTCATGTTGAAATTTTATGTAACCAGATCAAAAAGAAGGGTGTCGATTCTTTGCAAGTTAATGATAATGTAAATGAGTTCAAGAAGAGCATTCAAACGAGACGAGACAATCCACCCTGTCATGGAAATATTTATTCAGAAAACAATTGTGAAGGTAAAAGAAGGAAGATTGAGGATTGTAAAATGGCAGCTCTTGTATCCCTGCTGAAATATGTGATGTAATTATCACAGGGGTAAATGACCGTCTTAATTTTACTGGGCATTTCACCTTGTGTTCTCTTTGACTGTAAAATGTTCCAACAATACCAGGAAAATTTCTCCCAACACAAGGTTGATCAAGTTTTACAGTTCCATCCGTTTGTGGAAGCTAGCAAACTGAAATCAGAACTGAATGTGCTATATAAAAGGAGTGACTTGGGCTCTGCTGAAGGAATTTTACCACTTTTGGCAGTGTTAGTTAATAATAACTTATTGGATGTGTTTTCTGCGAATTATTGAAAGTAATTTGTTCAACACCAATGTCAACTGTAGAATCTGAGAGAGCTTTCTCCACTTTAAAAAGAGTTAAGACATTTTTTAAGAAATACCATGTCGGAACAGAGATTGAATGTTCTTTGTATGTTATCAATAGAAAGAGTTTTGTTACGTGACTCGGTTAATTTTAATGAATTAGTAATAGATAAATTTGCAGAATTTAAAAATAGAAGACTAAATTTAATTTATAGATCCTGTGTTTAGACAGCCTTTTGGAGATAATTCGATTGTAAATATTACTTTTGTGACTTCATCAATCCAAATATAACAATTTTTCAAATGCCTAATTTTCTTTGATCCTGCGACTTTGTGTGCCCTCCCTGTTGTCTATTCCCAGAGCCGCCACTGAGAGTGAGTCCTCCCGTGATCCGGAGAGCTACGCCGGCGGTACTAGTACGCTACTAGTAGGGCCTCCCTCTCCGCACTGGTCAAAGAGGAGAGGGTGCACGTAGAAGTACGAGGGTTGCCTTTTATATTTCAGGATTAGAGAACAAAAACAAATATTAACAATCGAAAATCACTTTATTGTTTTTCAAAATATTCCCCATGAAGATCTATACACCTTTGCATGCGTTTGAACCAATTGTCGAAGCACTTTTGCCACTCTGATTGAGGTATCTCCAAAACATGCACTCTGAATGCTTCTTCAGGTGCCGAAAAACGTTGACCTCTCAGTTTGTTTTTTACGTACGGGAATAAAAAGAAGTCATTCGTTGCCAGGTCAGGACTATACGGCGGATGACTCATCATATTGATGTTTTGGGTGCTCAAAAATGCAGTTGTTTGAGCCGATGTGTTAGAGCTCACATTGTCGTGGTGAAGAGTGATCCGTCTTCGGCGGTTGGTTATCCTGATTTCTTGGAAGACAGCTGGCAAACAAATCGTTGTGTACCTCTCAGAATTGACTGTTCTGCGTTGTTCTAGTGGTACGGTTGCGACATGTCCAGTTTTTCAAAAAAAACAGGCGACCATCTGTTTGGAAGTGCTTCGTTCGCGAACAACTTTTGTTGGATTTTGCTCATCTTGAAACACCCATACAGTCGTCTGCTGTTTACTTTCCGACTCATACGCGTAAATCCACGATTCATCACGTGTCACGATGTCATAGACGTGTTTCGAAGCACCGCGATCGTATTTTTTGAGCATTTCTTTCGACCAATCGACACGAGCCTTTTTTTAGCGATTGCCAAATTGTGTGGGATCCAACGCGAACAAATTTTTTTGACAGTCAAATGTTCATGCAATATTGAATGTATGCTGGTCCCACTAATGCATAAGGTTGTCTCAATCTCACGATAGGTCACATTGCGATCTTGCAATATCAGTTCACGCACAGCATCAATGGTTTTCGGAACAACAACTGATTTTGGACAACCTTTGCGAAATTCTTCTTGGAGTGAACTACGACCACCATTGAATTCACCATACCATCGATAAACACTGGTCCTTGATGGAGCTTCATCGCCAAAAATTGAATTAAGTTCATCCATGCTCTGTTGCTGAGTTAATCCACGTCGAAAGTTGTAAAAAATAATCGCACGAAAATGTTCACGATTTAATTCCATTTTTGGGCCAATATGAATCTTTTAAGTTACTGTAAACAACACAAATAGCGCTCGTATGTCAAAACGTTCTGAGTACGTATAACCTCAAAACATCCAACTTTACGATAGAGCTGTCAGTTGCCAGATTGCAACACCAGGATTGCCAAATCCCGAAAAAAAGGCAACCTTCGTACTCCAGAAGAGGGCGGGGGCGCAAGAAGAGAACATCCGGTATAGTGTGCTGAAGAGGATATCGAAACGATGAAGATTTAGGCAGAAATCTTAGCCTACATTTCCAACTTTGGATAAAGGATACGGGTATGATATCTCCAACAAAACAAGGAGATTCCAAGAGAGATCTGGGCAGGGGGAGCTCAAAAGCTCGGTGAAGCCATCCTCCTAGGGGAGTAAACCCTAAGAAAATCCTGATCCTCCTAGTAGGGGGTTAGAACAATGGGCCAGCTCCTCGTCGTCCATGTAAAAACTACGAAGTGTTGAAAGGCCTAATCATAAGAAAACGTACGGCAACCGGAGACGAACTAGGAAATGGAAATGGATAATTAATATTGGAACATGGAATACTCAAGATTTGGGAAATAAGATTCAGGAGGTAATTGAGGCATTTCAAGATTTAAATATGGATATTGCAAGTTTAAATAAGGCAAACACAAATGACTCTGGTACAGAAGAATGGATCCGATAGATTCATTCAGCGGAGTACCAAAATATCAGAGGGGTAGTAAAGGGATTTCCATAGTCATAAACAATAAATTCATAAACCATATTAAAAGTTCGAAAGCCATGGACGAGAGGCTGATTAAAGTAAATTGGGAAAGTTTTAGATACAAACTGACGATTCTTGGAGTGTATGCGCCAAATGAAAATGAAGATACTAATATTTTAGAAACTTTTTACTCAAACATAGATGGCGATTTTAATGCTAGAGTGGGAAAATCTGATAGCTAAAAATCATTGGACAACATGGAGAAGAGGTAGATAATTCAAATGGAAAAATATTGATTATATGTGAACTGCATGAACTTAGAAGCGGCCTTTTCCAGCATAAAGATAAGCGTATGTTCACTTGGGAAGATAAGGTAAGAGGAAGGAGATCAGTGATCGACTACGTAATCACTAGACAGTATTTAACGAGTGAAGTAATTGACATCAGGGAATACAGAAACCCAGAATGTAGATTCAACCATTACCTAGTGAATGCCAAAATTATGTTTCCACACATTAAACAAAAAGAAACGGAGATAGGAAAAATGTAAACAGTGAAAGTAGGAAATATAATATAGCGTGTTTATCACAACCAAGTATAAGATATTTATTTTAAAACATTGAATAATTTACTGAATAAAAACGTAGTTGAATCAAGTAAGGAGATGTATGAACACCTCAAAGATAGTCTACATCAAGCTGCTAAAGAAGAAATTGGAGGAATACCTTTAAGTAAGAAAAGGAGAGGGAGAAGCTATTAGACTACTCAACACCTGGAGCGGGAAAAAGAGGAGAAGAAGAGACTCCATGAAAAATGGTTGAGTACCAAGAAAGAAGAAAATATGAATATAAAATCCAACGAAATAGAATTAGAGATATCATAAAAAAAGAAAAACAGCAATCATGGGAGTGTAAATGCCAAGAGTATGGAAAAGAAAATATGCTGGGATGGGAATGCCACATGATAATACAACACTCTATATTCTACTGTTCGCTGATCAGGTGCTGTTGGCTCAAGAACAGGAAGATATTGAATATATGACTAGGAATATAACTGAATATTATAAGAAATGGTGACTAAGCCTCAACCTAGAAAAAACAGTATGCATGGCAGTACACATGACGTATTGACAATGGAAACTGGAGAAATAATAACAACAGAGGACATAAAGTGCTTTGGAACAACAATAGGGAAACGACTTATACGGAAAGGAATATAAAACCCGACGGCAAAGAAAGCAAAACTTTAGGAGCCCTGACACCAGTGATCTGGGATCCAAATATAAACAAGAAAACGAAAATTACAATATGTAAATGTATGATTGAGTGTTACGCTGTATCCATACAGTGCTCCAGCAGACATGTGGCAGGATTCAAGATCAACAGAAAAGAAAATTGAGAGCTCTGGAAAAGGATTTCCTCAGAAGATCAGCAACAATATCTAAAAGGTAAAGAATTATGAATGAACAGGTTAATGAAATATTGCATCTGCAACATGATATTATAGAGGAAATTGGAAAGAAACAACTCACTTGGTTTGGACATGTACAGCGAATGGACGAGAGAAGACTATCCAGAAGATCCCTAGAATGGCAACCAAATGAAAGGAGAAAACGAGGCAGACCAAGACCAGGATGGAACGCCCAGATCAGACAGATAATCGAGAAGTGGAAATTACCTCCTAATTCCTGGAAGAACAGGGATGACCGAAGTAGCGGTTAAGAAAACGGCAAGAAGAAGATTTGTTAAACCTTCTAACCAAAAGTAGAAAGTTCAAGCTTTTTATATAACTTTTAAGTAAACAGAATTACAAAATTTAGATACTCATGATTCGTATTTTTTTTTAAATTTTACTGTCAATTGAGAATTTGAAATCGCAGTGATGTATTCTTTCATTTTAATGCTTCGTTTCTTTGCTTTAAAGAAAAAATTGTGACAATAACTGTCATGTAACTTCTCCCAATGACTGTCGTAAACCAGGTATCCAGTGACCTGTCGACAGTCCGTACCAACTTGTACAGCTCTTACTTTTAAATCTCGCGCCAATTTATCTCCTCGGTGACCCACCCACTACTTGCGATAGTTGCGAGACGGAGCAGGCTCTCCTGCTCTGTTCTAAGGTAAGAGATAGACGGAGGCATCACCTAAATAGCCCTCTAGCACTGATATTGGAAATGAATCTTCTCTCTGCTAGATTTTCAGCTTTTTAATGAGAGACACATTTACAGCATTATCTAGGAGAAAGGATATTATGCTAATTATTTGGCTTTAAGTTAGATTTTGAAGTGTTCATCTGTCTCTTTTCTACTAAACCCTTTTATAATTGGACATTTTCAGTTTCACTTACATTTTACTTTGCTTAAAAAATGTTTTAGTTTGGCACTGTCACAGTGCGAACTGCTCTTAAAGTAAGTAGTTTAACACGGGCGTCAATGATCTTAGTTGTTGAAGCGCCCTTAAACCTTCATCATCATCATCATCATCTCGCGCCAGTTTCTCTGGGCGCAGTGCCCGCGGGCAGTATACTACGAACAATACTTGTCAGCTTGACAGCTCTAGGCTGGCCGAGGAGAGGGGGGTCCGTTGTGCAATCAGAGGCTTGAAAGTGTGACGATGTCACTTAAGAGTTGCCAATGCTTATTAAGAAAACACTGAAATCTCATAGCGCGAAGCAATGGTAAGTTTAAGAGCGCCCTTATTTCTTTGGTTATGCATCGTATTTGCTGTTCTGTGTCGTCTAGGGCTGTGTGCTCTTATTGCGATTTGTTTCTTGGTACTGTTGTGATCTAACGCAAGAACGACCTCACGGCCACGTATCTGCCGCTCAAGAAAGTGGCAACATCGCTCCACCTCCCCCAACTGTCAAGTAGAGAGACATATTGGGACCCCCATCGTCACCGTAACATTTCATCTACTCACTGTTACCATGGCTTTAAAACCAAAAGTAGTCGCTGATAGCTAGTTGTGAATGCAAATGTGTGTTGCAGCGCCGGAGGTGTCAGTGGTGGACGAGAGCGGGCACGAGGTGTCGGAGCGCTACTACAAGGCCGGCAGCGCCGTCGAGCTCACGTGCATCGCCTCGCAGCTGGAGGACACGGGCGACCCGCTCGTGTGGCGGCACGGCGACAGCGTGCTGGACCGGGGCGTCAGGTAGCCACCTTCCACCACCAGTTTTGGTTAGCAGTTGACCTTCATTGCTTGTTTGTTAGTGATTTGGGGCGCGTCAACGGCTAAGGTCATTAGTCCCGTAAGTGCAGTGCATGCTTTATTCCTGTTGAGATGGCTGTGATCTTTCCTCGCGGAATGGAAAGATCTGGCGCCGACATACCGTCGGCTAGCGGGGTTTCCCTCAACCACGAGAGGGGCACTGCTCCAGCCGGAACAAGCACTAAGCTCCCGACACTGTGTGTGGTTGTGTGTGTGTACGGGGTGATGACGGAAAGCAAGAGGAGCGTGAGATGCGTGCGGTCCGTGGCCCGTTTTTTAGGGTACTGTTCCAGCATTCGCCTAATGTTGATCGGAGGAACCACGAAAAAACGATCAGAGCAGACAGCCTCTTTAAATGTCCTGCAGACAGCGACTGACTACGGTCTGCGGCTAAGCTAGTGGCGCAAATCTTGCCACTGTCGGGACTCGCACCTACGACTCCCCGGTTAGAGGCATTTCAGTGACATCAGTTCATGCACTGAACCACGTCTTCGGTTTCTAATCTTTTCGCGTTCTAATCTTTCGAATTCTGGTATTCACCCCCAAATGGTCTCTCCATCGCATCACAGCCGCGGAAAAGAGACCATAAGGTACGGCTCAGGAAAAAAACCCTGAAGGGGGAAAAACCTGCCGTCAGAAGCCGAGTACATACGTCTATCCGACGTTTATTTTAACTATTTATTTTCTGGCGCGGGCGTCCCGCCGTCTCCTTGCAGTGCTTGGCCTCCTCAGCACCTGAAATCAAACAGCGCCACAGAAGATCGTCCGCACCAGCGCCTCTGCCCTTACAATTTCGATCCCCCCTTCCCTTCACCCCCTAATGTGCTTATTACTATGCCAGTTTTATTTTATTTATTATATTGCCCTGTTACTTACCAATTGACTACGACTTATGACTTATTTCTTAACTGTTTACTAACTTAACATAAAATTACTGATTAACTTACATATTGTTAGCTTATTGACTTATTTATTTCTCTCCAGTCTAGGCTCCGCTCAAGCTAACCGGTGCTGTTTTCCCACTCCCTAATTTCAGTTTCCCTAATGGTCCGAACCTTTCCTAAAAATGTTCCTAATTCTTTCATGAATTTAGACCTTTTATCACCTAAAATGTTTTGGGCGAGCGTTACGTTCCTGTTTAGGAAGTAGTAATTTCCCATTCCCATCCATTCTTTTCTCCATGATTCGGTTGCACAGCAAATTAAGAGGATGTGAATCCAGTCTTCCCTATCACCGCAAAGCACACAGATGCCATTACCACTTGCGTCCTTTAGTCCACGCTGCATCCATCCCCCAACCCTGAACCAAGCGTACCCCCCTCTTGCGTCCTTTCCGAGAGTATGCACGTAACTTTCGCAACCCCATACCGGACTCGCATGGATTTGAGCTACTAGCGAACGTTTTTCAGCCGTTGCTGCCCAGATCTCTTGCCTTTTAATATCCGCAAGTCTATTGGAAATCAGCCGTTCTATCTCACGGGTTCCCCTATCTCCCACCATTTCCGGAGAGACGTCTCCCAACCCTGCGCGGTCAAGTAGCCGTTTAATTTTGTACGCCCAGTAGCGATGGTCGCTTCCCTGCCATTGCACTCTAAAGCACCTATGTATAAGTGTGTCACCTTGTGCATCTGCTAATTTAATCCAGAGTTTAATAGATTTCATTTTAAAATCTCTCCAAATTCCTATACTACCGACCTCTCTTAAGACTCCGGCATTTGCTGCGCACCTAGAAACTCCCAGAATTAATTTGCAATAATCTGTTTCGATGCTTTCTAATCGATCTATCCTATCGACTCCCCAGATTTCTGCTCCATAGTTCATAGCTGGGAGAACTAACGATTTGAACATTGTATCGCATACTTTTACCGACAATTCCGGAACCCTGCGCACTGCGCAAACGATTTCTTTGAGCGCAATTCTTCCTTTGCTGTGAGCGGTCAGTATGTGATTATTCCATCCCCCATTCATGGAAAATTTTGCACCAAGATATGTAAATGTTTTGACGCGGTCAATTTCTTCCCTAGCGTAGTACCATTTCTCTTTGGTACCCCAGATAAACCCATTCTTGAAGACTACTACTTTCGTTTTTTGAATATTTACTTTTCGTCCCCATGTCTCACTATACCGTTCTAGAATATTTAAACTCTTCTGTAAGCCCTCAATCGTCTCCGAACATAAGACTAAATCATCAGCATATAGTAGTCCGGGAATTTTCAAGCCATCAATTACCGGAGCCGCTGTATCCGCTTCCTGTACCCACGTCAATAAATCATTTATAAACAAGATAAACAGCAGCGGTGAAAGAGGACACCCCTGTCTTACTCCTACTGTCGATTTTATTTTTTGCGTTATACTTCCGTCACCGCACCTGACGCAGAAATTTACTTCCTTATTCATGCTCTGCAACACGTTTAAAACTTTACGTGAGACGCCTAGCTCATTTAGTTTTCGCCGTAAAGCTTCCCTATTAATAGAGTCAAAAGCCTTTTCAAAATCCACAAAACTGCAATATAAGTGTCCCCGTTTACGCGCCAGCGCCTGTTTTACTAGGGTATCTAACACAAATATATTGTCGGTTGTCGCGAAGCCTCTCCTAAAGCCTGCTTGCAATTCTGATATTTTACCGTACTTTTCCGCCCATTCACTCAGTCGCCCGTTGAGTATTTTACAGAACAGTTTGCTCAGCGCTGGCAAAAGACTAATTCCGCGATAATTTTGTGGGCAATTCGCATCCCCTTTATTCTTAAAAATCGGTTGGAGGATAGCTGTACTCCACGTTTCTGGATACGAGCCGGAATCAGCAATTGCATTAAATAACTTCATAATACTTTCTGGGTCTATGTGCCACAATTCCGAAATAAATTTTGTCGGAATGCCGTCCGCGCCGCCTGCCTTCTTATTATTCATTGTTAGAATAGCCCTATTTACTTCAGTCCAGGTTAGAGGTTCATCTAATTCAGGCACACTCCGGTCAGTGAAAATACCTTGCCCTGTTTCAATGGTCTCTACTGTGAACGTCCGTGAAAAATATTGCACCCACGCGTGTGCTGAAA
The DNA here is from genome assembly GCA_038098605.1 of Gryllus longicercus. Classification (NCBI taxonomy): domain Eukaryota; kingdom Metazoa; phylum Arthropoda; class Insecta; order Orthoptera; family Gryllidae; genus Gryllus; species Gryllus longicercus. Next base: position 221,685 of record JAZDUA010000529.1, on the reverse strand, counting down.
TTTCATTACTTGAATTTATTTTATTACGCAAGATCTGATAACGTCCCAAATTGATTTACTATAATCGTTTCTTAGAATTGCCTGTATTCTTGCTGCCTCACTATCCTGCCAAGATTTCTTCGATTTCTTAATTGTGGCCTCGTACTGCCTACGTAATAACAAATAACTGTTTCTAGCTTCTTCCGTTCCCCTGTTTCTGAAATTCCTTAAGGCTATTATAGTTTCGCGCCTGGTCTCCCGACACTCCTCGCTAAACCACCCTTGTGTCAGTTCCCTTCCTCCTCTCCCCCACCTTCGCATACCCTTCCCTGCGCGGTAGAGCCGACTTTCTAAATTCATTGTTTGCCTTTCCGGCGAGCAATCCTCTCGCGCCCAGCCTGCCGAGTTAAGAATATCCTGTACAAATTCCTGTCGCTTTTCCTCTTTCTATACAAACCGTTGTCTTCCTATTGTCAAGTTCGTTGCTCCTGCCCGCTCCCCTGCCGATGGCAGTGCAGAAGCATTTACTGCTAAATGCACGCACACAGGCAAATAATCAGATTCTGACCGTAATTCGATCCCAAAATCTAATAAATTGTCTATTCTTTCCTGCGACAACAGAGCTTAATCTATTACACTACCTCCATTCCCACTAATAAAAGTTAGTTCCCCTTCCGTATCCTGTCCATAGTTGCCATTTAAGATTTCAAGATTAAATCTTTCGCATAATTCTAGCAATTCCTGCCCATCATTATTGATGACCGAGTCTTTGCTTTTTCTGGAATTCGCTCTCGCTTCTTGCCGGTCGAAGTCCGAAAAAACTTCCTGTTCATTGCCAATTCGAGCATTCATGTCCCCTAACACTAGTAAATTAGTACTCGGGTACCTCAGCTTTAACGTATCTAGGAAATCATTGATTTCGCCGAAGGATTCCGGAGTGTAATAACGCGAACCCTGTGGGTGACGGTATATAAACACAATGGCAATATCTGTATTTTGCATTACTAGTCTAATACAAAGGAAATTGTCTGAGTTGGTCTTAATTTCATTAATAAACTGCATTAAGCTAGTCCGAAAAACGCACGCAACACCACCCGGGTACCGACCCCTTTCTCCTCTCCGTTTTTTACTTTTGCATATGGCTGTAAAACCAGACACAGTTAACGTTTCACCCTCCTTCCACCAAGTTTCAACAAGACCAATTACATCAAACGTATTAATGTAGCCATGGAAGTCTTGATTACCGAGCTTAGAGCCTAGACCTTTGATGTTCCAACACCCTATTCTTAAAACCTATTCTTGCCTATTTGGTGAAATGTTCGGCACCGACTCACCGCGAGCTTCCTGCTGCTGCATGTTGGCAGCCATCGCCCTCGTACGCGGACCTCGCTCCACGCTTTCGGCCGCGACCCGCCCGGCACTCGACGAGTGCCGTGAGCTCCGCCGGGATCGCGAGCGCGACCGCCGGCGCGAACGTGACCGCGATTGCCTTCGCCTCGATGCCGTGGGGTCAGAAGTCGTCCGCGCCGCCCCCGAACGAGGCGCAGCTGCCGGTGCGGCCGCGGTCCCGGCCATGGGCGCGCGCGGGGTCCCGGCCACGGGCGAGCAGGCGCCCGATTGCTCGGAAGGGGTGTCCGCCCTCCTGGCGTTCTGCCCCCTCGCGGAGTTCACGGGGCCCCGTTGCCCCGCCCCCTCCCAAGCCCGCGGACGGGCCGCCAGCTCGCCCAGGCCGAAGCTGCGCCCTGCCACGACAAGCTTGTCGAAACGAATCGACGCCTTCCTCCCGCTCGCTTTCGCCTCCTGCAAATGTGGAATTAACGCCTTTGGCGTTTGTCGCACTGCCCAGCTCAAGTCCTCTCGGACGCGCACCATGCTGTTCTGGGAGAGATGCTCCCGGGCTGCACGCAGCAGCTCCTCCCGCTTCCTGAATGAGGCCAGCTTGGCCACAATCATGCGCGGCTGTCCCTCACGCCGCCGCCCGGTCCGGTGCGCGCGCTCGATGACTTGAAGCTCCAGCCTGACACCTAGCTGCTCAGCTAAACCCAGAATACATCTTTCCGAATCTGCCCATGACTCGTTCCGCTGCTCTGGGATGCCAGTAACAATGATATTGTTACGACGCGATTGGTTTTCAAGGTAATCCACCTTGCGCACCAGCCGCTCGTTGTCTGTCTGCAGCGACTGCACTGTCGCCTCTGCCGACGTCACCCTGGCCTGTAAAATATCGATCCTATCAATCATCTCCTTATGGTTTCTATTCAAAATGTCGATGATCTCGGCATTAGTGGGGGGGGGCGGGATTCAGCTCCACCCCACCGATCGCCAATAGCACCGCCATCACAGCCGCGCCCAGCACGCTCGCAAGTAGCCCCAGCCCCTGCGCTGTGCCCCGGGCACCGCCACCGCGCGGCAGGTAGCCCCTCACCCAGCGGCCGATAGCCGCCTGCCACTGTTCTGTCGAGACCATCCTGCAGCAGGTAGCAAACACGTCCGCTCGGCTCGGCGTCTGGACTGAGACTGCTGAAATATTCAAGACTGAGATTTCTTAATTTTTCAAGACATCTTGAAAAAATGACAAATTTTTCGAAAATATGAGTTGTTCTGCGCGCAATTTTGTGTTAAAATAAGCTATTAAAAATGTTAAACAATTATTTACTAAAAAATGGAACCAGTTTTTTTTCTCAAATTTTATCCTTCCATGTATTCAAAATTTTATTCAAAAATTTGCAAAAAGTATAGATACTCTGATGTTTCTAAACGACAATATTGATAGAGGATTTTGTCTGAAACAAATCTATTTTAAAAAATGAGATCGTTAAGAAATAGAATGTAGATTTGTTTGAAAAAAGGAAGTATTCTAATTTACGATTAATGTAATGCAATTAAAAACATTTTCTCGAAAACCGTTTGTTTTTTTTCTTTAAATTATTTCCATGGATCTACTACATCTAGAGACACATAAAAGAATAGCGCAGATCTCATTTTCGTCGAAATAAGTTCACAAGTTAGAAATAGTGCGAAAAAGTACGGAGTGTTGTATACACACTAGTTTGAAAATTATTTCCTCTTTATACACAACTATGCCATTATCTCTCTGTAATTCTATTTTGTACTGAACAATTTTTCTCCTTTTCCTCAGTGAATTTGGTTTTATTCATAGCGTTTAAGGATATCGCTCTTACCTGTATCAATTGCTAAACTTTAATTGGTCTGTTTTAGTCAACTTTCAGTGTTCTTTTAATATACCGCAATTAATCTTTCAGCATTATGTTTACTCTTTTTGGTCACATTTACAAACGCATTTCGCTTCTTGAAATGTCTTACTCACCACTAGGAAGCGGATTTCTATGATTTTGCATATTTAGTCCCGTTGCCTATATAGCTAAGAGAAATGTCTTGATATTTCGTTTCGTCATCGAAATGTCTATGATATTTAGATTAATATGTTAGTGCATATTTGGTTGCATTTTCCTGTTGATGCATATTCGTGCAAATTTAGGTGCATGTTTTGCACATTTCGTTTGTGATGTCGCGTTGGTTATTTTAATTAAAATTGTAATCTGTCCCACACTTGGAACAGTAACGTGATGTTGACACCTTGTTGGTTTTGCCAGGTAGCTCAGATCCTGCGGGATATCTTGTTTTAGAGGAATGGAATTGAGCGTTGTTAAAAATGTAACAAAACACTTATTTCAGTTAGAATTTTAAACATAATTTTAACGTAATTACTGTAAGTTACAAAAAAGTATAAATCTATATGAGCCCATTATCTGGGGTAGTATTTTAAATAAATGTATAACTACGCTGTGAAGACTAAAGATGTTAAAGGGCTAAAGCGCGGCTTCAAGTCATAAATTGTTATCAAATTTCCCTGTTATTTACAGTGGCTCACTATGCTATTCGGACACCCAGAGATACTCCAAAAATCGTAAGTTCTGTGATATTTTGGCGGTTGTAAGAAAGAAATATAAGCAAGAAAGTGAAACATAATTGTTCCTTTATTAATACATAACAGTATAAACAAAACAAAAATGCCGAATGTAGTTGCCGCATTCAATAAAAAAGAAGAAAAAATAGAACTGTCTGGATTTTTTACCACAGTAATATTTGGACACGTGAAATGAAATATAATATAAATGAATAAATAAATAAACAAAAATAAAATTAATACTTTCTAGCATAACCATTGTTGTCAATGACTTGCTGCAATCGCTTTAGCGTTGAACCACTAATTATGTTTAGGTACTGTTTTCCAATTTGTGCCCATTCTTCCTTGATTTTCTCTTGTAGATGGGAATTTGACGTAATTGGGATTCTCTTGACTGTACATTCCGATTCATGCCATAAATTCTCGATTCGATTGAGGTCATAATACTGAAGCGGCGTTTCCAGCTCTATTGAACAATTGTACAACAACGTTTCCCGCACTAAATACGATTTGTGTTTCGGGTCGTTATCTCGATAAAGTTTAAACGAGTTATTGATACCCAGTGTGTCAACATATTTGTGTAGATTCTCTTTCAGTATGTTGAGATACTGATGTTTTTTTCATTGTCTTTAATAAAGACGAGCTCCCCCACGACATCAGCTGATGTACAGCCCCACACCATTGGTGTTTGTGTTTCACAGTTGACACTATGTTTTTCAGGCAATTCTGTATTTGGTTTGCGCCATATCATTTTCCTACCGTTACTGCCAAAAATATTAAACTTTTTCTCATCTACAAAAAATACATCACGCCTCCACTCCTCTGATTTTGTCACATGCTTTGTTGCAAACTTGCTTCCTTTGCAAACTAAAGTTGTTTAGCTCTATTGCCACCACCGATAAAGGTTTTCGTCCTGGTCGCTCTGCCATGAACTCCGGCATTTCTAATTACTCGGCGCACTGTCTCGAGGTGCACAGATGTCCCTGCCGCTTCGTGCAGTTGCGCTGTCAGTTGGACGGCGCTCACCTTCGGAAGTTCTTCAAAATTGCACGCTGCTCTCTTTACGTTGTCCTTGTTGCGGTTTAGATTCAGTTCTGTCTTCTTTCTAAAGATTCTGCCTTCTTAAAGATATCGTGCACCGTGCTCGTGACCATGAGTCAAAGACCGTGATCGCCCTGCAGAAGCGTCCCTTTAGTGGTGGAAAAGCACAAGCTCTCTCTGCCCGAACGTCGAGTTCTTTCCCTTGCGCCCCTTTGCAGGAGGTGTTTCCAGGCGGAAACGTTTACAGCGCCTGACTGCATAGTTTCGTTTGACCTGGGTGGGCGATGGTGCGCTTACGCGCTATCTGGGAGAGTGGCCAGGGATTAACAGGACATTTTGCATTACGTGTCCGAATATGGATGTGACTTCGTATTCTTGCATATTAACACATAAATCCGTGTTTATGAAACGTATTTTATGCACCATAACATTTTATTTGTATTATTCTGTTTTCTAATAATAAATAATACAATGCCTATGCATTTTCTCACATGTAACTTCCGCGTACGTGCGAAAAGTTCCAGTCAAACAAGAAACGCCTTCTGTATTTGTGGCTGTCCGAATATTAACGTGAGCCACTGTAGCAGTGATCAAGAGCCTTTTGTTTCTCTAAGTCGCTTAAAGAGCTGTTTATTAAATCTTTGCAGGGTTCATTCCCGAGAGACTTCGCCGTATCGTTGGGCGGTGGAAGGGGCATGCTGCGGGGGCGTTCGCTTACCCGTCGCCTGTTTTCCGCCGCGGGGAGACAGGTCTGAGAAAAGAGAAGGCCGGAGTGGTCTTTTGACGGAGCCCCTTCACCACAGACTGCGGTGCGTGGTTGATTCCAGATCCACACCACACGTCACAGCAAAGTCATTATTGAAGTCTTCGTCGATCTGTCTTTAATTATGACGGCAGGTTTTGAATAATTAACGTTTTGTCAATAACGGTAAGCACTTTATGGTGGCGAAAAGCAACAAGCGTGGCTGTCAAAAGTAAAACACGTATTTAAAAGAACAAAAAAATATTCGAAAAGTTTGAAGAAATTTTTTTTAGCCAAGCCATTTTTTGAGAAGTGGCGTTTGAGTGTTTCTGAAAAGGCGGAATTTTGAGCTAGTTCGCGCAGAAAATGTTTAGTTTTCGAGAAACTTATGACATTATTTACAGCACATGCACTCAAAAATACAATAATGTAAACAAATTCCGCTAATATAAACACACAGTATGAGAGACAAGTCAAAACATTACATTTTGGTAATTTTTGAAAAATCGAAATAATTTTTTTTAATTGCACGATATATTGCACGAATATTGCACTACAATTTTCAAAACAGTACATGACCTTAATGAAAGAATTCACTATGGAGATTAAATTGTATTTGAAGGGAAAATCTCTATATTTAATTTTGTTTTAGGAAGACACCGAAAAAAATTCATACTTTTGAAATTTTCGAAAATTCAGAGTTAACCGTGGAAATTGTCACGTTTTACGTATCACGTATGTCACGTTTTTAAGTATATGTTACTTTATTCTTACAAGAAGGTTAAAGAAAAAAATTAGAGCCGTTTTTGGGAAAATTTTGAAAATAGCCCGAAAATTTGAATTCATGTGAAGTACCCACATTTTGAAGGAGATTTTTCAAAATTTCAAAGTTTTGACTTGAGCTAGGTGGACATTTCTTCAATATAGGTTAGTAGCTAATAGCGTTCACAGACAGACAGACGGACATTTTGATTGTAACGACTTTTTTGGTATGAGGGAGTCCCATACCGTGCATTCCCGTTGAAAAGGTATTTACCGCAGCATTTCATAACTTTCCCTACACTTCGTGTATTACTCCGTATATACGTACGTATACGGGAAAGTAAAAAGTATTACCGAACTAGGGTCTGGTAGGCCGTGGTCCAGTTGGCTTTGAAGGGCGTCTGCGGTGGACATCCCCAGTGGCGGCAGGGTCGCGGGCGCAGTGTACGGGGCGGCGGCTGGCTGGCGGCAATTTCGTTTGTGTTCGGTGAGGCGAGTGTTGACTGAACGCTGTGTTGTGCCTGTGTACACGGAGCCACAGGAACAGTGCATAGTGTAGCCGCCTGCTGTCCTTATTGTGTTCCTACGGTCTTTGGATGCTCTAAAGAGATTGCGGAGCTGAGTGGTGGGGGTGAAAATGCTCTTGATGTTGTGGTGTTTTAGAATCTTGCCAAAAGGGTCTGTGATGTTCTTGATAAACGGCAGAGTGACCTTGTGAATGTTTTCTTCAGGAGGACTGCGTGCGGTGTTATGTTAGATGTTAAAATACTTGTGCAAATAAAGGCTATTTTTTATCACTTTTAAACCTGAGAGAAGAAATAGAATAAGAAATAAAAATTACTTCACTAAGAACAATATTTCGCCCTAAAAGTACGGTATGTTCTTTTTTGTTTGCAGAAATATATATATATTTTAATTCTACGTATGTTTCTTCTGAATTTTATCAAGAAATTTGTATAGAAAAAATGAGGTACCGTCAATTTTAATTTTATATTATATTGCATATTTCAGAATTTTTAGGTCAAATATGCATATTTTTAAAAGGAAATTTCAAGATTTTTTAGGAGATAGATTTCCTTTCACTACCCATTACTGTCTAACGCACATTTACAATACTCGCGGCCGGAAGCAATGATCCGTGCGCTTTCAATGTGTTCTAGGAAAAACAGCAGGGCAATCTCAGAGTGGAACGTAGACAAATTGGTCACAGACCGCAAATGATCTTTCCCTTTTCATCTTTTTCCTTTTCCCTCTCCTCACGTACATACCGAAACACACGCACACTTCCTTGCTGTATAGTACGTGACTTGTGAAACCAGCTCGTGGGGGCTGATGCAATACCTTAATAACGGAGATACCTGGAGAGGGACGCACATTCCAGCACGAGAGGAACACCGCCACCTCCCAAGATAGAATATGCACAATACAGGAATAATGGCCCTAGTGATTGAAACAACATAATGAATGTCTGGGAGTGATCGCTAAGGGCGTCAACTGGTGTTACTACAGTCCCACTGACCAGTAGGTCCTAGGTTCGAGTGCCGACGGTGGCAGGAATTTCGACGGTATCCGGGAAGCTAGGACGAATTCAGTCACTGTCTGGACGAGAATTGTAGCGGCCGGCTGCTCTGATCGGCTGTTTTACATGGTTTCTCCGATCAATACCAGGCGAATGCCTGAGCAGTACCCTAAGAAACGGGCCACGGACCGCATGCGATCTTTCCTAAACCTTCCTTGTCCTATCGTCACCCCTTACGCACACATTAACTCGTGCTGCGCTGCCACACGCGCCGGGAGGCCGGTCGGGAGCGCAGCGCTTGTCCCGGCTGGGGGATGTCTCGCAGGGGGGTGATGCCTGGGTGGGGAAAACTGCACGAGCCGACGGTAGGTCGGCGCCGTGTCTCGCCGTGCAGCAGGGCAGACCTCCGCCACCTCCGGAAAAACATACACGACGTTTACGGGAGTAATGGCCCTACTAGTTGACCCGTCCGGAATCACTAACAACATCAAGATAATGAATGAGGCGTAATGATGAGCGGCTTCTGTAGGGAAAACACGACTGTGTTGGCACTCGCCGCTGTGTTCGTGCTGATGGTAGAGAGCGTCTTGCGCCGTTCGTATGCATGCATGCATGCGTGCGTGCATACACCAAACATTAAATAACGACCTTCGAGAAGTTGAGCGCTCCTCTGCGAAAAATAATTAAAAACCCTTGAGTGCGCAGGTATGCGTAGCAGATCGTTCATGATTTCGTTAGTCAAAAGAACAATATTTGATGTCTTTATAGCCATAAGCGTCAATGACGGTAAATTCGATATTAAGAGCTTAGATAGATTTGAAAAATGGTGAGAAAACAAATTAAAATTACTTCTTAAAACCATTCCACCAGCAATCAAGTGCATTTTTTTTTATCTTGAAGCACCACTAACTAGAAAATACCTTGGAATGCGCAATGGCGAGTGCCAGTTGAAGGGCACTGCTGTGTGGTGTTGGCAGCGTGAACGCCAGCGCGGCGGCGGGGGCCGTGGTGTCCACGCTGACGGTGGCGCACGCCGTCCGCGCGCACTCGGGCAACTACACGTGCGCCGTGGGCAGCCTGGCCGCAGTCACCGTGGCCGTGCACGTGCTCAACGGTAAGAACGGTACGAGCCTCCACACTCACTCGCTTCGGCCACTTGCTTCGGCTTTTAATAGTATGTCACTGGGTTTAATTTTGTTGTTTTCTTAGAATATGAATGATCTTATCTTCTCCCATTGCATAATTCTGATATTTGATATGTATTGATATGTAATCAATCATTGATAATCTATCAAGTAAATGCTTCCTTGGATACTGTACATTAAAATTACATTTAGTACTTTATTATGTTTGCCAGTTTTAATTTTATTTATGATTAGTAATATTACGTGGACTATTATTTGAAATAAATTGTATGGTAATTTCGCTTTGATCCTATTTTGTCTAGCGCAGGGGTAAAACAAAAAGCCACCTGCGGCAGGCTGGAGTCGGGAGTTCGACGCTAGGTGGCCGCGGAGGAAACCTACCAGTCAACTGCCACGAAACGATTCAATGTAAAAGATTAACTTGTAATAGTTACCATGTCTTAGAAAAAGTACCGTATGAAACTCGATCTAATAAGTATTAATACTTATTAATCGTGTGAAGTTTACGACACTAGCTCGTTCCTCCCTCGACTCCTAATCACACTCGTGGACTAATAGCTTTCAAGTAGTATATATTAAGGGGATATGGGCCCACATTCTTTGCCCCTCCTCAAAAATCTTATAAAGCTTAAAAAAAGTAAATTCTTGACATCATGAAATTAAAGAGATTAATTTTTTACTAAGATAATTTTTAGAACATTTAGAAGTAATCCAATAGATAAAAATATAAAATAAAAAATACATTAAATATTTTTAATGATGATAGTATATTCAGTAGTGATCCAATATACAAAAATATAAAATTACCAATTCTTGATAGCATATTTAGTAGTTATTCAATGGATCAATATATAAAAGAAACAATATACCAAAAAAATCTCTAATTGATGACAGTATACTTAGTAATCCAACAGGTAAAAAAAATTTCATTCATTCATTCAAATAAACGTAGAAATACCATACTGATATATTAATATTTATACATCAGGGTGAGAACTCTAAAAATATTTAGAAAATAAAGGGTTCTTTTATAACAATAGAATATCGAGTGTAATATCGAAAAACTATAAAATCACATATTCATCTCTTAAATTGCCTAAAATAACTTTTCTAGTTCTTTTATTCTTTTCTTTAAGTTTCTATTTTTTTAGAATGATTGGATTTATTTTCGAATCAGTTAACATTAAATAAAGAAATATTAAGTATTTCAGTTTTTTACAAGAGTATTTATAAATTCATTACATTCATAGTAAATTTTATTTTGAAAAGAAATAAATTCTACTTTTTGTGTACTTAAATGCTGAATCCATGGAAACTGGAATTCCGTAAAAATCTCGAGATGTGCCAAAATGTTTCTTTTCTAGATTACATTCGATTTCAGCATAATAAACTTCATTATAAAATATATACGTTTTTCCTGCATTAAAATTCACAATAGCATGTATTTTAGAATTCTGTAATAAACCCCTTTCGCTTATTTGTTTTGGGTAATTTAGTAGTAAATTTAAACTTGGGTATTAAACAATATAATATTTTTGGTCTGAAAAAATATAATATCATGGGATATTATACTTTTCTTTGGTAAATTGAAGTAATACTATTAAAATTTTGTGGTAAGCATGGTAATCAATCTCTTATTAATTGTGGTCTATTTATTTGTCACGTTTTAATGTTTACTATCCAAACCCGTTCATAAAAAAATTATATAATATCAATTACAAGAAAAGAATTAACACTTCAATTGTTACATAGTTTTTGTACATTTCATGGTTTATTTGCTGGAAATTGTGTTGATGATGGTGTTGGTCTTATTTTTCCCGTACAAGCTTTGAATAGCCAAGATATCATCTCAATTTAGTTCAATTAACCGTTTATAAAATGCATTCATAATTGCATTTTGATCATGTGTATGTTGTATACCTTCAGCATGACCTATTTCGTGCAGTAATACGGAATATAAATTTACCCGTTCTTTTGGTGTCTTTTTATCCATTTCTAAATACCATATCAATGTGAATTTCAAGCGGTGTATTATTTGTATTTGGAAATGCTGCATGTGCTAAAATCCCAATTTTACATCAAATTTATTCGTTCACATACCTGAAGATCTTTGACAATTATGATTACCCTGTTTATTAGATATAATATCTGGTGACACAATATTTTGTTCGACTTTTAAACTAGTGTAATTTGACCATTTAATGAATGATCAGTTTGTGCTCAATCTAACATTTCTCTATTTACATGACTATAATACCATTTTATTATATTTTTATTTTCATTTTTGATCTCATGTTCTAAAAGTTATATTTTGAACATCACATCTAGTTGTTTCTAATAATGTTAATGTTTCATTATTTAGTTCACCATCTAATGAGAAATGATAGTTTCTTGAAAATTAAAAAGTGCCTCTTTGAAATCACGTTATAACCAATTTTTTAAATTTCTCTATTTTACTTTATTGGCTAATACCTATATCCTCATATATAATGACCGTACTCTTCCTAGAACATCCCTTGACGTGGTCTGTCAGCACATAGGTGAACTGATGATCATACATAGTTTTATAAGATAGATAAAATTATTAAGATGGGACAGAGAATCTGTTTCAGGCGGAGGGATCTTATTAGTTGCATGCACTTGTAATGCATTAAAAAGGAACACCTCTTTAAAGAAAAACAACAGGAAAAATATTACTGAAATTACATGGAATGATCATCTTTTGGGTGATCATCGCCAACTATTCTGATTACCTTTATTTTTTCTTTCTTTACCCTTGCAATCGCATGCTTCCTATATGGAAATTATAAGACAGCCAGCTTCTACGAGAAACCTTCACCCGGATTTCACTCCCATCATAATACTACATGAATAATTGACGGTGCGAGCCGGCTCCAGCGTTGTTCCTCCCCAACGGTCTTCCCGGGAACCTCGGCTTCGCCCGGCGGCGGTCGGCACTGCTCGGCGCTGCCCCCGGAGGAAGCCCCCGCCGCCATGTCCAACGCCATCACACCATCCACCGCCATTGCCTCTTTCGTACACTTACACTGTTGTGATTTCCACGTGGTAGTTATTCATTACCCGCGCTGACTCATTTCAATATACTGCACTGTCGTTACCATATTTATTCATTCCACATTTAGTTCGTAATTGTCCATCATGTTCACCACCTGATACTCTTGGTGATCTTATTCGTTACCATTATTCCGACTCTTACCGTTTTTGATACTATATCCACTCCTCCGTTTCTCATACACTCGCCTGCCCTCCACGGTGGCTGAGCTACTACCTTCTCCTCCATACTAACGGACTTCTCGCCTCTCCCGGGCTTGGAGCGTGCGGAAGACCCGTTCTTCTTTTGTCTTCACTACGGTTCGCGGCGCCGCTTGGTTTTGCGCGCATCTTTTGAATTACTGCCGTAATTAATGATTTGTTTAAGGAAACCGATCGGGTCACAAAATATATATATATATATATATATATATATATATATATATATATAGATATATAGATATTAGATAGATATAAATTAGAGAAATAAGGAATCCAGAGATTATTAGAGTGATCAGTTTAGTGAGTAATTTTTACTTATTGAAAAAGGGGTCTCAGATTTTTTTTCATTGTTATTTGATGTGATTTTTGTAAGCGACGAAGAGGGTTTTAAGATTATAAAACCCAGTTTAACTAATTACAAGCTCGCAAGAGCACGAAATCTGCAACGTCCCCAACAGGCGATTTTCGTGCTCTTGCTTGCTTGTAATCAGTTAAACTGGGTTTAATAAACTTAAAACCCTCTTTGTCGCTCACAAAAAGCACACCAAATAACAATGAAACACAAAAAATTGTAAACCATTTTTCATTAAGTAAAAATTACTCGTTAAACTGATCAGACAAATCACTGGGACTTCCCTTTGTTAACCTGATTAATTAAATTTGTTACAAGTCCTATTTACAATAAACACTGACAAAATACAAAATTTAACATTCCCTTTAAATAACGTTACTTCCATAAAACGTGTTAAGATGCACTACTCTCTGTACAACAATTTCGCTGTGACCGCGAACAACATAAAATGAATAATGATCTATTTACAGTTTTAGTAGGCAATAGTGCTTTGAATGAAACTCAGATGCCTCCCGTTTGCTTATTTCCCTCACGATTTCCTGGCTAACAAGTTGTTCCTGATCGTCGTGACGTTGATCTAACTTTTGCGCTCCGTTACCCCCCGTCGCAGTGTTCTCCGAGCCCCAGTGCTTGACCTTGACGCGCTCCGGCCTCTGCGTGGACGGAGTTCGCCTCCCGCCCCCGCGCCGCCGCTGGTGGGCCCCTGGCCGCAGGTGGCTGCTGGCTGCCTTCTCGCGCCGTCTTTCCATCTTGTGCTCCCGGCGACTTCCTTCCTCGTCTGCTTCGTCCCAAATTTTGCCACTAATTGAAATGTACTTGATCTCAGCACGAACTGCTTCCCTATTGTACTTGGCCTCAGCTCCACAATAACGGGTAGATTAGATTTACTTCCCTCGTTTTTGAAGAAACACTTTCTTCTAGAAAACTTCCACCAAGTTCGCGGACGGCTATCTAAGCGTCTGTCGGACGTCCAACACTCCTACCTAGTAACTCGACAATGTTGATGGATCGGCGGGCAAGAACTGATGAGAGTGCTGTTGGCTTGGCGAACGGTAATGAAAGGGAGTGACTGACAGTGGGTTCACTTATTTATGCACGCACTCTCCGATGTAAGGGTAGTGCGTGGCATCTCCCCCTCTCCAGTCCGACTGCTTCATACCTCATCTTCATGCACCATGCCGCGGCCATAGCGCGCAACAGTACCATAGGCTGCGGGCGCGCCCTTTTCAAACTGCGCCGCGCTCGCTCACCCGGTCTACTACTGGCGTTCTGATGATGTGTGGGCGTGTGCGGACGAACGTAGTTACTCGCGTTCGTCACAATAAATATTGTGGCGTTTGAGACAAGCTCGGAAACCCCACAACACCCACTCAGCGTTGGCGAATCCCGAGAAAATCACCGGAGCACAGGCGAGCACCAACTGTGAGCATGAATTTCTCGCTCCAAAGCGTGCCGCGAGAAATAATACGATTGTTTTGAAAGTACGAGGTGGTTGTTTGACAGCAACGTTCAACCGTGAGTTGAAGTTGACTATAGCCACATTTTCCGTATTCACATCAATACGCACATGTTCACGTGTTGTTCCGTTATTCGCCTAATACCAACAATATATACTCACATTTCAGTGTTCAGCTCTTCATTCGAGACCTTGTCATTAACATAAACTAATTATTTTTTTTAAAGTTCATTTTTGGGCGATGAATTTGCATTTCCACAAAGATGTTTTGGCAGCTATTCCAGCGTTCATCTATCGTGCCATTCCCTCTCGTGGCTCGGGGTGTACTGCCGCTCTTCTCGCGATCCCTCGTTCACCTCCTGACCATCGGGTTCTCAGCTAATGGATCGCTTCGGTCATCGAGTTCGCGCTAAAGTCAAATTGTGGTTCTTTTAATTTAATTTGTTAAGAGACCATTGAGTCTCTCTTTCTCTCTCTCTCTCTCTCTCTCTATATATATATATATATATATATATATATATATATACATATATATATATATATATACATATATATATATATATATATATATATATATATATATATAAATGTCTGCTAAGAGTCTATGCTCTGCTTCACTCTGCTTCTCTGTCTCCCATCGTTTCTCTTTCTGCATCTGTCTGTCTCTGGTTGCCTTTGCTGGCTCTATCGTTCTCTGCCTGCCTCTCTGTGGCTCTATCGTTCTCTGTCTCTGTCCCTCTTCTTGTTTTTATCTCTTGTCTCTCTGCCTCTGTCTCTCTCTCGCTCTCTTTTACGCGCGCCGTCTCTCTCTCCCTGTGTTTGTATCCATCATTCTCTGCATCTCTCTGTTTCACTCTGTCACGCGCGTCCATCTGGATCTCCTGGGCCGCGCCCTGCAAAATCGTGTGGATCGCAGTTTGAATAGAAATTGAATTAAAATGGAGCGCATTTTTGTTCAGAAATAACCTTTCAAAAGTTGGTTTGAAACATTTCTTTATGTTGGCACATTTACCGCCAAAATTAGTTCGAATTTGGCGCCACGTTTCGAACAGCGCAGTTTCGCTGATCTTTGAAGGCGTTTAAGAAGAAAAGATCATACATTTGAAACTTCCCGCCTTCAAGAAGCCGCGCTAATTTCGTCTCAGTTCACCAGATGCTCATTTCGTTCGCACAAAGTTCTTTGAGGTCTATTGTCAACTGTTTCCTGTTAGTTCGGAGCATCACCAAAAGATCGCAACAGTTCCTGGGCGGCCGCAACAAATTATGTGCCATTGTCCGATTTCTCGGAATCCAGCTCATTCCACTGTAGACCCAGCGGACTCGCATTGTTATTTGCAGTGCACAGAAGCTAAGTGAAATGTATTGGGCGCCTTCAAAGTTCGATTCCAGGCGCTGCCAGGCAGTTCCCAGCACCTTTCTGCTGTCTAACGTGCAGTAAAACGTGAAATTCTTAACGAAATCTCTTTAATACCCATTGCTTATCTCTATGTCAATTATGTATCGTTTATTTTCCAGAACATTCTCATCTTATGAAAACTTTCGATAGTAATGGGGATGTTCGTTGCAGTTTTGCTAATGCTCGTAGCAATATATCGCAGCCTCAACACTTCATGTGCAAAAATTTGCATTATAGAAGCATATAAACCCTCCGAAACATCTTTTTTATTTTTGTGTCCATCTAGGATGCTTGTGTGCGCAGGGGAGCTGCCGGCGGCGGTGCAACACGGGAGCGGCGCGCGCAGCGGCGGGAGGCCGGGGGCGGCGGTGCGGTGGCTGTGCGCGCTGGCGACTCTGGCGCTGCGCCTGGCGGCCCGCCCCCCCGCCCACGCCCACGCCCACGCGCGGCCCCCGGGCCCCCGGTGACGGCGGCAGCGGTGAGAACCGCAACCACCAACACCACTTGCCTCTTCACAATTCTTTGTCGTTTGATCTAAGCGTCCCGCAGGCTTCCCTTTTTATACGTAATCCATAGCCCATAAGCATTGAAAATGGAGAACAGCTACGTTTGCTTATGACACGAATGTTGTTTGCGAAACAGAAACAATTAATAGTGCGATTTCAGTAGTTTCGTAACACCAAAATAATAGTTAATGAAGGAATAATGATTTCAATGAATTTTTGCATTTCAAACCGGCGAACGTACAAAGAAAAAACATTTGATTCAAATGCCCTTCTGATTAAGTATATTATGTGTGCACTTGTGTAACAAACGTCCACGTTGCTACAGTAAACTTGCAGTTTGGGACATTTTTCACTAACTGCCTGAGTAGATGAATCTGACAGTGAGCAATTATTTTTCTCAGTGTGGCTACATTTCTAGGACAAATTCAACCGCTGCATTAAGGAGAAAAGTTTGATCAGGAATTTTCCGTAGTTTCTCCTATCGGAAACTATCGTCTCTTTCATGCTGTTCTCCTATCCTCTCGACTTAGACACAAACTTCCGTACACTACACTACCACACACGTCGGGAACTTAGTTTGCCCCAGTTGGTGCAGCCTCGCGCTGGCGGCCTGGCGATGCCTGCGGGCGAGAACAGCGAGCATACTTTGCGTGCCATTGCAAACTATAAGTGTTGTAACTGCAATGAGAGCAACACGTACTTATACATCTAAAACTTAAGAATTTATAAAATGTTAATTATACCGAATGATTCGATTATGTACCTTTGTCGCGAATAAGACACCAAAAATAAAAACAGGAATATATAGAGCTTGCCAAAAGTACTAATTAACAACTTCTCTTCCAATGTGTACAATTGACCTAGAACATACTAGTATAGACTTCATAAATGGCAAAATTAGAAATGAGACTAAGAAATATTCGCAGATATAAAACTCGAAACATTATTTTGACCATCACAATCAATACAATGACAATATTAACTACAGTTATCCGATAACTATCATAAGTGCGGCGGCGATGATGTAACGGTTAGCGTACCGGACTGTTGTATCCAAGTTCGCGGGTTCAAACCCGATCGAAGCCGTGGATTTTGAAGGGCGAAAAAATCCTTCGTATGCCTTCCTTCGGAGGGGAAGTAAAGCCGGCTGTCCCATGTTAGTAGATTTACTAACATGAAGATCCTCAAGCCTAAGGGCCCCTTCCCACGGCGCGGCCGCAGCGCGCTTCGCAGCAGCGCGGCGCGTAGCAGAGCATTGGTTTGAATGGAGGCCTTCCCACGTGCAGCGGGTGGCGGCTGCTGCGGCAGCCGACGCCGAACTCCAGCTACGCGAAACGGAGGAGGGGCCACGCGCCACCGCTAGCAGAACACAGCTTTAAATGGGAGCGTTCCCACTGCGCCGCGGCCGCAGCGTTCTACTTGCTCCGGTCCCTTTGTTCGTCGTCGCCGGAGGGTCGGCGAAACCTACCCCTCCAGACCCCACCCCCTTCCACGGCGGGCGGCGGAGCGGCAGTGGCTCCGGCGGTGGAGGCGTCGGAAGAGCTCTGCTCCTTGAAGGAAGCGCGCTGCGGCCGCGCCGTGGGAAGCGGCCCTAAATGACGCCTCTGAGCTGAATTCAAATCGCCTGTTTCTCGCCCAAGAAATACCTCCTTTCTCTGCTAGTTGATGAAAAGAGTGTAGCGAAATTTGCGTGGTCTGACGGAAGAGCGGAAGAGCGTGGTCTGACGGAAGGCCTGATTGCCCGAGTCCCGTCACGTAAAATAAGGCAAATTCAATTCAATAAGTACACCGAGGTGCTGGGGGCATTTATCATAGGTAATACCACGAGCTCTTTGGAAATTGTCGATGACGTTCCTACTCGCGAAGCGAGGAAAGATTTATCTGAGAATTTCCAAAACGTGAGTGGTATTTAATAGGACTATTCCACGAGTGAAATTATGTCCAACAGAGTTCGAAAATACTGCAAATATTGAAAATAACTAAAAATGTTATAACACATACGCTGTTTATTGGACTTCTATATAGCGATCGATGTGTAACGCCTCCTACGACAGATGAGTCACAGTTTATGATTGGCCAGTAGGTACGGATGCTGTAAGAAAAATATTAGACAGGAAGAGGTATTCCAACTATTCCCGCCCTGTCGCGAAACTTTATTGTAACTATAGAATAGATTGTATCCCCGCTCCGTCTTGCCCAACCTCTCTCTGCCTTGCTTCCACTTGGAAATACCCTGTCTTTCTCACTCTCTTTCCCACTACAAATGTCTATATTTCTTTTTAAATTGGGACTCCCGTCTGCATACTTCACTCCCTTTATAACTAAAAATAACTTTAAAAATTCTAACCAAAAAAATTTAATCCATATACTCATAATTTTTGTGGAATTTTATTCCCATACTTTCAATTAGTTGCCACATTGTAAAACTTGTTCTTTTCAATTTTTTTCATCTATCATATTCATGAAGAAAAGTTTAAATTTGATCTTTGACCCCACACCGAGGCAATGAAAGTATAAATATTCATAAAGTGCTTTTAATTGAATTTGAGTTCGCGTTTTAGGATCCTTAATAAATAGTGGCTGACGGAAAGGTGCTATTAACCATTTACATAATTATAATATCTCCAAAACTCCGAGATCACACAATGGATTCCGCCTTGTACAAAATTTTTAGGTTATCTGAAAGCTCTTTTGCTCTATTTTAAACAACCTTGAAAACAGTGTTGGCACACATTCAGTCCCTTCCATTTCACACTATTCTTTTACTTCAGTACTACTTCTTTCCAAACTTTCAACAATTTAAATAATTATTCCTTCATCAGTATTCTTTCTCCTCTATAATAAAACGTTTTCCTACAAAAATGCATCCGTCACAGTTTCATCCTAACAGCCTAATTATTCACATTATGTTTCCCGTTCACTCATCCCTACTCATCCCGACCAACTCCGTCCCACCCCGCCCCATTTGTAAATACGTAATAATCATAGTTAATATACTACAACTAAAGCAATCACAGCAATAGCAAATAGCATTTAAAACACTTGTCTGCATTCATACCTTCTTAAGAAAATATCAAACATCCGTTGGGAAAGTGTCGTTTTCCAAACATTTCATAAATGAATAAGCATACTTCTCTCTTGTACATTCACGCCTACATGCAATTAAAATCCATATCCACGTTACTTTAATAAATAGAGTGAAGAAAAATATACGTCTATATGCCATTCTGTGAATTGATGAACTCAATCGTAGACCTCTGTCATCCTGTATTGGCGCGCCTCCTGTATTGGCAGCCACTCTATTTGCACATTGATACACTCTTGAATCTCTGATGCAATGCTAGGCAAAATGAGTCCAAAAAAGTAATTATTTTGTGAATATATTAAGGTGTATGGTTGTAAATCGTGGCTTATAGCACTCCTAACCAATCAGAAGAAGCTAGCAAATAAGTTTCATCGCTATTCGTCCAATATATTCAGAAATTATCGCGCAGTAACGCAACGCTCTTGTGTCTTTATATTAGTATAAATAGATTTAGATTACACAATAAGCTCAAGAAAGACCGTTTTTGAGCGTTTGTAAAACCCACGGACAAAAGACTGCAAGTGCATTGCTACCGCTTAGGAAATTACCCCTCCATCCTGATAGAAAGGTATTTCAGACGGAAAATAGTTCGCAGATTGCGGCATATTTGGGATATCACGCTCAGATGCTACTGCCATTGCGCGTCACTAGGAAACGACGCGCCCAATGGTGTTGACGTCAATGGAGACGAAGTCTTTCTTATCATATTCTACAAAATGAGACCTTTTGGACATTCTATTATGTTTTTAGAGGGTTCCCTCACGCTAAATGTCGGGATCCGGTGCCAATTATTTGGATTTTAGTTGGAGATTTTTAAATGTTTATCTGACTCCTATTTTGTCAAACCCTTTGTATAATTGAACACGTTCATTTTCAGCTTTATTCACACTTTACTTTGCTTCAAAAAATGTTTTAGTCTGACCCCGCTACAGTTCATACTGCTCTTAAAATAATTTGACACGGGCGCAAATGACCTTAGCTGTTGAACTTATACCAAAATCGTCATCATTATCATCATCGCGATACGAAATGAAGCTTTTTTCACTTTTAAAGCAAAAATGTAGAAAATAATTTTTATTGCAATAATCTTTGGAGCTTTTTCGTTTCATTTTTTGGCATTTCTACCCATGTTGGTACTCTGTAGCTCCCTCCTTTAACCGACAGTAGAGCATCTGCACTATTCGCCGACGTATAAAAGTATTTTGCAATACAAACACATACATATTAAAAATTGAAATATAATTTTCACATTAACGTCCTCTTTAAACTGTGAGGAGCCAAAAGTGAGATTCCCAAAACTAAATCCGAAGCATAAATTCGAAAACTCCAAACCACCGAACATAACAGAAATCCAACAGATTATTAAAGAACTAAAAAATGATAAAGCCCCAGGAGAGAACTCTATAGTAGCAGAAATGTGGAAAAACGTAGATACCGAGACAGTCCAAAGTCTACATAAAATAATACAAAAGATTTGGGAAACGGAAGAAATACCAGAAGAATGGAAAAGAGTTATAGTCCATCCAATACACAAAAAAGGAGAGAAAACAGATGCCAACAACTATAGAGGAATCTCACTACTATCAGTAACATACAAGATCCTATCCAAAGCATTACAAAACAGACTAGAGGTCCAACTGGACCCACAATTAGGTGACTACCAGGGAGGATTCAGGAAAGATAGATCCTGCGCTGAACAGATACTAAACCTGAAACTCATAATAAGGTACAGGAGACTAAGGGCCAAAGACATACATGTGACATTCGTGGACTTCAAAAAAGCATACGACTCACTAGATAGAGAGACACTATTCAATACCCTGGAAGAATTTGGAGCCGATGACAAATCAATTGCAATAACAAGAAAAACCCTAACAAACACAAAGTCAAAGGTAAAATTTATGGGAGAGGTCTCAGAACCCTTTGAGATCAAAAGGGGAGTGAGACAGGGAGATGGGCTCTCCCCACTACTCTTCAACTGTGTGCTGGAGAAGGTAATGAGAGAATGGAGGAAGAAGGAATTCCCAAAATAAAAATAGGAATAAAGAAGGATAACCTTGAAATTGACTGTCTAGCCTTTGCGGACGACCTGGCCATGCTAGCAGAAAACATGGAAGACGCCAGAAGACAAATCAATATACTGAAAGAGACAGCAGAGAAGGCAGGATTGCAAATATCATATGAAAAGACAAAATATTTGACAAACAGAAAAGATGCACCAAGACAGATCACAACAAAATATGATAAAGTCAAGAGGGTCAACAAATTCAAATACCTGGGAGAATTAATCCAACCAAATGCCCTGGACAAAGAAGCAGTCCTTACAAGAGCAAGAAAGATGGAACTGGCATTCCAATTGACAAAAAATATATATAATAAAAAGTCCATATCCATTAACGCAAAACTAAGACACTACAATACAGTTATTAAGCCTGAAGGCCTTTATGCCTCAGAATGCCTTATACTGAACACAGCCAGACAAATAGAGGAGATAGAAAAAAAGGAGAGAAAAATTATACGGAAAATCCTGGGACCAAAATATGAAGATGGAAAATGGAAACTGAGAAGCAACAAAGAGATCTACCAAAAAACAGAAAAAATAACAGACACAATGAAAAGAAGAAGAGTAACCTTCTACGGACATATTAAAAGAATGGACGAAGGAAGATTGACAAAGAGAATATTCAACTACTACGATAGAAACCCCAAAACACAGATGACATGGTTTAAGGAGGTCAAGAAAGACTTGGAAGAAATGGGAATAGATGGAGAAGAGGTGGAGAGAAGAGAAGAATTCAGAAAAAATATCAGAGGATTCCAGGGTTACCAAGAAAAGGCAAAGAAGAAAACAGGAGCAAAATGGACAGAAGAGAGAAAGAAACAGCATGGAGAAAGAATGAAAGAGTACTGGAAGGAAAGAAAAAAGAGAGAAAATCAATCATGAGAAGTTATTTCACGTGGTCCATAGTAGGCCAAAATCGAAGGAAGAAGAAATGGATACAGAAGATACGTATGATTTGAAAAATCTGACCTCTTTTAGATCAAATTTTAATACAAGAAAAAAGTTATTTGAAATGAAATTAAAATTAAAATTGACAAGAGAACGCCTGATCTCCCGGCATGTGAGGTAGTCTAGTGCAGGTTTGGTTAGTGTGTGTAAGTAGGCAGTGAGGGTAGGACAAGGAAGAGGTAGGAAAATTTACGTGCGGTCAGTCGCTCGTTTGTTAGGGTACTGCTGTAGCAGATCAGACAGCGGCTGATCCAGCTATCCAGCTAGTGTGGGAACTCCTGCCGCCGTGGAACGCTAGCACTTCCCGCTCAGTTGATGCCCTGAGCCACGTGGGTCGGTAGAATTTCTGTCATCATAGGAGTGATATATTATTATGGGTGATTAATTTGTAATTTGTGAATTAAATAATGGAATTTCGAAAGTACATGCGTAATTGGTGAACATTTAGATCAAGGCTTGCCAACTCAATGCTCTGTGTCGTCACAAAAACTGCTCTCCTGTTCAGAGCCGAGCCGCAGAGAAGGCAGTGCCGGAAGGCGGCGTGGGGCGTATAGCATTTCGATGGCGGTTTGGAAGTGGAGGAAAACGTTTCGCTAGATACTTAAGTTTTTGAATGGTAATTTTTATTTACATGTTTATGATTCGATAAATATATGAAAAATTTTAAAAAATGGAACGTGAATTATTTCATAACACAAAGCTATATCCGACTGTTGATCGTAACAAATACTGTATTTCCACTTCCATTCTTCTAACACATAACATTGTTGGAGAAGACAGTTTTAACATTCTAATACTATATTTGATACGTTATAAAATATAATAGTTCAAGCTAGTCTTGAACCAATAACACAGGCACAAAAAACAAAAAAAAGTTGTATATAAGAAAAAATGAGACTCAAAGACATGATACATGTTTTTCATTGTATGTCAACGCGCTGAATCCGAATCTGATGCTACAATTGCGCCACCACCCCCAGTTTTTTATTCGCGCAAAACTCCCGTGACATTGTTTTTTTCCCCTGGAATTGTTGTCAGACCCACGTCTTGACACATGTTTCTTTATTGTAACCCAACGAGGCGTGTGGCTGGAACGGGAACGGGAATTTCAACAATAATAGACATAACATTGCAGTAATAAACATTTACTAACTAAAATGATGATGATGATGATTTACATGAATTACAAAAATAATAAACACGACCCTTTCTTTTAAGAACATTAGCCATCTGTTAAGCTCGATACAAAATAAAGCAATGGGTCGTCTCCCCCCCGCTTCGCTCAGCTAAGCGGATTATTACCCTGTTTTTTTCGTCGGCGGGCATCACAGCGCGCCCGGTGGTGGAGTCGTCGGCCTGCGTTCTGGGGCGGGTCGCCCCCTTCCAGGCAGCTGCGCTAAACACAGGGCGGCTCCCAGCGTGACCGTCTGACGTCGCCGCGCATCCTTCCCTTCAACCTGCGTCTCCAACCTCTGGCAGCAGCGGTGTTCATCGGCGACGGTTGATGGGGAGCCAATCAACTTCCGTATCAGCAGTCGCGGACGATTGTCATAAACGCGATCAATTGACTTTAGGCGCGAGACTGCATCTCTTTTCGCCTGAATTTCTGACAGAGTGCGCGAGGGGTCAACTTCCCTCCGCAAGAGGCTTCGAATGCTAAGTGAAGTCAAGTGAGCAAGCGAAGTAAAGTTAATAACTTGGGTTTCAGTCAATGCCTTACTGAACTCAAGTGAATTCTCGAAACCAAGTTAGCAGAAAACAAGTGACTACTCGTGGCCAAGCTAAGAAATCGAATGCCCTCAGAGCGGCGGCGTGGTATCAACAATCTTCGGTACCCCCTCCCTCAAACAGCGTGGATCCTCCCGATACGCGGGGTTGAATTTCGCGGAGCAGGGTGGAGGTGTGTGTCTAACCAATCACACGGGAACCCTTTTCTCAACGGCCAGAATGTCCGTTGCTGGTATAAAAAAAACTTCGGGCCTGTTTACTTCGGATCCGCACGTGCGCCGCTGGCCGTTTGGTTGTATGTTTGTCTCCCGAGAGGGCGCAATTAGCGTTGGGTTCCTTTTACGAGCGGTCGCGTGGGTGAATATGAGAAACCCACTTGAGACTTTTGACGAGGATCCGGCTGTCGACAAACCCTCCTTCGGCACCGCGCGGGGTGTCCTGCCATAAAATCTCATACAACCCCTCGCCTCAATAGCCAAAAGGACGTGGGTACCTACGACTCCCTTTCGCAGCTGCAGGTCGTCCGCGTTTTTCCCCTTTTTTTCATGAAAATTTTTCAGCGCATGAGCTTGTACCGTTACATTATGTATGTCAAAGCGCTGAATCTGAATCCGAACCCAGAATTGCTCCACCACCTTTCACTTTTTTTCTAAATTGAAAAAAAAATCAATGAAATATACAAATATACGGTGTTTTTTCGCGAAGGCTTCAGAATCGGATTAGGTGCTTCAACATACATAGAGAAGCATGTGTCAACTCCTTGGGTCTGACAATAACAACCGAAAACAATAAAAATCGCACGATTGTCTCGTTGTTTTTTGCGATTAAAAAACTGGAGGTGATGGCGCAATTCTGGCTTCAGATTGAGATTCAGCGAGTGGACATACGTCGAGACATATGTATAAAGTCTTAGGGTCTGAAAACTTTTTTTATTATGTGTGCCTGTGTAGTTAATGTTAACAAATCATGTGGGAGAATTTGGACTCCAGGCTGGATTATTAATATAGTACAGTTTTGTTTGAAATTGTTGTAAATCCTCGTGATTTTTAATTCCTTTTCCATAATCTCCCATCTGCAAACTCCGTTTCTCATTTCACGATTGCACTCCATCTGTAAATTCTCAGAAATTATTTTCATCTCGCGGGTTTCTCTGAGTTGCAAAACTGCAAAATGCCTCTGTCGGTTGAACACTTTAGCATATTGCAGTTCCTTCTAATACACTAAAAAATCGCCATTGGTACGGTATCTATGAAAGAAAATTAACAACCGAAAATGGTTTCCCACCCTAGTTCTCCCGTTCAGTGGCGAAGGCCACTGGTTTTTGTTATCTGCCCC
Source organism: Gryllus longicercus (assembly GCA_038098605.1). Lineage (NCBI taxonomy): Eukaryota > Metazoa > Arthropoda > Insecta > Orthoptera > Gryllidae > Gryllus > Gryllus longicercus. The sequence continues at coordinate 196,428 of JAZDUA010000529.1, read as the reverse complement.
TCCCTCAGGCCCTCTTCCCTTGCTCCACGTGTCCAGGCACGAGCTCCCACGTCATTTCTCCGCCAGTTGGCAAACGCTGATTTAGGTGACCTTGTGAAATTATCAAATTATTGTAAATTTTCAAGTACTTTATGAGATTTTCAAAAATATTAGTTTTCGCACTGTAATGAAATATGTGATCAAAATGTCTCTAATGGTAGTTGATATAAATGGTTATTTAAATCTGTAATATTCAATATTCATTGACCGAAATATAAGAAACAATTATCACTACTGAGTGGATACTGATAGGAAAATCGCCCATTTTTTTTGTTGTGAATACTTTAGAATACTTAGCAGGACATACTGTTTCAGGTGCAGCCAGCGCCCCTGCTGCTCCCCGGCCGAAAGAGTGACTTTCTATGGGGCTGCCGCCTCGCCAAGGCCTCCCATGGGACTGCCGCGGCTTCCACAAGTACTTCGACTTTTAGCGTCAAACAGCAACATGTAATTTCTAACAGTTCTCAACTAATTCAGAAAGCAATGCTAGACACAGAGTCTTGTAACCTAATATATGTGTTGGCACTGTGTCATTGCCACGATACACGGATGAATTAATTGATTATTTTTTTAAACAAATTAGAAACTGGTTTCATCATAAACATAGAAAATAGTTGTGACTCTGTCTTCAACTTGAAGGACTTTGATGTCGTGTAAGGGAGTGGAATTATTTCTTTGTGGGATCACGCACCTTGAACTACATGAGGAATTCCTCAAGATACATTTGACCATGTTTGATCACTTATCATTGAAAATATGTTGTGTGGGAATGTCAATTTTATAATAAGATACTAGAGCCAATGAAATAATATGGAAGGTTGCTCGAGAGTAGTCAGGAAAGTGGAAGCAAATGTCCTCAAAATACTTTCGAAAAGAATAAATAATTGTGAAACAATGTCGTGAAAAGTATGACAAAAGTTAAATCAAAACGTAAATTTAACATTTATCTTGCCTATCAGAAAGTGTTTGAAGTATTTTAGATATTACGTCCAAATGTTTCTGGAAGGGATAGCTACATTTGCTCCTTTCGTGCCATCGTTTATTGCAGTGTTTCTAATAAAATTATTATTTTAATCATCCAGTTCATAGAGTTTTCAGAGAAACGCTCATTTTCCTCTTGAAAAGCAATAATTCGAAGACACTTTTAATAATACATTTCAAGAATACACTGTATTTTTTATAAAAAATAAATTCATATTTTGTTTTACTCCATGTTTAATGTTGTGTATAAATGCATGGACTTTTAAAAGTCTAAAAGTATTTCTCCTTTCAAAAAATCATTGCGTAAAACTGCAATAAATCATGATGCTTTCATAATGTTGAGTTGATATCACCAACACACATTCGGCAGGAGAAATGATCACACTTTCCAGGCCACGCTCGATGGAACAATTACCAGAGATTTGAAGTCATTAAGGTTGTGAGCCACATCAAGTCAAAATTATTGAAAAAAAAACAGGAGATGCTCGATGTTTATTATAATTTAGATAACTATTTTGACATGATAATTAAAATTAATTCATTCATATCTATAACTTATCTAATTATGTTACTTCTCTAAAATTAATTCAGATTTTACCTATTGCACTCATTCTCTTCAAATACGTAGAAAATTGCCATTCAGTGCAAACATGACCTTAATTTTACTTCAAGTTATCGATGATATAATGATAAAGGTATTGTTGCAGAGAGAAGCACTTGATAACAAAGCATTTTCCCTGTTGTAAATATAATTTTGATTATTGGATTCTATTTTCCTTTTTTTAAATGTAATTGATTATTCAAAAATATCATTTCAATGTTTAGATTTATATTCCGAGTAAATTATGTTGCAAGAAGTTCTAATGATAATCTCTGTGCACAATACCAACATTCATTATCACTGAAGGATTTGTGAATGGTACTAGATTTTGAAAGGACAGAAAAATATATTTTTATACATGGATATGCAAGCTTGATGAGGTCAAGGAAGTATTAGTATGTTCCTCATTTCTTGTTTGTTATTGGAAATTCGTGACTGTAATACATGCTTCTACAAATTAATTAAACACGAAGATGCTCAGAAGTGCATCAAAGAGAGTTTTGTTCACAACAAAAATTGAAGATCTCTAGCAAATGGATTCCACCAGACGATAATTTATGTTGTTTCCTAGGTTGTCTAAATTTTTTAATGACTCTTATATTTACTACTGATTACTAAAAAGTATTCAATACAGACTATCCAATATGCTAATTCATTTTAACAGAGAATGGCATATTTGAAAAAAACTGACTTCGTGAGTGGATCATGAAAAGTACATCGGTGTAGAAATACAACTGCAGGAAAAGGATGACATGTTCTCACTAGTACGCACTCGAAATGGGGGACGATATTTATTTTATTGTTCTCTACAATTGTAATAACAATTTAAAAAATTAAAAATTTTGTTCAAGTTTGTATGATGAATTTACTTGAAAAACTTCCTTAAATATCCTACTTAATTCCTCCTTTGTATATTGCTAAAGAAAGTGACGTTAATAGAGCAAATACGCATTAAGGTGGTTAGAGCGAGATATTCCCTAGTAGACAGAGAGTCCGTATTATGTTCAAAAATAATCATTTGCGAGATAAGTGGGTATTGTGGGACCTACATAAACCAAATAGGGACTTTTCTGCTGAGTTTCATTTAATTATTCAAATAAATTTAGTTTAATAGATGTAAAATAAAAATATTTTAATACCACATAAAGAGCTACCGTTGACTAGTTTCTTCACTAGTACCAACATATCGCGTGGCCACGGACTGAAAAATTGAAGCATAAGGTTGAACATAAAAAAGACCTATTACACAATAAGTACGTGTAAAATCATAAAAAGTGACATTATAGACACATATCTATATATTTTGGTACAGTGATCGCTAATAATGGCAAACTTTTCCATGTGTGAGTGGGGCAAAAATACTATAATAAATTCGGCAACACCGTAATGTCCTTGAGATTGGCATGACTGCTCAGAGCTTATGCTTCTACAAAGTTTCGTTGTTTTGAATCACTATGAATACTGTTCGTTGCCTGGTCGACACGCGGTAAATATCACAATCTAAGCGAATTGGCGGAAAATTCATTTCCAAGGCGGAATTTGAGATAAAACGAAATAATTCCCCCATTATTACGAGAAAAATTACGTAATAAAATGTTTTCAAAGTTTGTTTCTCTCTAATTTTTATTTCTTGAATTACCTGAACCAATGGTAGGTCAAACCTTAGATTATTCGATTGCTTGACAACAAGATCAACAGTGTGGATCTCTCCAACATTGTATACAGCTTTATATTTAACTTGACAGACATCGTAATCATTGACTTCTGCTGCTCCTTATTATCCCTCTTATCACAATATATTTTGTTTCCCCCCCTATTTCTGTTATTGCCCTATTTTATTTTTGCTTAGTTAATTAAACTTCATGATCAATTTTTAATGTTTTAATAGTTTTGATTGAAATTTTAGAACTATTTTAGCAATTGCAATAAGCCGTATCATTTACAGCAGTGCGGTTATATAATTCATAGAAACTATTTGCTGGTTTTCAGCATACTTTTATATCATGCTCTGATATTGATTTAGATAGAGATTATTGTGTAAAATACACACCAAGTTGAAGCTGATAATATGAAAATACTGCATCAGATAATTCTGAGATCTGTATTATTGAGACCTTCAATAATAAAATTATACCATTGTTGGAAAAAACCTTCAAAAGAAATTTCTAAGTGGCATAGTCTTTTGTAATTGTTTGTCTTGATGTTGCACTCAAAATGAAAAAAAGGTTTAAATGTTTTGAAAATAAGATGAGAACCATTCAAAATGCATTATTATTGTCCAGGAAATGCAAACAATTACATAAAATATAGTGCTGAAGAGAAAAGGAGTTTCTATTAAAATACTAAAACTACCAAAGGCTGGATATATCATTCCTCTTACAATTTCAATAAAATGTAATTATTAATTATAAATGTAATTATTAAATTTGCCCAAGCGGATTTAAATATTATAGACCCTCAAGCACAAACCTATACTGGGCACTTATTCAGAAAAATCTTTAAAACTAATTATGAATAAATCTAAAAAAACACTAATTATGATAGAATAAATCATTGTTCCAATACAGATTAACAAATTGCTTTCAAAGTAGAAATTGCTTTTAAATTTATCATTTACAAATACATGCATCCATTCAATTTATTTTTAAAATCAAACATTGTTGTTCAGTAAACTATTTGATTAATGCTCCTTCAAATAAAAACATTTTATGAAGTTTTTAATATTGATTTTTAAAAAACGGCCACGAGGATGGGAGTCCGAAGCCTAATTTTGCTAGGAGGAAATCCAGCTCTGCATTCACCTATACATTGAATGGTTACCATAACATTTCATAAAATGTTTTTATTTAACCCCAGCAAAACCCTAGAATTTTATTAACACCAGCAAAAGAGTATTTTATCATTGCAACACATTTGAAGCCACTGCAAAGTCTATTTCTTCTGAATTGAATGCCCACTCAGTAGCAATACCGTTTGAGGTGCTGATCTGTGATAAAAATTGTTGCTTTGAGTTCTGTGTAAGCATCTGTGGTGCACAAGACAATGACAATCCACTGTGTAAGTCCACCATAAAAAACAATATGAATAATTTTCGAATAATTGAATAAATAATTATTGATCAGGAGCAAGAATCTGACGTACGGCACAAAACAAAATAATAATACGAACTCGTACTGTACTGAATGTTTAAAAAATTCTATAAACACTCAAGATCACCCATTTTCTCAGAGAGTAGTATCAAAGTGAGTCATTGGGAATATTAATTGAATTAAAATTTCATTCAGATCGCACTAATCGTTATATCCATAAAATTCCAGTTATCTGAATATCTGGTTACCATCAAACGCAATGTTCTCCAGGAGTGATGATATTATAATTGATCACAGAAGATCCAGAGGAATGTACGAACTCTTGCAAGGTCTTGTCACTCGATTTGAATGAAGCGCGTTGAGCGCGCGGTGTTGCCGAGATGCGTGTCAATGTCCCGACCCTTTAGAAAGTGCGTGAAGGTCTCCCTTTGGACTGATTTAGGCTTATAATTTTGCAAAATTCTTCCATTTGAAACGGTAGATTTCTTTCAAATTGCACATGTTGATTCTTCGAGATGCTAGGTACCAAAAGAAAAGTTTTTAAAAGCATGTTCAACAGTTAATTTTCTCACAATTTTAAAATTTCAGGTCATATCTCTCAGGTCCCCATAAGAGCCCATGTTAAAACAGCAAACTTTACGGTCTCGTTACGCAAAAACTGGACGGTGAAATCGATTCAAACTCTACCAGAACATAGAAGAACCTCTCATCTTTCGATTAATACAATAAAAAAGGCATGTTAAACATAACACTAATCTCGCTCTAACCACCTTAAATGGAGGAAATATTTGGACAAACGACCCTCGCTCGGAAACATTTGAAATGAAAACAATAATTAGGAGTGAGAGGGAGAAAGACAAAAAGATGAAGTTTCGATACTAAGTGCTCTTTTCGTAGTAACAGGGTATGTTCTTTTGTCAGATCACGTGTGTAGATGGTAATTTTTAAAATTTAACTTTTATCTTTACTAAACAAATAAATTCTGAGAAAACATGAGGAAAATTTTTTGTCAATTTTTGTTCATAATAATTTAAATACAAACTTAATTCATTAAATTTTGTTTTAAGAAAACAACAACAAAATGTGAGAGCAGATTTAAAAATTTATTTCGAAATCACATTTTTTATGGGTGCTTAACCCTGCTGTACTTTTTGGGTCTATGTGACCTGATTGTCATGAAGCAAATCGTTTTTGATTAAATGTTGTTGGATAGTATGCAGGAAGTTTAAGGGAATGGTATAGGCCTCATTTTCGTTGAAAACCCTGATATTTCGAAAATTGCAAACCTTCAAAATGTTTCCGGCGCCTTCCTACAACTACAATTTTGAAGATAAATTTCTTTCTTAATATTTCATTGAAATGTATTCATCAAAATTATCAATGTTTCATCAAAAACGGTTCTTGAAAAGAGATCGTGTTTCATAATTTGAAAATATAAGTATTTTGTGCGAAATTTTAAATGAAACATAAACCATTTTAAACTTTTTTTTCTCTTTTCTTTTTTTTTCTTTTCAGAAACGGCTTCAAATTTTGCCTGTCATTTTTATCGTGTGTAGCAAAGAGCTGTTAAGATAGTGAGGATGGTCGTATTTTCGGTGCACTCTGCAGTTTCGGAATTGTAAATTCTAATTTCGCGCGCTTTTTATCGGGCTTCGCCAGTTCGGAAAATTGGAACGCAGAGGTTTTGAAATTCTTCCAATTCATCCCATTGTCGTCGGTCATAATGTTTGCATGATGTTGATAATATTTTTATGAAAAGAAATAGATTGAAGGAAGGTAGTAAATTTTAACGTAAAATTTACAAACACTTCTATAGTTTAAGAAGTTTTAATCGTTGATAATGGTATTAAATTATTGAATGCACACTTCAAATACAATCAAGGTAGGGTTGTGTGAAACTATTGTTGCTTTTTGTATTTTGTGTATTATGTTCAGTAAATACTGGCACATATACATTTATTCAAGTTCGTTTCACTTCTAAAAGTAAAAAATGACTTTTCTTCCTCACAATGGAAATAAATGCAGCTGAGCATCAGAAGCGATTCGTTTGAATTTTCAAATTATAAGTTAGTTTTTAGTATGGCAGAAATTACAATATTTTAATATTACGTAACTATTTTCAATCAAGCGGGAAAGTAAGTGCTATTGTAAGTCGCCGTTTTTGAAAAAAAATGTTTTTGATTTTTTTAAATTTCACCTCTTGCACACTATTTCGCAAAAAGTACTAAAATTTTCAAAATATTGCACATGACATTAATGAAAGTACTAACTGGAGAAAAATATTTACTTGAAAGAAAGAAATATCCATCTTCAATTTTGTACTGGGAAGAACAACCGAAAAATTCAAACATTTAACATTTTCTAAAATTGAGAATTAACAGTGAAAACGGGCCCATGCTACCTTGATAAGTATATTTTAATCTCATCTTCCAAAAAATAAATTAAAAAAATATTGAGCCATTTTTGAGAAAAATTTGAAAATGTTCCTGAAGCTTCGTGTAAAGTACCCCAAATTTTAAAGATTTTTTTTTCAAAATCGCAGCGCGATTTGAGCCGGGAAGCATCGTGGAAGCGGTGGCGCAGCCAATCGATGGAGAGCACGCTCCGCGCTGGCCAATCCACGAATTGGAGCGAAGAAATGTAATCTTCACTGACGAATTCCCAGAAAGCCAGGGAAACGGTCAATGCAGGACCTCACCCATTCGGAAAAAGGGGACAATGGCGAGCGAGCTATGGTACTCTAAAGATCCAGAAAGATTCCCGTGAGTAACATTCTTCGGACGTTGCAACATGTGTCGTTCAGAGAAGGGAACAATTCATTTTTTGTGCCTGAAGTTAGACAATAGTGTATCGGAATGTTTAATGAGTTATTCATTGTGCGCTAGAACAATATAAAATAGCGCAATTACGAGCTCTTCAGAGAACCTGACCAAGTGAACGGAGGAAGATAGCAGAACGTGGACGCCAGCCCCGCCGTTCCGAGCTGACCAGGCTGCTTGCCGCCGCCCGCCGCCCGCGCCCTTACGTCCAAGGACAGCGCGGGAGCAGCGCCGAGCAGTTGCCAGCACCAAAACGAGTACTCGCACCACGAAATCTAAAGCAATCCAATCGTTTAGAGAAGAAGAGTAATATGGGAGGCGGTATTGGATTAGACACGAATCACTTCACTTAAGGAACAAACCTATTATTAAACTATTAAAGTAACAAATACACATTAGTGCACGTTACTTTGGGAGAGCACTGAGCACATGTCTTGCCTCTGTAGGCATCACAGCATAACTGTCCAACCGCTTCTCGCGCAACAGTGTTGCAAAGTTGATATACCGCTTATATATTCATCTTCGGCGGTAAATCCTACAAATTCCTCCTCCTATTCCAACAGTGATTAAAATGAATCAAGCATGCATAAAAATAGTACATAAAATGAATACTAGAAGTTTGTCACAGATTGTAATACAGAATACACATTGAAATATTGTACAATCCTAGATTTCTCAATCAAAATGGCTAATCAACCTTCTCTCATCCTACCCTTAAAGCGAATGGCATAAATAAACAAGAAATACTATTCTTCCATTTTCCAAACAGACATATCATACACGTAGATTCTGTAACAGAAACTCATCTTGTAACTGGCCAATAATTTAAATTATGTGGTTATACAATCTACAGAAGTGTCATGTCCAGACTTACAGCTTCAACTAAATTCAAATATTCCCGAACAGACTCATCAACTATTAATCTTGAAACAGTAGCTGTAAACTTTTCAACTCCAACACCTCCAATAATTGTTATTGCAGCATACAGACCTCCAAACCAATGAACTTTATCAAATACTTTCTAGCAGTTTCTAGCACTTTAATAATAGGTGATCTAAATTGTAAAAATGAAGCCTTGGGTTGCAATATCTCAAATTACCATGGCAAAACACTCCTCAGATTTAGCCTTATCAATTATATTTTCAAACTAACTAAAAATTATCAAACAATACACCAGACAATTGGACCAGAATTAGACTGAGACTATCTTCTAATGAAAGTTATCACTGACACACAAGAAGACAATATATCACAACAAAATATAATAATCAAAGGCAAAACCAATTGGAAATACTTCAAAGAACTTATAAACAAAAATTTAAATTTTCCATGGCATATAACAAATAGTTCAGATCTAAATAATGCAATGTCATATATCACTCAAACAATCATATGTAGCATAGACTCATCTATATTACACCACTCTATACATTACATTATTAAAACACGACATAGAGCCTTTTCCTAATCATAAAAGCAATCAAAACAAAACGTGCCATCAGACGCCGTTGGATCTCAAATAGAAATGAACAAAACAAAACACTTATTAACCAACTCGCCAAACAAATCAAAATCATGATCACCAATCACAAACATAACAATTATCAAAAACATCTGCAACAACTTCACCCAAACACCAGACAGCTCTGGCAAACTGCCCAGTATTTCATGAAGGAAAAAAGCAATGTTCCCCCTCTTCTTTCAAATAAACGTACAATTTGTAATACCTCAATATACTCTGAACACCTCAAGGCAGAAATAACGGCAAACCAAGTAACTTCTATAGTCATGCTTAATTCAATTATACTTGAAGATTTCAATACACTAATAGAACAATATTTGAATCAACCTCACATCACTGTACCACATCTCATCACATTTGTCTCCGCAATGGAAATGTTCAATATTGTTCAATAGCCGAAAAACAAAAAATCACCTGGTTATGACTACGGCACCAATACAATTCTAAAACGGCTATCAAACCGTCATATTGCAGCTATAACATCTACTTTCAATGCTACGCTTCGCCTAGGATAATTTCAACACATGTGGAAACATGCTGTTTTACTGCCCTTTATTAAATCTAAAGCCAACCCTAACGATCTCGCCAATTATAGACCCTCTCTTCTCTAGTAAAAGTTTTCGAAAGACTAATACTAAACCACCTTACTAACTTTCTCAATGGTAGCAAAATATACTCAATTCGTCTTCAAACCCAATCACTCGACAACCCATCCACTATTTAGACTTATAGGACCCGTAGCAATAGTTTTTATACAAAAGTGCATACAACAACAGCTTTCTTAGACATTACATAAAGCCCCTGACAGCATTTGGCACAATGGACTTGTATTCAAACTTCAGTAATTAGGTACTCCAGACTTCCTCTATAACCCTCATCCACCTCCATTAACTATCAACAACACTAAACTACACTAGCTAAACAAGTCCACCCCTGCCCGATACCTAGGAATATCAATAGATATTCAATAGATATAATTGGAAAGATCACATTAAATCCAATGTACAAAAAGCAACAGCAAAATCCTCTAAACTGTACCCACTCGTAAATGCGACATCATTAAAACTTGAGACCAAGCTACTATTACATAAAAGTATCGTAAGTTCAACGCTAACATATACACGCCCTGCCTTTTTAAATACTGCACCTAGCAATACTCACTCAATCTAAGTTTTTCAAAATATATACCTTCGCAGACTACTTAATGCCCCCTGGTGTATTCCTAACAGTCAAATTCGTCGTGAACTTCAAATGCTAAGGCATATTTCTGACTGTTTATTATGAATGTCCTCTTAATTTTATTCACTTCTTCCATCCTGTCCCAGCACTTCCTTTTTTCACCTTGGCCAACAAGCCAATACTCCTAACAGAGTAAAATCTCGTATTCCCATAGATATTTTTAGACCCCTTTGATTCAAATATCCCCACATGTCATTTTGCAATACCCATTTTTAACACCCCCGCCAAACCTTAACAATATCATACACAAAGCATCTTCCATTTCTCGCATCACCATAAAACATGTTTGTTGTTCTGATTTAAACACCTGAACAAGACAATCAACTTAGGAAATTTTGCAAGAATTATGAATTTGTATTCCCAACTCTATAGAACCACCTGGTCGAGCAAATAGAAATAAATATAAAAACATTTTATCAGTTATGAGAAAGGAATAAAACTAGCATGCAATGAATATGTAATAAGTTATAAAGCAGTAGAATGTTTTATGTAAGAATAAGGATCAATCTTAAAATAAATTAACTTAGCAAAATATTACAATCCAGAATAAGGAATAAAATTTAATCAAATCAGAATTTTTCAGATAAGAAAAATAATTAAAATTTGGATGAATAGATTTTTCAATTTAAAAAATTACAAAACTGATGAATGAATATAATTTATTTATAAAAAATTAGAAGGGTATGCTAATCTACTCTGTGTTCCAAGCGCTGTTCCAAGAGAATTTTGTACTTGTTTGTCACTGGTTTTCAAATGATACACGATTATTTTGTTTCGACGTGAAACTAATTATGCTAAAAGAGCACCTACAGCTCTGGCCACACAAATTAACCACACCATCTCCGGCACCGTTCAGCGTTCTCTTTTTTGGTGTCTCCCTACTGCAACCATCTGCTTATTCGAACCGAACGTAGTGCTGCCAGAAGCGAACGCCACCTTCTCTTTGGTTTTTAGAACCAATCGCCTCGGCAGGCTCAGAGGGTGGTGTACCAATCACTAGCACTCCCCTGACCTGAGTGCCGGTGAGTGTATTTTGAAATCGACTTAGGTGGACAAACCGCAATCTGTCTGCCCAATTAATTACTTTGTAACGATCTCAAGGTGGATCGTAGTCCAGATTTTGGAAATTGAACAAGACCATGATATTCTTTAACACATAACACATGTATTCAAAAAGGCATAGAAACATGTAACAACTGCAAAAGAAACAACACGAAAATCCTTCAAATCCTGTGCAGGAAACATAACACTGAATCAATATGCAATCTCTCCCAATTACAACTTCCTGTCTCAACGTATAATCAAATTTAATAGGATTACTCGTCTTAATATTTTTAAAGGTATTCATACACTAAACTCAGTTTTTTTTCTCTTCTATCAACAAAATCTACAACCTTTCTTGATTCAAACTATTTCTTCTTGGTTTAAGGTTCCATGCTGTCACAATGAAAACCAGAGAGATTACTCACGCAATGAATGACTGCGTTTTGTAACGACTTTTCATGTCACTTTGAATTGATAATCTACCTTATACAAGTTTATGAAATTTTTATTGCTTTCACAAAACAATCCTTTTCTAATTCCTCCACTGAACAAAATGCCACTGGAAGCAACAACCTTATTTTGTGAACCGACGTCCGTTTCCTCGCGTCACTTCGAAGAACGGGGAGTACCTTCGCTGTACTGCCACGAGGCCTCCGAACCGCCGCTGAATTCTCCGACCATGCGCCAAGGGAGACGTGGCCTTTTCACACTCTCAAATACTAAAAAGAGCCAATTGTAGTCAATTGGTAAATAACAGGTCAATATAATAAATAAAATAAAACTGGCATAGTAATAAGCACATTAGGGGGTGAAGGGAAGGGGGGATCGAAAATGTAAGGGCAGAGGCGTTGGTGCGGACGATCTTCTGTGGCGCTGTTTGATTTCAGGTGCTGAGGAGGCCAAGCACTGGAAGGAGACGGCGGGACGCCCGCGCCAGAAAATAAATAATTAAAATAAACGTCGGTTAGATTAGAATGTACTCGGCTTCTGACGGCAGGTTTTTCCCCCTTCAGGGGTTTTTTCCTGAGCCGTACCTTATGGTCTCTTTTCCGCGGCTTTGATGCGATGGAGAGACCATTTGGGGTGAATACCAGAATTCGAAAGATTAGAACGCGAAAGGATGTAGGTATTGTAATGGCTTAAAGGCCTTCGGCCTAGCCACATAGGATCAAGTAATCTAATTTGTTTGTAATAATTACCTATTAAATAAATAAATAAAATACTAAAAAGAGCTCTTCATGAGCTTTTCAAAATCTTTTTTATAGCAGGTCTTGCTCCGAATTCCAAGTTAGCCGGCTTTTCACACATACAAGAACCCTTTTCTTGGGAAGAGTACTACACAGCGGCGCCAAAGGAAATGAGAACGGGGAAGGCGTTGCGAGGTGCGGGCTCCGTAACCCCCCCCCCCCCGCTCACAGCGCGCCGGCGTTGCGGTCCCCGCCTCCAAGGGCCACGCGCCCTCACTCTGCTGCGGTGCGGAATCTGGTTGGGCCGTGCGAACGAGATGTCGTTCATTCTCTGGACTTCTGCCCGCTCTGGCTCAGCGGTCACACTACAACCAAATTTAAAGACATTTTTCTCTTAATGAAACTTAAGCGAAATAGTGAAATAGGCCGAGCACGAATCATACCTCTCGCTCTCCGGGATTCTTCTTAGGAAGACAACTCTTCCGGTAGAAAATTGTGAAAAATAATTCAAATTAAATATATAAGAAAACGGAAAGGAACCCGATGGAAAGAAACTTTGTAAATTCAAGGCAGCCCGAACAACGAAGAATGGGATTTCATCAAAGTTGTTGCACGGAATGTCAGTTGGTGTATTATATTTTCTTTGTTTAAAAAGACAGACTACAGCCTTATAAAGAAAGAAGAAAACAGTAGTTTTGCACATATTTAAACATAGACATTAAGACTTCCGGCTTCCCGGTTCCCGTTCCAAAAATATAAATACATTGGTATAACATTCACCATTTCATTCTAACCAGCAGGTCTGCCTTTAGAAGCAGATAGCATCAACACGGGGTATGCGCAAAAGAAATAGTACCGTTATAAGTAGTATAGTATTGGCATACACTTATATATGGACATTTTTAATTGAAGTAATGTGAACTTACCTACGAAGTTAAGTAAATTTCAATGAAGTTGCAATTCAAACACGTGTTTAAAACTCAATTATCCCAAATTCATATCAATTCCCAGAAGCATTCTTTTCCATTCGACACTGACACGCCAATGCTTTTTGACACTATCCTCAGAATCCAATGTAACAGTTTGAGATCATGGAAACTTGGGTTCTTGCAAATATTCTAAATACGTAAATGCCGAGGTCATCTTAACAAAACACGGAAAATCTCTGAACATAGGAAAGAATCATTCGTCATTGCAACAACAAAACCTCTACTATATAATACAGTATGAAGAAGTTCAAATCTCCTTATAAATCTTTGTAGAAAATCATATAAGATGAATATTGTTGACAATGAAATTATAAAGTTTTATTGAATGTGAAATAACTGCTTGGATATTTTCGGTTTTATTTAAGAAAATATAGCTCGGCGAAATTGACGTTGTGATAAGTAAACATTGGGAAGTTTTCTCTCTTGGAAGTTTTTCATCTCCTTATTCATTCGATCAGAATACTGCAACCACTTTGATTAATCATTGATCATATTTTAAAAGGTTTCTAATGTTTATATTACATGCAATAACATTCCAACTACTTCCTGACGGGCAGGCTTTCGACTTTTGTAATTTGCCTATAACTTACTGTGTGGTGTGTGGAATTGTGTTTCTTTACTCATTTTTACTCTCTAGAGACATGCGTTCGCAGTTACAAACGTACTTTAGAGAGGTATGTGCATAATGTTTTAGCAAATCGACTTCGAGATTTATTATTATTATTATCATTATTATTACTAGCAGTAGTAGCTTAGTAGAAGTTGCAGCAACTTGCTGAATGACACTGCACAAGGCAGATTATAAATCCCGAAGACACCGGACTCCCACCGGCTGAGATTTAAACGGAAAAACACGTTTTGTGGTCTTCACTTACAAAGAGAGTGTTGGTTTTGTTTCTGAACGTCCGTCCGTCAGCTGCTCTGTCGTCTGTCTGTGTGAACAACACTCGTGCCTAACGTAATCGTAAAACTTTTGTCATAATGAATTTTCCATAAACGATCTAGCCCGGATCGAGGGCCTGCTATTTTGAAAATAATTCTTTAAATTTTGCGGGTAATTTAGTTGAAACAATTGGGGAGGTTTCAAACTTTTCTCCAAAGTTTTTTGACCTACTTATGTAACTACAGTGGAAAACCCGCCACCGTCGGTACTCGAGCACTAGAACCTCCCGGTCCGTGACGCTACAGGGAAAACTGGAACGTTGCCATTAAGCTATCGTAACATTGGCAAAGTGCACTGAAAGCATAGAAAGTGTTACTTCCATTACAAAGTTTTAATTTTTTAACATTACATCCTCCTGTTTTATATTATTCGTGCGCATTAAACATAACTTAGAACCTCCTGCTGCACTTCTGTATAACAAATCCGGCTAATTATATAACTGAAAAAGTAGCATAAACGGGTTAAAATAGAATAGTTTCAAAAACTAAGAGAGTTAATGACAATTTTTCAAAATCGTTTTAACAGAATTCTCTAAAACAGACTATCAATTATTTTTTAAACTGTCCTTCTTTTGAATATTATGTTATTTTAGAATATGTCTTTTTGAATATGTGAAAGTGGCATTCAAGTTTGCTCGTAACACTGGGGTTCTCTACTATGTACACGAATGAGTAAAAGTTGTTTGGTTCATTTCTGTGGAGATAATATGGAATATTTATATATTTTGCGTGAACCAATGATATTCCTCTAAAATTTAAAAAAACGTGCCGAGACGAATGCTTTCTATTCTGACAGTTTTCTGAGTACTATTCGTTCCTCCTGTTGTCTGAAAAATACACTGCGTTATATTTCTTTCTTAATGCTATCTGTTTTTCAATATTAGATCTTCAAATCATCTCGTATACGTTTCTTGAAATATGAGTATTTTTCACATAATTTTGAGTTATGTAGTGACTATGTTTTCGAATACCGTCAGTACACATACTAGAAATTTATTTCCTAAAGCAATCGTTCTTAAATATTGAGTTATAAAATACATTTCATTTAGAATTGTGTCTGAAAATGCCAGTAGCTTTTTTGTGATTTTTTGAGAGAATTGTTTGGTATCAAGAACATCGTAATATTCAAATTAGTACATAAGTGACTTGCCTATGAGTAGTACTGTAGCGTGGTTCCATGGCTCTTTGCTGTGCTGAAGAACTGGTGTTCAAATCCCTGTCGGCTCCAGTTCTTTTTTGAGAGAGAGAGTTTTTTCTAGAGATCTCTTTTGGAAACCAGAGTCAACAATCTCGCTATCGCATCAATAGGAAAGTGCGGAACTGAGTGCTGAACCGTTTAGTGTTAACCCTTAAGCAGCGCATCTCGGCACTCACATTAACAGCCGTAGACACCTTGGGTATTCCCTTTCGAACATATTTCACACAAATCACTCGTTAGAGTTCCCATCGCTTTGTCAGTCTTGAACGTTGCGCGAAATTATAAGTTTGGCTGAACGGTAGACCAAGGCTTCGGGCCATTTCCGAAGACTACAACAACATTCAGGACCCCAAAGTCCAATTTTTCACTATCCGGATCTCACAAAACGAGTTTTTTCTGTGCATATGCACTTCCTGTAGCATGACTTTACTTCCTGTCTTCTAAGTATCAGTTAACGTTGAAGTAAAAACAACTACAATAGACCAAAACAGCTACTCAGGCTGAGATTTAGATCTATACTCCGATTTAAATGCAACTTCACATTCAAGTTCACGAGACAGTCAACCATCAGGGAAGTCCAATTCCAAAAATGTAAGTCCTAATGAAGCTCCTGATTGGATGAGAGTGTCCTCTTCCGTCACCGGTGAAGTGAAGCTGTGATTAAATCGGAGTATAGGCGCTTCAATGATGTCGCTTCGATGATGCGCACGAACGACTGAACTATGTTGACACAATGAACACTTTTGTAGTTCACCGGTATAGTTTCTTGAAAAATAGCCGACCCTTGCACCGTGCTCCCGTGCTCCAGGTCAACTAATGAGGTCATTAATCGCGTAAGTGTGGTGCATGTTTTTGCTCGGGCTGTGGCAGTGGTCCTCCCCGATGAATGGCGAGACCCGGCGCTGCCCAATCGTCGGCTAGCGGGGCTTTCCCCAACCAGGTATCTTCTACAACATGGCACTGTCCCAGCCGAGGGAAGCGTTGAACTCCCCACCGGTCTTCCGACATGAGTGATAGTGTAGAGTGTGAGTGTAAACCAGGTCAGGAAAGGACAAGCAAGAGGTAGGAAAGATCGCGCGCGGTCCGTGGCCCGTTTGTTAGAGTGCTGCTCCGGCATTCGCCCGGAGCTGATCGGAAAAAACACGAAAAACTTCCGTTCAGAGCAGCCAGCCTATAGAATTCTCCTCCAGACAGCGACTCAATTCGACCTATCTGACAAGCTGGTGTCGAAAATCATGCCACCGTCGGGACTTGAACCTAAGACCTCCCGGTCAGAGGAACTGCAGTTACATCAGTTGATGGCCTGAGCCATGTCCCTGACTGTTAGAAAAGGTGGTAACGGGAGACGGTAGAAAGGGTTAGAACCGCTTTCAAAGGATTCTGTAAATCTCTAAACTACCGGTTGTCAACTTCACGTTCCCCTTTTGCTTTCACATGTTCAACACATATTTCCCGGTCGTTCCTCTCTCACGTGACCTTTGGCATTGTTTCAAAGAAGAGCAAACCGTGCGGATAGGATATCGGCAGGAAGAAAAAGAATATATTACATCATTGACATATTTAATAAGTACTGTCAACAATCGGGAAGAAAACAGAAATCTACCTCTAGACTTATCATCCACAGAATGCCTTCATTCGACTTACCTAAATAATACCAAGCCAGTATAATATATTCGGGTCTGGGCTCGAACCATGGAACTGCCAGGTCATAAGCGTTGCAGAGGAAACTTGTTTTCCTGAGCAAACGAATTGTTTTGCGACTGGAATCAAAGTGAGCAGAAACATTCAAACTTTATCAATATTATACGGGGTGGGGCGGGGTGGGGCCGTCCGAGATTCGGGTGGGGTGGTGGTGGTGGAGCGGGGAGCTGACGCGGCGAGCGTGCAGCTGCTGATAACGCTATCGATTCGATAATCGCTGGATATCAATTGGACTAGGCTATCTCCGGTGGTCGCGCGCCTGCTACATCACTCATCGAGAGATCGCCGATAAAATGGTTACCCCGGCAGCGCCTGCCGGGGAGGGGTTCGCTTTAGAGGGTGCAACTAATGTTTCAAAGAAGACATCCCATAGCAAATCGAGTAATAATGCATACAAATGTAAAATGATCAAATCACTCTTGGGAATTTTTTTCCTTTTTCACCGCGCAATAAATCAGGTTTGTTTTCATAGAAAAGCAGGACTTGCGTATCCCTAGGTTGATATGGCAAAAAGTGTTTACCGTTTGCTGGTATAAGAAATACAAGAAAGTACTTCAAGTACACTTTCTTTAACTGCAGTTTACTCAAAACAACGTCATGACGTTTTGGGAGTTCGTTATCAGTTGCAGTCGATAAGTCATTTTTCCTTGCTAAAGGCGAGGTAGAAAGTTTTGTTTTTTGTATAGTTTAGGGTGGTCAAAAGTGGTGACGTTAAGACAAACGAGATTGAGAAAGTAACAAATACTTTATATTATTTCGGCAAATGTTAAGTGAACAGAAAATTGTTGAAATAGTATGAGGTTAAATGGTAAATTGTGACTCTCTCAAAAACTTCAGAAGACCCAGACAAAAGAACCATATTTTGGAAAATATTAAAGAAGATAGGTGTTATATTTAAAAAATCAAAAACCAAAGATGGGTTTTAGTGGAGATAAAGGTAATTTTAAATGACGTGCAACGTTTCTTAGAACAAGGAAGAGAAAACAAGGGTGCTCGAAAACCGGTGATTCACTCTGATAAAACGTACGTTTATACTCGCTACCATGTAAGTACCTAGTGCGGTGCTGAAGTCCCTCGTGCGCCGAAGAATGAGATCCATCCGCGGTCTGTGGTCAACGGTAGCGCCTCTACCGTTCAGCCCATTTTCTCCAAAACAAATATTCTCTGATCTATCGAAATAAACTCGAGGCTTTTGGAGTTTGAAATGGGTACTTTGATTTTTGAGGGTATTTTTCATAAAGCGATGATTTACATTTTTAAGCGTCGGCCAAAGTTGGGCCTGATATGAGGGAGGCGAGCTAACTCTGAGAATTTGAGTTGAAATTTTCTGGGTTAGGCTGGTAGGACTCACCTTTCCGCCGTCGAAACCATTCAAATTCGCGCTTATGAGCAGAGAGAGGAGTTCGCTTAGCGGAGAAGAGAAGGGGAGGGGAGGGGAGGGGTGGGGAGGGAGGCCGACGTAGGAGAGCGCACGGAGCAGTGGAAGAGAGGGGAAGAGGGGAAGGGAGTGAATCTCTCTCTTTCCTCATTTTGTCCTGCTGCTTGCCCGAGAAAAGCTCTGTACACAAACGTTGGTTTAAGCAGCCATTACACATAAAGGTATTAGAGGTGCTACGAATGTTGGATGATTAGGAAGCTCTAAAAAAGGTAAATGATATCTAGAATTCAAAATGCAGTAGATTCTTTGGATGTGAAAATTCAAGTCAAGCAAAATATAATGTAAATAGCATAAATAGGTTATCTCACTTATACGTGGATATTTACTTTTCAGCTTTTTCTGCATTTTTGGATTTGAATTTGGGTTCATTCACTTGCACTTCCAGTACGTGGAAGCAAGTCTGTCGTTCATCCGTTGCATTATTTCAACGGGACGCCGGGGTTTGGAACTACCGGATTGACAGCAGCATCCTGAACGAGAGCACTACTTCGAGGGGGCGAGGCGCCAACCACAAGGAAGGTCGACGATAATTTCTACAAAAATCATTGAAAGGAATGGACAGGAAGTGCGCTAGAATAGAAATTACGCAAGTGATGATCACTTATAGGGACAAACGTATATATTAGGAGATCACTAGAACAAAGTAATGGTTCTGTATTAAAGAGATATTTCTGAGTTTCACTAATTAGTTAAATTAATTGAGAATCTTGTGGTAGAGCAAATTCAAAGACAATTAAACAATTGGAGATAGAAAAGAACTTTTGCAACAGTGTAAATAAGGGAATTAATAGTAATCTCAGCTTGTCAGTTATCGATTTAAAGTCTTGTACAATGAAAGTATTTTAATAATTCATCCTTTCAATTAATTGTAATTAGAAGGTTAAATTGTTAGTAAAATTTTATTTTATATTCAAGATTTAGTATAATTATTAAATGTTCTACCTGAGCACTTATGAGAAACGTGAAGAAACGAAGATAGACAATAGAGTGGGAAGTAGTCAAAGCTCTTCATATTCAAGTACAATCAGTTACAATACTCAAGTGTTACTGGTTGGTACAAACAATTGTGCGGGGTATGAGCAAACGTGTTATGTTTGTTATTGAGTGTTGTTTTGTGATGTCTTATATTTATTATTGTGCTTTATTGGAATATAAGTACATTACAGGAATTTTTTGAATTCATTTATCTAAATCGAATAACGTTCCCCATACCCTGAACCCCAAAAGGGGGACCTGTTGGCCTTTTTTATTTATTGCCTTCCTGTTCAACATGTTTTTCTGAATTGTGAATACAATCATATATAACATTCGGTTGATCTCCTAACTGTGAGTGCCCTGGATGGGTGCGATAACTGTTTTTTGTTTATTTTAATAATTTTAATTATTTTGGAAGTAATTGAAACTACAGAGAAAGAATTTCTGCTATTCTATAATGGCCTGAATCCGCCTTCGGGAAGCATGAGTTTATGCGTAGGTTCGGTTCTGCTATGCGTCCAAGGTAGAATATTCAGGTGCTGGGAGATGAGGGGAGTGATGAGCAGAACTCTTCGAATAGTTTGGTGATGTGTTCTTTTATTGTCGTAATTTGCCGTTCGTGATGGACTTGCTTGTTCGAAATGGACCATGAGGCTTTAATTATAATTCTTAGCGATTTACTTTGTATAGTTTGTAAAATGTTTACATTAGATTTGGCTGCATTTTCCCATATTGGACATGCATAAGTCATAGTTGGTCGAATTATAGACTTGTAAATTATCATTCCGATCTCTATTTTAAGGGAGAATTTTTTTGTTTATTAGTGCGTAAATTTGGGAAAGTTTTGCTTGTATTTTTGTTCCTGTTGTGTGAATGTGTGTTTTCCATTTTGTATTCAGTTGCATTCCTAGACACTTGGCTGTATTTTTTTGTACCCAGGGAATATTTTTGTTGTGCATAATTAACTGGAGAGATGTGATGGGATATCTTAAGATGAAAACTTAGGTCTGCGTTTATTTTAATTTGCAAATTGTTTGTCCATTCATGGAATGTGTCGAGGTCGTCTTGCAAGTTATTCCTAGCTGTCATAATCTCCCCATGCTTTAAAAAAAGTGCAACGTTAGGGTAAAGCTCTATTTGCTAATCTATTAGATGTGGATAATCAGATATAAAACAAGAATGGGAACAGATGGTAAGACATGTTTAGCAGCAGTGGTTAGTATAAATTCATTAGTTTAATGAGTTATCCATGTAAGGTCCTCGAGGATGCTGCTCGAGGACCAACGTTATAATGTAAGCCTGCTTACTGCTTACCCTGTGCGAGAGGCCCTTGCTCTATTAGGGATTACGAGTAAACGGGACAATAATAGTAATAATATATATATATATATATATATATATATATATATATATATATATATATGCATATATATTATATATTATATATATATGCATATATTATATATATATATGCATATATATTATATATTATATATATATGCATATATTATATATATATGCATATATATTATATATTATATATATATATATATATATATATATATAATGAATTGCTGTTCGTTAGTCTCGCTAAAACGCGAGAACGGCTGAACGGATTTTTCTTATCTTGGTTTTAAAATGTTCGTGGAGGTCTAGGGAAGGTTTAAAAGTTGAGAAAATTCGAATAATTGCCGGGAAAACCCTCAAAACAGCCCTTTTCTCACGAGCTGCGGCGCACTGTAAAAGCAAGAAATATCAGAGGAGCCCACGCTCGCTCTTCGTGCCGCAAGACCGTACTCCATCAACACATCCCTGCCTGATAGCGTAGGCCGAAGCTCCGATGCGTGAGAATCGGAGCCCCGCGGCTTGCCATCCGTCAGCAAGCGATAGATAAGAGCCGACGCGCGCCTCTGGAGGTCAAGCCAAAAGCATCCGTTCGTACGGCTGGGTTGAAATGCTCTGGGATACCCATTCGTATTCAAATTCGCGTGCGCTTTGGAGGATCTAATGTGTGTGTGTGTGTGTGTGTGTGTGATATTTTGTGATAGTGACACTTTACTGCTAAACGAGCGAGAATTTTTCTCAATTTACGATGCCGAGGAGAAGAAGACCTGACTTACGTCGTCGCAGTCAATCAAACGTGCGAAGAGCTACCTCACATGCTAACCGCACTGATGACCAGAGAGAAACAGATCATGAAAATAGTCGTATTGCTAAGTCAGAATTGCGTTCTTTAGTGAGTGACAATGTAGTAGATAGGCTTAGAATGCAACGAGTTCGTGCACATCAAACACAACAACAGCAAGCTAGACATAATGAAATTGAACGAATCCGCAGACGCAGTGCTCCTGTGATTCTTGAACGAGCTGCATTCCACTATGATCCGGCAATTGATTATTGTGCCGACAAATCGGTAACAATTGGGGAAATGAAAATAATTTGTAAATATTGTAAGGCGTTAAAATACACTGGCTGGTGAATCTACTGGATTATGTTGTGCTGGAGGCAAAGTAAAATTGCACAATTGGTCCCACCACCAGATCCTTTACGCTCTTTAGTTTCTGGGATTGGAAATGATTATAAGCACTTCTTGGCCAACATTCAGAAATATAACAGCTGTTTACAGATGACATTATTTGGCGCTACACATATTAAACAGGACAATTTCATGCCCACTTTCAAGGTATTATACCAGAATATTTTTTTATAATATTCACGTTTGTACTAATATATATATATATATATATATATATATATATATATATATATATATATATATATATATATATATATATTGTAAACAACCTAATGATGTGATCAGCTAAACTAGCCCCACGTTGGGACCAGCCAAATGTAAACTAGCCTACTAATGTGAGCGGGGGAGGGCGCCAGGTTCAGCTCCTGAAATGTGACTGGATGGAAGAGTTGGGAGGTCATGAATTAGCACAGAGTCATTTGTGACAAATAACAATTTATTCCTGGCACCAAAAGCTGCCAGGGAAGTTACATGTCGCAAGGGGCGACGCAAGTTTTCTACTAAATCTACTTTGTGGACTGATTGTCCTAATTACTATTTGCTAATTCCCTTACAGCTAACACATTATGCTTACTCTTTGATGAAACGTGCTATTCATCATTTAAGGTCTGCGGGGCCTGAGCGCGGCCACTTGCAGTTTCTCGCCGTTACGATTGTTCTGCGAGACGGCTCCGTCTCGTATTTTTCACCAGTGGCTGCGTTGTCTCCGCGGGCGGGCCGAGCTGCGGCTCCGGAGCAGAGGCGGCGGCAGTCCCGGGTCGCTGACCTTCAGCGGCGCGTCCTCTCTCGGCAGGTAGCGGCGCGTCCCCCTCTCGGCAGGTCGCCGGCTCGAGCAGGCTCAGAGGGGCGAATGGCCACGGGCGTTGACGTAACGCGGTGGGCTGTCACTGGGCCCGAAGCGGGAGGCGGCAAAGGCTGGTGGGCCGATGCGGAAACGGCGCGGGATCCAGTAGTCTCCCGCCCGAGTGTCCTCCGCGACAAGTCCACTAGTTGCGTCCTAGCTAATTCGATTCTGGGAAAGTCTTTCCCAAACTCGCGTCCCGGTCGTAAGTAACTGAGTAATCGAGCGAATTGGCAACCAAGAAGTATCTTGGAAGTATCTCGAAGTATCTCCGAAGTAGCTCTAAGTAACAAAAAATTAGCTCTCAAAAAATTCTTAGGAGCGTTCCGAAAAAGTCTTAGAAGTCTGGCCGAAAAAATCTTAGAAGTCTCACTGGGAGAGTTCCTCCCCCGTCGCGCTCCGATTAACAGATCAAGTTTTCTCCCTGCATCTCGTTTTTAAAGGAATTTCCTTTCCCCTTCCCAAAATGTTCCTAGCTCTGGATTTCTCCCCTCCCTCATGGCGAAGCTTCCCATTGGCTGAGGGTGGCTGCGTCGCAGAATCCTGATTAACCAATCATGTGGCAATTTTCCCGTATTTTTCCGTCGATTGTTCTCTGTCTGACACTGGCTTCTCTCTCTCGCTCGCTTCCCTTTGTCAGTCGTTCCAGGAGCTGCTCGCAGCTGTCTGGACACGTGCGCGTGCAAAAGCGCATTTCACGGATCCTCGACGGTCGGCATGGGCTAATCGACAGCCTACTGTATTTAATTTGTAAACAGCCCCTGCGGGAATTCTGGTGCCTAGTCCAGTCGCGTGCCAGAACGGATGCGGGGGCGAGCATTGTTTGAAAAGGGATCGGTTGATGGCCAAGAAAAGGTTTCGCTTACGACGTGTTGTAAATGCGTCGTCGTCTTAATTGACACCCGGCCAACCCCTCCTTCGAGCTCCGCGTTCTCCCCCGGTCGCGCGGCAGAAGAAAGGACGCGAGGGTGCGTATTGTCCTACTGGGCTCCGGCCAGGGCCATTATGTCTTTTTATGAGGGGGCAATAAACAGTCCGCCTCTGAAAAGGTGGCTGAGTGCGATCGGGGCGGCCCTGCGTGACGAAAGAAACCGTCGCGGCGAAGGCAGCGTCCCTTTGACCCACTTCTTTCTCGACGCGAGCTATTTCCAGCTGTAGAAATTATTTGTTATTGGCGATGCCATAATAGAATTATACTTAATTAATTGGTGACGCCACAATATATATATATATATATATATATATATATATATATATATATATATATATATATATATAATATCGGAAATAATTAATGGACAAATTTTTAAAAATTACAGATACAAGGACAAATTTATCACTTACTGGGAACACTGCTACCACACCAGATGCAGATCATCAATTTTTACAAATTTATTTTATGGGCAATTCAGATGCGGAAATTGATAATCGTTGTGCTCACAATCCAACAGTGAAGAGAATCATTGTCCAAGAAATTCAAGTGTTGCTTCATCAGAATAACAATTTAGCAAACATGTTCACAATAGCATTGGATCTGATGCCATCTGATAGACATAATATTATCATTCGAGCTGACAAAACACCTACCGGTGAACACACAAGGAGGTTTAATTCACCTACCATTGATGGCTGGCTGTTGTCATTGTGGGAGAAAATTTACAATCTAGAGATATTGTGCTTCATCGTCGGAATAGTGATTTAAAACGTGTATCTGAAACACACAGAAGTTATGATGCACTACAATATCCTTTGATCTTCTGGCAGGGGGAAGATGGATATCATTTTAATATCAAAATGGTAAATCAAGTAACAGGTAAATAAATTGAACAAGATTAAATAATATTTTAAATTCAATTCATCTAAGTAACAATTAAAACATTTCTCATTTTTGATTGCAGGTACTGAAACCAACAAAAAAGTTAGTGCTATGAATTTCTATTCATACAGACTCATGATCCGTCAAGGTGAAGTAAATCATATTTTGATGTGTCAACGACTTTTTCATCAGTTTGCAGTTGACATGTATGTGAAAATGGAGACTGAACGATTGACATACATCCGTTTGAACCAACGACGGCTACGATCAGAGGAATACATTCATCTCCGCGATGCTATAAATGCCGATGGCAATGTGAATAATGTAGGAAGAATGACAATTTTGACATACAGTCCATTTGGCAGTCCATTTAGAAAATGGTCAACGAGTTTATTTTAATGAATCTAACCGGCAGACAGGGCGGCACATCCACCGTCGACAACATTAACAAGTTTCTTCACATTCTGTCAAACTGATGATTTTGCTCGCACTTTGCTGTATGCTGACATGCCACGCTATTACACATGGAACGCATCATCGAAATCGTTTCAGCGTCGAAAACAAGGAACACAAGTTGAAGGACATCCAAATGTATTTGCTTCAGACGCTCTGGGTCGCATCTACACAGTACATCCAAATAACGATGAATGTTATTATTCGCGGTTGTTGTTGGTGAATGTTCGTGGTCCGACATCGTTTAAACAACTGAGAACAGTTAATGGACAGCTTTATGCGACTTACCGTGAGGCATGTCAACTATTACATTTACTTGAGAACGATTCGCACTGGGATGATAAGCTCAAGGATTCCGTAATATCTTCATCGCCAAATCAAATTCGTACATTGTTTGCGATTATCATATCGACATGTTTCCCTTCGAATCCAAAAGATTTGTGGGTTAAGTATAGAGATGACATGTCTGAGGATGTTTTGCATCGTGTGCGCCGTCAAACTTTGAATCCTACACTACAAATGACTGCAGAAATTTACAATGAGACATTGATCATGATAGAAGATATGTGTTTATTGATGGCAAATAAAGTATTGTCGTGTTTGGGAATGACAGCACCCAATCGTCATATGCACGATGCATTAAACCACGGGTTGCACAGAGAACACCAGTACGACATTGAAGCATTGGCCGAAACAGTTCGTACAAATGTTCCACAATTAAATCAACAACAAAGAATTGCGTACGACACTTTGATAGAAGCTGTGAATAGTGAATCTGGTGGAATTTATTTCCTTGATGCTCCCGGAGGAACCGGAAAAACATTTTAATTTCATTGCTTTTGGCGAGGATCAGATCGCGAAATGATGTTGCTCTAGCGTTGGCTTCATCTGGAATAGCTGCGACTCTGCTAGAAGGCGGGCGAACTGCACATTCTGCCTTGAAATTACCATTAAACATGCAAATCACCGAAACACCAATTTGCAACATCGCCAAAAATAGCGCAGTGGCCAAGATCCTACAGGTATGCAAATTGATTGTTTGGGATGAATGCACAATGGCCCATAAGAGGTCACTGGAGGCACTGGACAGAACGTTGAAAGATCTTCGTGACAACCAAAATATTTTTGGTGGGGCCATGATTTTGTTGTCAGGTGATTTTCGTCAGACTCTTCCAGTTATTCCCCGATCAACTGTTGCTGACGAACTAAATGCATGCCAAAAATCATCAATTTGTGGCAGTACGTAAAGACACTCCACTTAACAAATAACATGCGAGTATTTTTGCAACAAGATGAAACTGCAAATGTGTTTGCGAAGTAGTTGTTAGACATTGGAAATAATAAAGTTGCAGTGGACACCTCGACCGGATTCATCACATTACCCACAGATTTTTGTCACATCACAGACTCAAAAGAGGAGCTTATTCAGCGTGTTTTCCCAGATATAGCGCAAAAGTTCAATAACCATAATTGGCTGAGTGAAAGAGCAATATTGGCGGCGAAAAATAAAGATGTGGAGGATCTCAATGCGACTATTCAGAATTTTCTTCCGGGACAGTTGGTTTCCTTCAAATCAGTCGATACCGTTATGAACCAGGATGACGTAGTCAACTATCCCACGGAGTTTTTAAATTCACTGGAATTGCCTGGATTATCACCTCACAATTTGCAGTTAAAAGTACGATCAGTTGTCATCATGTTGCGTAACATTAATCAACCTCGACTATGCAATGGAACAAGACTGGCTGTGAAAAAGCTGATGAATAACGTCATTCAGGCAACAATCATAAAAGGAAAATACAAAGGAGAGGATGTCTTGATCCCGCGGATACCGATGATTCCAACGGACTTACCATTCTATTTTAAACGCTTACAATTTCCAGTACGTCTGTCCTTTGCGATGACCATAAATAAATCGCAAGGACAGTCGTTAGAAGTTTGTGGAATCAACTTGTTTCCCTGTCTCGCGCATGGACAATTATACGTCGCGTGTTCGCGCGTCGGAAAACCGTCTTCTTTGTTTATTTACGCACCACAAAACAAAACAAAAAATATAGTTTATGAGAAAGCTTTAAATTGATTAACAGACAGTATCATAACAGTGTGTGTCTGTAAATATACAATTTAAACCTAATAAATAGCCAGTATTTTAGAAAAACTCTGTTTTGTAAGTAAGCAACATGATGTGTCGAAAATAATAATAAAACTTCTTGCTTTATTCAAAAAATGCTTTTTTGTTAAATACGGATTCGCTTTGTTTGTTTTAAAATCATTTTTAGGTGTTTTAGGTGTTTTATTTATCGTTGAGGCAGTATGAAGTCTGCCGGGGCAGCTAGTATATGTATATGTATATATATATATATATATATATATATATATATATATATATATATATATATTAGAGATTCGCCGTCTAATTTCGGCCAAAAACAACGATAATTCTTTCCCAATTAATAAAAAATTCATTTTTGTACAAAGCTCATTAAAATCGTCTTTCAACTGTTTCTAAAAATCAACAATAGGTTACACCACCTCCTGGGCGGCCACAACGAAAGATTTGCCCATTGTCAGATTTCTCGGAATCCAATTTTTTCCACATCAGACTAATTCCTTAAAAGTAAACCTTTGTGCCGCAAGAGACTTCTCCCGCGGCCGGCGCTGAGAGACGGTCGTTGCGATAGATCTAAAAGCCTGGTATTGAAAACTTGATTTGAGGTAGCGGGTGAGTTTCTGAAATACAAGCTAGTTTTATGTTGTGTCTTGTTACAAAGTATCGTAAATGGTTTTCTTGCCTTTTTAGTCCGTTCGCGTTCCAGTTGAGAATGTTTGTTTCTGGATTTTTATTTGGTCCATTATCGAGGGCTGATTATATTAATATTTGAATTTGTTTGAATGAGTGCGTTTATGACTTGGTTGATGCTTGTAGTTATTACCTGCCCTTGGTGTGGAGGGAGATTGGAGTACATTCTGGGAGAACATTGCGTTGGATTTGTCTGTTGTAGATGATTTTGAGGAACTTGTTTTCGGTCAAAGTGTTTTATCTTGTGAAATTCTTTGACATTAAAAGTCCGTTTTCTTTGGCTATACCGCTTTGCTTGACTTTTTAGCACTTTTTGATAAACCTTAACCTTTTCAATTGTCCGTGAGATCTTAGTTACAGTTCGTGCATTTCCGAGTTGTTTCCGTTTTTGGTTCGGGGCATTTTGAATAGTAGTGGTTATCTAAATACCTAATTCGTCTCCGAGGGCGCCCACAATGAGCTTGAGTGTGATCTATGTCAGTTTCTACATCAAATTGGTAATTTTTGTTGAATCTAGGAAACACCCTAATAACACTATGTAAAAATCTATCGAATGCTAGAATGCTCCTTCCTTTGTTGTTGACCTCTAAATCTACAGCACAAGTTGTTGATGGTTTTCTGTCTTTTCCGTAAAGGCGAGTTACTTTGATTTCTTGGTATTTTTCACTATTTCTTCAAAGATTTCTGTTTCACTACATAATTTGTGAAAATCTTTAAAAACAGTTTAAAATGTTTTGTGTTTGGGCCATAAAACGTGTGATATTTTGTGCTGTTTTCATTGCGAATTTACGACGATCTCTGAAATCGTCTATTAAATTAAATTTAACTTTGTTTGTCTGCTTCTACTTCTTGTGAAGTCTTCTTTTATTACACTGTATTAATTAATTAATGTATTTTATTACTAGTTAAAAGTTTTCCGATTTGTGTATGATTATAGGAATAATGTTAATAACTGTTTCCGCGGAACTGAAATGTTCGTCTTCCTTGTTTAATGTTTCGAACCCCCGAGGGGATAGCATAACTTGAAACAGAATCAGTTGTCTTTTGGGCTCACTTTGTTGTCTGTTTTGTACTTGCTGCTCTATGGCTGCTCCTGCATTTGCTGCTCTATGATGAACTGTTGTTGGTACTCCAATGAATGTTGCATGGCGTTGCACAGCCTGCATCGTTTATTTGATGCTCTGCCGGATTGAAGAGCGCAATAAATCACTTTTTTCTATATCGTAACCACAGGAACCGTGTGGCTGCCCCGACTCAACTGATTGCCTGGTTAAGGCGATCCAGCATTGCCCCGGCTGCTCAGTCCGTGATTAAAGGTAGGCATCCGTGATAGGGTTTACACTCGTTCTAATATTGCATTGAAACGCGTGGTATTTTCAAAAGTGGATTTAATATTCCCTTTTCATGAGGTGAAGCCTCCCGTTTTAATTATTCCTTAAAACTAGATTATGACTAACGTATCATAAATTCGTAACGTAAATACGGACCAGAGTTCATCCTTCGAAGCAAGGCGGCGCCCTTCCCGGCGCCCCGGTTACGGGAGCGGCGGCCCTTCGCCCTGGTGCTTGGCGCGGTGCGGTCGGCGGCGGCTGCGTCTCGCCTCCCCCTTTGCCCATTAGCGTGGCGGTCGGGGTGGCAGGCGGCGTGGTGGCGTCTCGGTAGCAACGCCTGGTCCGGGCATCGGCGACGTGGCTCACGGCAGCGGTGATTGCGCCTCGGCCCGTCGTCAGTCCTGGGCTCGCGGTCGGGCACCCACAGGCATTGTCCGTGGCGTACGTTCTTGGGTTAGCGACCTCAGAGGCTGCCCGCGATGTGGTGAAGATGCATTCGGGTGGCGGCGCGGCGGCGATGCTGTAGCGCACTCACTGGCGTCCCCCCAGAAGCCAAATAAACTCGCCCACGCCCCTACCTCGGAAAGGCACTATTCTCGCTGTCGCCTCCTCTGTTGGAATGACCGAGCTTGTGTGTTGCAGCTACCGCCTCAGGTTCGTGGGGTCACGTGGCCCTCCCCTTAGTGAATGAACCAGTGCCCAGCCAGAGGGTACAGACACTTGGTGTGCGCCTCCTTGTAACGGATTTCACCTACCTCAACTTGTTCTTGGTGCAAGGATAGGGCGAATTATCATGCGCTAGTAAAGGTTCCCAAAAACTGGCGCGAAAGATCCGCAGCAGCGGAAGTTTCACGTCAAGTGTTGCCTTATAAGCACGTTCAGACCTGCGCGGCAGGCGAGTAATCGTCTTAAACACGGTATTATGTCGCGCCAGCTGATTGGCAGCGTTTTATTACCTGCGGATTTTGTTGCGCGGTCGGACGCGTTTTATCAGCTGCCGCTCGAGTTCCGCTTTAGAAACCGAGATGAAGACTCGTCAGATGTCGAATATTTTCAGCACGCCAGTTAATCTGACAAGACTGAACGGTCAGAAAAATACTTTTAATCGTGTTCAGTAATGAAATGTTTGAAGAGAATTATTGGTATATATAGCAAGTCGTTCTTCAGATGAGAAAGCTTCATGATTGTCAAATGTTAGATTTTCTGTGATCAGATTCAGATCAGTCTCTTGCGTACAGATGCAAAATTTTATAAAAATAACTGGAGATTACAGTAAATTAAAAGTGTTTAACTTTAATTTAAACTTTTTCCGTTCTAGGTCAAAACCATGGACCGCTTTTCTACGTGTTCTAAAGAGATATTAACAATTTCAGGGAAAATCGTAATGAGAGGGAAAAATACCATAGCGCATGTACTATTTCTAACCCTGCATGAATAGGAGCGAGCGCCTCTTCTCCGAACGCTGCCTTGCCGCTCGGGTGTGAATGGTCCCTCGTCTAGCGCGCAACGCTCCGCGCCATCTGCGGGAACCTTACCTCGGGGGCGGTGGACGCACAAACCACGTGGCGAGGAGGTTGTTGGAGTAGGGTCAAAGCTTCCAAGACCGGCAGAAAGACCGGATGTTTCGCGTCCCGCGTTGCCCCTTCAGCGCGTTGAGGCCTGCGAGGCGTGGCAGCGGGGGTCCTGCCTTCGGGAGTCGTCGCTGCCTCTGGGCGGAGCTCCGTCACCCTCGCGCCAACTCTGCTGCTCGCGTGTCACTCGTCAGATGGCGAATCTTTTCAGATCGCTAGTGATTCTGACACGACTGAACGGTCAGAAAAATACTTTTATTCATGTTCAGTAATTTAATTAATTTGAAATAACATTAAACTCAATTTTTTTAATTTTTGTTTCTCAAAATTTTGTACATTTTAGTAATGTCAGTAATGACATTAACAGACACTGGTCATTCTAGTACATATACAAGCGTGTCTCGTCCTTTGGGGCATCAAGGTATGAAATTCTCCGTACTTTTTCCTTTGTAGGTCAAAATCATCGACCCCTTTTTTCGTCCTAAAGATATCGTCTTCGTCTTCTATCCTAAAGAGATATTAACAATTTGATGTAAAATCGTAGATAAAGAAGGCAAAGACGCAGAAGACGTACTAAGAATATTGGTATTTTCTGTCTCGTGCATGAATACAAGTAAGTGCGTTCTGTGTTAGGATGAACCAAACCTTCACCAGACGCTGAGCCATACTTGACGCTCTGGTGTGAACGGTCTCGCGGATTCTGCCGCCGCGTCTTGCGCCGAACGTCCCACGCCGCACCCGCTGCGATTGTTCTGTGGATGTGGGAGCGAGCTGTGGATAATGTATCTTGCTCCGACACTTATCATGACAACTCAGTTCAGATTTACGTTCGAAAGACCACCGTTTTCATATTGCGAGACGGACGATTTTAATGACCTGAAACGGACTTGTAATCTCGTATGAGGAGCTATCATGGAGTGATGTTTATAAAACAATATAGCGATTTAACTCAAATGTAATTAAATAAAAATAATCATGTAGAAGATTCAAAGGATTGTTAACGTATGATTCCGTTGAATGTTAATTAGTCTTACAAGAAAAGAACACCATATGTTTAAATTAGTGGAACTATAACTACGGTTATAATATTCGTATTGATGAACGGAGAAACCACAACAAATAAATTAGCTGAAAGCTTTTGAGCTCAAACGAGATTTGGCATTTCGTAGTGCTAAAACACCGCACTATTCACTTCCGTCAGATAGCAATCGGACATTGTCAGATATTGTCAAGAAGTAACACATTATTTAGAAGATAAAACAATTTACATTTCTATGTCATGTACGTATATTAAGTTGCTTCAATAATCGCATTAAAACTACACACACACACACTATATATATATATATATATATATATATATATATATATATATATATATATATATATAACTCAATCTCTATACATATCTCTCTCAATCTCTATACATATCTCTCTCTCAATCTCTATACATATCTCTCTCTCAATCTCTATACATATCTCTCTCAATCTCTATACATATCTCTCTCAATCTCTATACATATCTCTCTCAATCTCTATACATATCTCCCTCAATCTCTATACATATCTCTCTCAATCTCTATACATATCTCTCTCAATCTCTATACATATCTCTCTCAATCTCTATACATATCTCTCACAATCTCTATACATATCTCTCTCAATGTCTATACATATCTCTCTCTCTCAGTATCTATACATATCTCTCAATATCTATACATCTCTCTCAATATCTATACATCTCTCTCAATCTCTATACATCTCTCTCAATCTCTATGCATCTCTCTCAATCTCTATGCATCTCTCTCAATCTCTATGCATCTCTCTCAATCTCTATACATCTCTCTCAATCTCTATACATCTCTCTCAATCTCTATACATCTCTCTCAATCTCTATACATCTCTCTCAATCTCTATACATCTCTCTCTCTCAATCTCTATAATCTCTCTCAATCTCTATACATCTCTCTCTCAGTCTCTATACATCTCTCTCTCAGTCTCTATACATCTCTCTCAATCTCTATACATCTCTCTCTCAATCTCTATACATCTCTCTCTCAGTCTCTATACATCTCTCTCTCAGTCTCTATACATCTCTCTCAATCTCTATACATCTCTCTCTCAATCTCTATACATCTCTCAATATCTATACATCTCTCTCAATCTCTATACATCTCTCTCTCAATCTCTATACATCTCTCTCTCAATCTCTATACATCTCTCTCTCAATCTCTATACATCTCTCTCAATCTCTATACATCTCTCTCTCAATCTCTATACATCTCTCTCTCAATCTCTATACATCTCTCTCTCAATCTCTATACATCTCTCTCAATCTCTATACATCTCTCTCAATCTCTATACATCTCTCTCTCAATCTCTATACATCTCTCTCTCTCAATCTCTATACATCTCTCTCAATCTCTATACATCTCTCTCACTCTCTATACATCTCTCTCCCAATATCTATACATCTCTCTCTCCCAATCTCCATACATCTCTCTCTCTCAATCTCTATACATCTCTCTCTCAATCACTATACATCTCTCTCTCAATCTCTATACATCTCTCTCTCAATCTCTATGCATCTCTCTCTCAATCTCTATGCATCTCTCTCTCAATCTCTATACATCTCTCTCAATCTCTATACATCTCTCTCTCTCAATCTCTATACATCTCTCTCTCAATCTCTATACATCTCTCTCTCAATCTCTATACATCTCTCTCAATCTCTATACATCTAGTTCTCTCGCTCTCTCTCTCTCTCTCTCTCTCTATATATATATATATATATATATATATATATATATATATATATATATATATATTGCGACGTACCTCTAAAGCGGTACTATTCACGACATTAATTTTAAGGAGGCAGGTGTTTTGCACGTGAATGGGCCTCTAGGATTTTGGCGTAGCATTGAAACACGACTCCATTATACATTTTCAAACAAACAGTTTATTGCTCAGATAACACACAGAGTAATGTTTACAATCAATTAAACCTTCGTTTTGGTACCAAAACATGCAAAGGCGCTCAGATATACGCGATACATTGATCTCCAAGAGCCAGCTGTTCCTTCCTGACGTTCCCTTCGGCGGCGGTAGCCACGGCGGCAGCGGCGGCGGCGGCAGACTTCGGCTCGCCTCGGAGCCCGTCGGATGTTCACCCTCCCCTCGGAGGCCTGCCTCTCAAGCTCTGCGCGCCGGTTGACGATTTCGCCAGGGCTCCGGCCCAGCCGTTATGAAGATAATACAAAACGGGTGCGAAACACCCAATTTTGATGCGCGTCGGTCTTTTGTTCTTTTCTTTAGTTCTCCCTGGCTTCGCGATTACTCAGTTCAGCTCTATTCACTATCATACGGGCACTTACGCACGTGGTCACCAACCCTTACCACAACCGGCCACGCGGTTCACTAGTTTCATTGAACTGTCACAGTTTTGGCACTTTATCTTAGTTCCACAAATCGTACAATCGCCTGCTAGCCACGATCACTCTTGGTTCCACTCCTAAATCTCATTTATTCTATCATACACTGTCTAATTGCTACTTGTTCGTCGAGCGCGTCACAGCCCTTCCGTTCGCCTCCGATCGTTTCCTCGCACTGACTGACCGTTGGTCGCCTCACAGGTTACCCGATTTTTCCGTTGGCGGCGGCGGCGTTACTACGCTAATCAGGATGTAGTGTTTTAATTCAGAATATATCGCGTTTTAATGTTTCTTAATATAGAAACGCTCTTCCTTTCAATATATATATATATATATATATATATATATATATATATATATATATATATATATATTGTGACGTACCTGGTGGTGCCGGGTATCTTCACTGCAAGATAACACTAAGAGAGGGTGTCTTTTACGTGAATGGGTCCTAGGATAAGTCGGTGCAACGTTGGGGAAGTTATTCATACATAGAAATACAATTATGACAAGATTTATTTTAAATCAAAGTTACTATTTACATAATCAGACACCGTTTTTATACTCCGCCTTGGTACCAAGATTAAGAGTAAAATACAACTTTCATACCTTCGGGGCCCCGTTTGAATACCTATGAGGTTCGTCGAGCCGCTCGTGCCGACAGGGTTGTCGACCTCTGCTACTGCTGCGGGCCGTCGGCAGCAGATGGCGTGGTGATCATCCACGGCTGATGCTCCAACAATTCTTCCCCGAACAGGATCTTGATACCTCGGCTGCGCACCTTCCTCGAATCACTGTCCATTAGTGGGTTTAATTACACAACCCCCGCCTACTCCGTATACTGGTCACAGCTCTGTACCGCACGCTTTCAAGAATGTTCCCTCCGCACCAACCAATAAGAGCGACGTCAATTATTTTACCAACACTAATCTTTTACTATACTGATACTTCTAATGTTCTGTTTACATGTCCATTACTTTGCGATTCATAATCACATAACTATGTCGCGTATTACACGCGTCCATTCACTAGCGGAGAGCCCTCGCTACACGTCCGCACTGGTCGCCGCTCTGCTGACGTCTCCCTTTCGCCGGCCGCACGTCGGCACATCCTTCGGCGGCGGCCGCCTCAACCCAACTAACGAACTTTTCGCACGTGCGCGCTGCCACGCTTGTACCCGCCGTTCTCACGCTCGCCTCCCGGCGGGCACCGGTGGCGGCGGCGACCGTTGCCGGCTGCCCGCTGCTCGCAGCGCCCGGCGCTCGCACCGCGCAGTCCAGAATAGCTATTGAATTCTTACACTAATGATTTAATTAGTGTAATGAAACACATATTCTGGGTTTCATCACCCCCCCCTTTCTTTTTTTGAATTTTTCCCGCTTCTGGACAAAATTCACACTAGTAACATCGTCACTGCCGATGGTTGCACTCTTTTGCATATTCCTCGACGCCCTATATACACTTATAACTTAGAATCGAATTAACATGTGATTACGTATATTAACACTAATCTTGCGCTTATTCGCACTTCACTATTTTCCATCCATGTTGAACCAGGTTTCCGATTTGAAGCTTGTAATGTCCTACTATGTCTTGTCTCTTGTGCGACAGTTCATCCCCATTTTGCTGACAGTGATTTCCTAACTCACAGTTGTAGGACATAGCTTCCAGCGTGTTGAACACATCTTGATAGGTATCATCCCATTTCCAGCTACGACCTCTTCTACGTTTGTACCAATAGTTGACCATACCATCACTCTTCCCTCGCCCCTGACTTCGCTCCATTCTTGACCTGCCTACATCTCCTTCACTCCCATTCGTTGGGGCGTCTGCAAACATGAAGTTGTACCCCTCCAATATCTTCAAACCCTTTCCTAAATCGGTATGATCTGCTCTGCTCAGTAGGCTCTGCACGGTAACAAAATACTGTCGCGTTGACATGCAACTAATTCTTTGATATTTTATAAGGGCAAATAATGTTGTTGGTTCCATAATGCTCTTCGTTCTGTATTCACTACGACTTCCCGTAATGTAGTTGTAATGGCTGTTCCTCTGGTCGCTCTTGATGTTTATTTGGGTTTCTTCGCTCCGCTTTCGTACGGAAATCTTGTCTTCACATTCCTTCAAAAATTTCGGAAATATACCAAAATTCTCTGCCCATGTCCTGGCGTTCTCTTCTAACATTGGGTGTAATAACTGGATCTTGTATCCTTCCAATATGTTGTTTGATGCTAGGTGCCGTTCTTCTGCTCGCAGAACTACCTTAGGGTTTTCCGCCCCATCTCCCAGAGATTTCATCGACTTTGGAGGCATAATTGGTGTCACCCCATACTTGACACTTGGCGACATTTTCCCGTCTTCTTCCTGTTTAAACTCTTCTTGTACTCTTTTCTCTTCGCACCCTTGTATATTTTCCACGATATCTTCTTCTACTATGCGCTCCATTTCTTCTATTTTCATTTCCATTTCTTCTTCCCTTATTAACTTCAATTCTTCCGTTTTCACTTTCACTTTATAAACATCCTCCTCGGTCTCGATTTGGACCTCCACCGTTTTGCCCTCCGCTGTCTTGACTTCCTCATGGATTTGGTTCGCCATCCCCTCGTTTCTATCTGTTATCGCTACCATAGCATCTACTTGATGGCATGATTGAAATTTTAGCACCTCATCTTTCCTATCCAGTTCCTCCGCTTTCCCATACGGTTTTTCGCATATTTCGATGAGCTTCCTATTCCGTTCTTCTGTAATTCTTCTCATTTCTTCCCCATGCTTATCCAGTCTTTCCATCGACTTCCTATGCCATTCGTCAATTATCTTGCTTCGTTTTTCTAATGAATTGTCAGCCACTACACCCGTACATGCTTCGTGTTCTTCGTCCATCCCCAAGTCGAATCCTATCGCCTGGCTCCCCAGCTCCACCACTTGCCGTTCTAGATCTATAAATGCTCTGTGATCGACCAGAACATCCGTCCCTATGATTACCGAATACAATAATTTTTTGACTACCAGGGCCACCATCTCGTATACTTGGTTGCCAATCCTGGCTTGAAACATGATTTGTTTTGTGATGGGGCTTGACTTCTTCTGAGTTGCCCCAATCACATACGCCCTATTCATAGGCAAACACATTACTTCTTTTCCTGTTGCTTTTAACTCCTCATACATTTCTTCTGATACTACTGTAGTCGTGCACCCTGTATCCACTAAAGCTTCTTTAATTATACCTTCACATTCTATCGATATCGTGGGACATTTCCTGATTCTGACCGCTGAGTTCTTACATCTCCGCCACGGTTGGGTATCGTAGGTTACCGGCTGCATAGCGTTTATGGAGACCGCGTTTACATCATCGATTTCCGCGTCCGCAATGGGGCCACCTATCACCGCGGACTCTATTAGTTTAAATAGTGTCCTTGATCACTACTTGTGCTAGGCTGTGCTAATCGGTCGGGTGCATTCCCGCCCCCACCTCGCGTCTCCGTACAGTTTGAATTAGATCTGTTCCAGTCCGGTCTCTGGTTCCCCGGCTCTGGTCTCCATCCGTCTCCCCCTCTTCCGCGTTGGTTTCTCTGGTAATCGTTGCTCCTATCATTCCCTTGCCCCTGGTTACGTTCCGATCTAACCATATTAACATTCCCTTCATTTCTGTTCGTTGGTACGCCTGCAAATGTCAAGTCGTACCCTCCTAACACATTCTGGAATCTTTCCAGATCGGTGTGCTGCACACTACGTAAAAGATTCTGCACTGTGACTGGGAATTGTCTTGTCAGTACACATATTATTTCCTGGTCGCTCATCGGTGGGGATAGCGTTTTGTATTCCATAATACGCCTTGTTGCGTATTCCCGCAAGCTTCCCATCGACTGGTTGTAATGATTATTCATTAAGCTGATTTTAAAATTAATTTGAATTTCCTCATTCCAATACCGCTCAAGGAATCGATCTTTAAATGCCTTTACTGATTCGGGAAACTTATCAAATGTATCGGCCCATATCCTTGCGTTGCCTTCTAACATTAAATATAATAATTGTATTTTACACCTTTCCGAAGTATTGATAACATCTAGATGTCGTTCTGCTGCCTTCATAAATATGCATGGATTTTCTTTCCCGTCTCCTGAAAATTTTAGTGATCTTGGAGGGGTAAATGGTACCGTCCCGCTTGCTGCAATTGGGGATGCCTTGCATTCTTTTATTTGTTCAATCTCTGTTCGTAGTGACACAACCTTCTCTTCGCATTCCCGCTTATTCTCCTGCATTTCTTCCTTGACTACCAACTGTATCCTTTCAATTTTCTCGTCCTGCTTAGCGGTTTTAGCATCTAATTGCTGGTATAGTTTATTCTCTAATTCTCC
Organism: Gryllus longicercus; assembly: GCA_038098605.1. Lineage (NCBI taxonomy): Eukaryota > Metazoa > Arthropoda > Insecta > Orthoptera > Gryllidae > Gryllus > Gryllus longicercus. Next base: position 157,527 of record JAZDUA010000529.1, on the reverse strand, counting down.
CCCCATACTAATTACTTGAGATTCTAGCTCCTTTTTCTGTTTCCCTAATTCTTCGGCAGTCCATTGCTCATGACTTTCCACCCGCTCCGCGATTTTGGTCATCTCATTCTTCGTTAACTCAATTTGTTCTTCAGCGCGTCCTATTCGCCCCCCTATTGCATCTAATTTCCTATTCTGTTCTTCTGCCAGCTTCCTAATCTGTTCCTCTGTGAATAATTTCTGTTCGTCTAATTTCCTACTCTGTTCTTCAAATTTTCCATTCAATTCTTCCAATATCTTCCTATTCTGTTCTTCGGCCAACTTCTTCTGATCTTCTACTTTCCTATTCAGTTCTTCCAATATCTTCCTATCCCGTTCTTCGGCCGACTTCTTCTGATCCTCTGCCGACTCCTTAATCTGCTCTTCTGTTTTCCTGCTCTGTTCATCCATTTTCCCATTCAGTTGTTCGAGCATCTTCATCATCATCTGCATAATACCTGAATTATTATCTTCTCCACCCCCCCGATTTGGATTTCCTGCTACCTGAATCATCGGTGTGGACGCAACTTGTACATCTTTATTGAAGCTGTCCCCTAACGTATCATCCAACCGACTTCCAATACCACTATCCCTACTTTCCGATGACCTGCTGTTATCGATTCCTACATCTATTTCCCCTACTTCATCCGCCTTTTCTTCCCGGTCCAGCACTACATTTTGCGCCTCCATTCTGTTGCTTTGAGCTGTCCGATCGATTCTCACTACACTAAAATACCGCACAAATTTTCCACTTGCCTCATTTACCAACGATATCACAGTTATCCTATGAAGTAACTATATCCGCTACAACGCTGTATCCTTCGTGAATGGATTAATTCACACCTATTTCAATTGCTAACTAATGACGGACAATCCTCACTCACCACCAAAACACAATAACACTAATTCAATAGCCATATAAATTTCCACTCACCTACCAATGCATAAACCTAATCCGTACAATACATAATATTATTACCATTGAAACACATATACACTGCTAATAGACTCATTAATACTATTACACAAAAATGCTTTCAAATTATAATAAATCCCTTATTAATTGAAATTACTTTTCAACGCACTTATTGCTATATTATGTACATAATCATCATTCACATTTGCATGTCATATCTCCTCCCTGAATTCTCCTCAATAATATCATATAGATATTCACAACAAACATTCACACTGCTGGTATATATTTCCCAACCTGGTATCTTTTCTAATAAATTCCTCACACTTTACCATCACCAATAGATAGTGCACTACTGAGTGAATGTTCCCAGCAAAAAAACAATTTTGTGCATAATTTGTACAACACTATTAACCACCTTTATATTCTCATAAGAATTATTACTACTTCCCCATTTCTTTGATTTCCATGTTATAAAAAATTGCCAAGCAGTTCAAATATTATTAATATGTCTTACAAAATTTTGAAATTCTATTACATTATATTATTTGTAGCATGTACATGTATAGCCTTCATAACCTCAGTAACTACAATATTAACTATATATTGGATGCACACAAATAATTGCCTATGTCAGCCCGCAATTAATTACGCAACAACATTTTTGTAATTATCAACATTTCATTATGCTTACTTGACTTGTGCATGTTTTTGCTAACACATGTATTGTTATTTTTTTTTTTTTGTACTCTATAATAATACACTTTACACTGCCTGCTTCTCATCTGTATCCTGCATTACTGTACATCAATTACATGCACATTATTTTCCAACATTTCACCAACTTTCCTAAGGCCACATTTCTTAACTATACGTTATCCACTTGTTCGGGCGCCAGCTGTGACGTACCTGGTGGTGCCGGGTATCTTCACTGCAAGATAACACTAAGAGAGGGTGTCTTTTACGTGAATGGGTCCTAGGATAAGTCGGTGCAACGTTGGGGAAGTTATTCATACATAGAAATACAATTATGACAAGATTTATTTTAAATCAAAGTTACTATTTACATAATCAGACACCGTTTTTATACTCCGCCTTGGTACCAAGATTAAGAGTAAAATACAACTTTCATACCTTCGGGGCCCCGTTTGAATACCTATGAGGTTCGTCGAGCCGCTCGTGCCGACAGGGTTGTCGACCTCTGCTACTGCTGCGGGCCGTCGGCAGCAGATGGCGTGGTGATCATCCACGGCTGATGCTCCAACAATTCTTCCCCGAACAGGATCTTGATACCTCGGCTGCGCACCTTCCTCGAATCACTGTCCATTAGTGGGTTTAATTACACAACCCCCGCCTACTCCGTATACTGGTCACAGCTCTGTACCGCACGCTTTCAAGAATGTTCCCTCCGCACCAACCAATAAGAGCGACGTCAATTATTTTACCAACACTAATCTTTTACTATACTGATACTTCTAATGTTCTGTTTACATGTCCATTACTTTGCGATTCATAATCACATAACTATGTCGCGTATTACACGCGTCCATTCACTAGCGGAGAGCCCTCGCTACACGTCCGCACTGGTCGCCGCTCTGCTGACGTCTCCCTTTCGCCGGCCGCACGTCGGCACATCCTTCGGCGGCGGCCGCCTCAACCCAACTAACGAACTTTTCGCACGTGCGCGCTGCCACGCTTGTACCCGCCGTTCTCACGCTCGCCTCCCGGCGGGCACCGGTGGCGGCGGCGACCGTTGCCGGCTGCCCGCTGCTCGCAGCGCCCGGCGCTCGCACCGCGCAGTCCAGAATAGCTATTGAATTCTTACACTAATGATTTAATTAGTGTAATGAAACACATATTCTGGGTTTCATCATATATATATATATATATATATATATATATATATATATATATATATATATATATATATATATATTAGTGTGTGTGTGTGTGTGACGTACCTGGGAAGCGGTACTATTCACGACAGTTAATTTTAAAGGGGACGGGTGTTTTGTTCGTGAATGGGCCTCTAGGGTTTTGGCATAACATGGAAAAATAATTCCGCTATAGATTTTTAAACAATCAAACGTTTTATTAATCAGATAACACAAATTAGAAACAATGTTTACAATCACTTCAACCTTCGTTTTGGTACCAAAACATGCAAATGAGCTCATATGTATATGATACCTCGGTCTTCAAGAGTCAGCTGTTCCCTCCTGACGTTTTCTCGGGCGGCAGCAGCGGCGGCGGTGGCGTCGGCAGACTTCGGTTCACCTCGGAGCCCGTCGGAGACTCGCCCTTCCCTCGGCGACCTGCCTCTCAAGCTTTGCGCGACGGTTCACGATTTCGCCAGGGCTCCGCCCCAGCCGTTGTTAAGATGATACAAAGATGGGGGGCGAAATGCCCAAGATCGATGCCCGATGGTCCTTCCGTTCTTTTCCGTCTTCCTCCTTGGCTTCACAATTAATCAGTTCGGTTCTGTTCACTACTCTACGTTTACTTAAACACGGGGTCACTTCCCTAACCACAACCTGCCACGCGATTCACTATTTTCATCGATCTATCTCAGTTTTAGCACTTAATCTTCATTCCACAAACCATCCAAGGTCCTGCGAGTCATTAATACACTTGGTTTCACCCCCGAACCTCATTTATTCTCTACTGCATTGTCGAATTGCTGCTAGTTTTTCGGGCACGTCGCAGCACATCCGTTCCCCGTCGAACGCCTCCCCGCACTGCCTGACTGTTGCTCGCCTCACCGGTTCCCTCGATTTTTCCGTTGGTGGCGGCGGCGGCGTTACTGCGCTGATCAAGATGTATTTTGTTTAATTCAGAAAGTATCGCTTTTAGTATTTCCTAATACAGAAACCGCTCTTCGTTTATATATATATATATATATATATATATATATATATATATATATATTAGAGATAGATAGATAGATAGATAGGAAGAGAGATAAAGCGAGCGAGAGGGGGAGAGAGAATTTTCAGGCCACACGAGCATTGGCTAAGGATGAACGGTTATTAACACGATGCCAGTGTCGTAGACAGAATAAAAAGAATGAGTGAGCGAGGCAGAAGCATAGACACGTCCAGCACTCTCAAAAGCTTAAACTCAGCTGAATTGGGCGTGAAAAAGAAGCATTGTTCACGGTTTTTCCTGCGAAGCTCTATGCCAATGGGAATGCACTTAAACAGTTGTTAATTTGCAATTATTATAAATTGCTAAAATAAATTTTAGAAATAATGAATGTGTGTGACCGGTTATTCCAGATAGAAATTACTATGAGAGTACTTAAATCTTATTTTATTGGGCGAATTGGTCGTGTCATAAGTTTGTAGAATGGTGGTGTGATTGTTGCGTGACATCGCAAGAAGCGATGTGGCCAAATTTACGCTAGAATAAATAATTGAAGTACAGGATACGAATTAAATAATTTGTATACGCCTGGCTGAAATATGTGATAAGAGCGTGTATTATAATTTTTTTAGTTTTTTTTTATTGATAGTTTTAAAAGAAAAAAGCCTTTCACAGACAATGTTCTTGGAGCGGAAATTGATTTTCTTGAAGAGAATACTTTGGGAGGTTTAAGTTGTAGAAAAATTTTCCATAGATGTTAGAAATAATGCGAGAAAGTATGTTTTTTGTAGCATAACTAGTTTTAAGTTATGACATTTTTGTTTTCCGAAGTTGTAAAAAAAATTTGAAAGAAATCAACAAATGATATGATAAAAGTCATCCGGAGTTACAGCGAATTTAAACGGCTCGATCGCTACGTCGAAAGTATCATGCAAATGGATAGACGTTGCTTGATAATTGTTACCTTGAATTTCTGAATAATATCCTAAGAAACAAATAAATAATTTTTGGAGAACCCTTCTAGCTACCTGGTACAAGTTCCATATCCTTAATGTTTACTTAAAATGTGGAAAATTCTTCTTTTTAGGCATTATGATTACGAGGTACAAAATTAATTCATTTTTCAATATCAAAATCAACGAAATAATTTACAGGCCGCACAACAGTTTTTAAATTGCATAGATATATCTGTGCCGATTGTTTGTAACTGATATGGATGATCAAATTTTCCTTAAAAATGTTTCTTTAAATTTCTTAATTTCTCAGTACCGGGACACTTATCAAATTGTCATTTGATTAAATGACAGTTATCTGTCGGTGAAGCACATTTGATGCGCTGCAAATGAAATAAGTTAATTGTTCTTCATAGTAATTAAAAAACAAATTTTGATCCTATCAACTTCAGTTTAAAAATTAGATGATTAGTATATTCACACATCCTGTAAGTAGCCGATGGGCTTGCAAAAGAAAATTTCTTTGTCCTTAGCTCAGCAACTTTTGAAAATGGAATCTTTAAGTAAGGAGTTCAGATTCAAACTTTATCCCTTATTTCAGATATACAGTTTTGGTAGGAGATTGGATAGAATGGTTTTGGCTTCAAGTTATGAAGTTGAACAAAAGTATTAATGTATAATAACACTGGTCTACAAAAAAACTTTTTTTTGTCACAAGAAACAATCACACAAGAAGATATTGCCTCTCAATTCAGTTATAATGTCAGAATTTCAGTGTCGATATCAATTTTCATGTAACTATTGATTGTAAACGCGTAAGCCTCCATATGTATTATTTGTATGTAGCAAAATGACACGCTCTAAAAACAGATCCAAATATTCTTGTTTACGGTTAAGTAGTGGTGCTAAAACAGCACATACTTTCTCACCTTTAATAATAGTTCCGAAACAATTTTTATACCAGTTATGTAATACAATTTTTTTTAAAAAAATATAAAAATGAATGAATGTTTATCAAATGAAATTTTAACTATTCCTTTTTGTTTACATGAAGCTACATGTTTAGAATAGCTCCAACGCTTTTGATCAAATTTTATTGTTAGATAGTATGAAGGACATTTATACGAATGGTGAATGTCTCATTTTCGTTGAAAGCCCTGATTTTTGAAAGTTGTAAAAAATTCAAAATGTGTCTACATTCTAATATCTATCCAGCAAAATTTACATTTGTATTATATTCATCAAATTTCAACTTTGCAGGAAATCTGGTTTATATCCAAGGTAAGAATTTCTAGGAGAGAGGGCCCTTCCTCCCATAACTCGTGTAACACTTGACGCTCGATTTGAATGAAGCGCGCTACGCGCACGATGGTGCCGTCTTGCGAGTTTCCTTTTCGATTCTCTAAAAACGTGCGAACGTCTGCTTTCGGGATAGTGGCTTGTTATAATGCATTGTTATATTTACAACTTTTCAACACAAGAATTAATTCTAGGAAGTACATTGTACTCAACCTACTGTAAATATATAACAATTTTGTATTAGCCTATGTAAGTTTTATTACAACAATAAATTGTCAATTACAGTAAATTAATAATGGACACTCCTACAAATTTCTGAACAATAAATATTGATATGTATTGTTACCATATATATATAAACATTTTCAAATATAAAAAATCAAAAATATGTATAATACAAAGAAATTAAATTTCCTTGAAAACGACTGATATTTCAACAAATCATCGGACAATAAACCACTAGTTGGCGAATATATAAAACCTGCAAAGGAAAAGTCATTCTTGAAGCAAATATCAACACAAATTTGACAATTATAACTGATTTTCATGCAGGTGAATCATGTCCCAACAATAACATGCAAGTCACAAAAATTAGCTTCCGACTCATTGTTGTAGAGTCAGTGTAGTATTCAAATCTTATATTCCCTGAAAGCTAGAAGTGTTTCAAATAGGTTTTAAATAATTTCTAAAAGATTAATTTTGTATTGTAGGCGTGTAGGCGTGTAGGCGTGTAGGCGTGCGCGCGTGTACGCCTACACGCCGTACGTCTACCTCGAGGCTATTGGTTAAGGGGGTACGTGTGAGAGGCGGCTGTAGGCTCCTTAAAATAACATTTAAAACGATCTTTTGGGCAAAATTGTATCTCACTTTCTGAATTGCACACTTTGCTGACTCAGGTAGAACATATATTAAACGCACGGCCCTTATGGTTTACTCTAAGAAGGACACCGGTGCTTTCACTAGAACTCCAAATGATTTAGTATATGATTACTCGCTCAACTCGCTGGCTTTCGATCAAGAATCAAAGCAGGAGTTATCATGAAACCCCGTCCCGTGATTATGAAAGCTGGAGTCATCCCACAATGGAAAGGCAAGTAAACTTTTTTGGAAATTCTGGACTAGAAATTATCTCACCTCACTACAAGCTCACACAAAATGGAAATCTGTTTCTCCAAATCTGAAGAAGGTGATCTGGTCATTATAATTGAAGATTCTCCTCCACCTTTGTTGAAAGTTGGAGTAATCATTCAGACTTACCCTGACTCTGCAGGCAATGTTAGAATAGTACAGGTCAAAACAGCGTCGGGCACGACCACAAGGCTGGTACAAACATTATGTATTTTATCAAAGAAACTTTAAAACTGATTCTAGTAATTCCTCAGGGAGGATTCTCAGATATTTCCTCGGGCCTTGGCGTTCCCGGGGACCTGAGGCTACCCGAACTCGGTATTCTGTTTGTCATTAACATTGTTTTCTTCATAAAATAAGTACAGAATGAGCCAATACACTTTATTACAGTGCTAATTTGACTGTTACAACTCATCTCACAGGGACGTCTACGCATATTCAGGATTTAAAATGAGATTCCCAATCATTTTAATGAAAATTACACTTATCGTTCTCTGCTGGTCGGATTGTTACATAGCCAGCTCGGAAAACGTCCAGATTGCGCAACCTTTCAATATAACGAGCCCGAGATGCCCAGTCCTGTGGAGCAAGAGGGGTGATGACAGAAGATCTAATTATAATGAAAAAACTCCCTAACGCCTACACACAGAAATACGTAAGACCAACAGGCAAAGAAAATTGTGTCGCATTGTCCTATCTGATCTCACAGCAAAGGCTATCCTCAAAATGTGGATATATTACGAAATGACATAAACTGTTCACTGACAGAAGAATGATTCGTTTCAGAATTTATTTATTTATTTTATTGTGTTTAGTTTGTGTTCATAATTGCTATTCTGGCATAAACCAGTCGTTTTGAATGTTTGCAGCAACCTGTCCGGCTTCAAGAAGTAGGTGGTCTCGTAAACTAGTTTGTAAATAAAGTTGATATTTACAAAAAAAAATTATGTGACCAAACTGCATTGATTAACAATATCATAAGTACTGAGTTTTTTGACTCATTCGTATTGTCAACATACTCGCTCAGACATTCGACCGGTTTTTGTTTATGGTTCATTCAGGCATTGACCAATAAATTTATTTTATTTCTTTTGAATTTTGATTTTTTTCTCCTTCGAATGGTGATTCACATCGCCAAACTTTTTTTTTAAAAATTTGAGAGTCACGAATTCGCTCAGTGATACAAACTGTGATCATTATATCTTATCGTCGTATTGGCAGTATGGCATGTTCGGAAATGGGATTCGTGTTATGTGTTCGCACAACGATCGTGTTTGTTATTTAGTCTATTTTCTGTTTATTTTCTCCCTTTGAATTGTCAAGGTTACGCCCGGTACTCAGTTCATTAATTCTTTAATTTACCTGCGGGGCATGGGGAAGCGATTCTCTCTATATCAGAGTTCCTATCAAATCTCGCCTTTCGAATGCCAATAAATAAGCATTCGGTTTAAACTCAACGCATTCAAATTTAGGAATTGCTTTGATGTTCTAGTTCCGGCCTTGGGCTGCTCTCACAATTATTCTTTGGAATCAGGGCCGACAACTATATTACAACCGTGCATCTCTCGGTTTGGTCAAACGTGTTCAAAGCCGAGCTCGCATCGTTTGAAAATCAGAGAAGCCGCGAACATTTCTGCACGAACGTGCCGAGGAGCTAAGCCAGAGGCATATGGGGCGCATTCAAAGTTTGTGTTTTGTTCGTTATAGCAAGTACGTTGACAGCAAGCAATTATCGTGTAGTTTCATTTAACCAGCACTTTGAGACGCGGAGCGAAACGGCAGAAAGCATGAATGACGTGAAATTCGTAAACAGAAAGTTTATTTTCGTCCAGACAGAGGTAACCATGACAATCTCGTCAGTACTAAATGATTCTTACGGCAAAGTAGTAACCTTTGTCAATTATGTGTCACTTTTTTTTAGAACTCTCACGTCTGATGAGAACACAGTGCCCAGAACTTCTCGTTAGTTTCTGCTATTGCTCTCCTAATTCAGCTCAGCAATATTTCGCAATCTCAACGCGCACAGTAATCTACAGGATGAGAGCATCTTGAACATTCTATTACATTTGGATAGCATTTTCCGGCGCTCTCCGATACTGTGTGTGAAATGAAACTAATTACTTGATATTCTGGGCTATTAAATTGCGCGGGTTTACCTCTCAGTTCGAAAATTATGTTAAATAATATTTCAAAGAGTAGGGTTGTTCTTGGCCGATCCTGTATTTTGCATGAACAACTTTACGTAGCTTTCTTAAGAGTAAAACATTCAATGAAAGCGAAAAGCTAACTGTCAAGGAAGATTGTATCATTACTTCAAATGTGTTTGAGTAAGTGTTTTGAATTGTTCCAAGAGCATATCTATAATACTGACTTTTTTGTGGAAGATATTGAACCGAGAATACGAAAGCCCTGCTTTGGGAACGCTTTCTTTGCCGTCGCCCGCGGAAGCGCTTGGGCCTAAGGAGGGGCGATTGGGCGGGATCCAGAATCAATAAGAGCCCATCGCCCTCTCCCTTGCATGCCTTCCCCCTCCACCCCCCCCACGCCCTCCTCTTTCGCTCTACGGCCCCCTGCCCCTGCTCTCTACATACGCACATAACGCCCTTCCTTTCTCCCGGTCCCCTCCCTCCTCCACCCGCCATCATATTGACTCGCGTAGTTTCAGTCACCCAGTTTCAGTCTTCGAAATTGTTTCAAATTTTTTAGTGTAGAAATCAAAAGAACTGTTTTGCGACTGAAAACTTTTACAATTTCGTTTTCATGTAGATTTATATTTTAATTCAATCTTTCTATGATTCTAAAAACATGTTGAATTTGTTTTAGTAATTCATCAGTTTGCAATTTCGCAAATACCACTTCATTATTTATACTAACAGTTTAACGAACTGCATGTTTCTTTCCTGTTTTTGTTAGCTTTGCCAGTCCGCTTTTCTATATTTTGATGAATTTATTATAAACCTTCCTGAATTTGGTATCAAACATCATTAGTATGAGGATACTAATGATGTTTGATTGCAAATTCTTCTCTGTGTTAATTAACCTCTAAAAGTTTGTACATAAAGCAACATTTTTGACAATTGTATTAGATTTTAATGATAGATTTTTGAAATAAATTTAATTTATTATCTAAAACCTTCAAAGTACCATATTAACAAATTTTAATTGTTTACTTGCGTAAACAATGCGAAAATGAAATTCAACAACTGCTATCGGTCTCTTTATATTGTCTCATACATTATTTCAGTAGTATTGATACCTTTTGCGGCTATCACAATATGTAGGATTTGTTTTTCTTTTAAAAAGGCCATTAAGTGTTGCTTGATACCGATGACAATTATTTCTTATGCGTGTGGTGTAACCATTCATTTAACGTTTAGTCGTCGATTACAAGCGCTGTGGTCCTACTTGTGGAGATGTAAACGGACCACATGTTCCCATGTTGTTTCACGATATCCTTGGAATAACTCGCTCTTTAAATAACTCGCGTTATTGGAAACATTGAAATAATGCACTTTCTGCGCTACTAACACCTTAGCTATTACTTGAAAACGTCCAAGTCAACAAACATGCCAGGTGAAAAATAGTTTATAAGTAGAAACAATTTTCCTCTTAAGAAAACCGACCGGGAAAAGGTGTTTTGCATTCCTAGCGACAAGAGTACCGAAGCGGAGAAGAAATTACAAATTTGTGCCCTGAAGCAAGGTCAATTAACTTCCATTTAACATATTGTACATAGTTGGAAATGATATTTCTTTCCACCAACCTGAAGATTTTTTATATAATATATACAGACTCCAAAAACAATTTTGAACCAGACATGTCACTCATTGGTTGGTTCAAATATTTTTTTAGTTACAGTCAACTCCATTTAAGGATTTTTTGGAAACAGATACATGTTATAAAATCCCAAAGAAGAAGGCACTTACGAATAATTACCTTTTTTTTTGTTTTGAGTCAACAATGTCTAAAATTAATAATTCTGCAATGTCGATGACGATGAGACTACCGACACCCGGGAAAAGTATATTTCATCTTTAATTATTGGTATCCTGCATTTAGAAATCGACCCCAAACCTTATTTAATTTCATGTAAAGTGCTGGCCAAAACAAGTTTTGAAACTTCTCTCGTTTTGTGAATGACACTTTAGGTGCTTCTTTTATTCTTGAAAATAGTTTCCGAGACAAGATTTTACTTTTTGTGATGATTGGAGCACCTTACGTGCTTAAAACTGGATATCCTTTAAACGTTTCTGATAAATGGTGCTTTTGAACACGGGCTTCAATGAACGAAAAATTAAAGAAAAAGTTCCCGAAGTAAACAAACTCTTTAACGACGGAAATAGTAGTTTACAAACAAGAGCGAGAACCAGGTGACTGACGCACGACTGCAGTTTGTCTTCCGAGCGCAGCGAGGACCACAAAGAGACGAGTGTGAAAATCACCTGTCGCCCCTGCTGAAAATATTACTTTTTGACACGCGTGAGTGAAACGCGATGCGTAAAGTAAAGGAATATAAATTAAATATGAAATAACTAGCAATACCTTATTTGTACAATAGTAGATGTATTCCAGTCAGTGTCGTAACACTATTGTTTGTAAATAATAATCAAAGACGTCGTCAAGACGAAAGATAATTGCGAATCGTAACGGATATTTCGCACACGCTTCGCGATGTTTCGCACACTGTGAAACAATTAGCTCTTATGCACACCGAAAACAAGCTCGAGAAACCGTCTTTCACGCACGGCGTGTTAAAAAAAATTTTAAACGCTCCTCAACGCATGGCATTGAAACAAAGTTAAACAGACTGTCCTTTACCTCGAGAATGGCCATAACTAGATGGGGAATATGGTTAGGAGTAGCTCTGATTTACTCTGAACTGTTTACAAAATGTAATGAATTAATCGAAAGTTTTAATGATAGAAATAAATCACAAACTTAAACAAATTTTAAAAGAAAACTCAATAAAATCTTATATGACATTTATGAAATGTCTTTTTTATTACCTTCCAATAATAAAAAGTTCCGTGATTTTGTTGAAAACTGGTAAAACTTTTGAAAAACATTAATAATAAAAAGGAGCGAGTAATATTTGAAAACTTTACGACGGTATGTTTTAATTTTTATGCTAATTTAATATTATGTATGAATAATATTTAAATTATTAAATTACCTTAATTATATGAAGATATAATCGGCTTAAGTGGTAGTTAACACTTTGTTATCTTTGGCTTTATTGATCTTGTACACTATGGCCCCGACGATGGATATACATTTTCCGGAACTGGAGGAAAATGTTGGCAAACAACTTAAGTCTAATTCTTTCCTCTCACCAAGTTCCATGAACCCGATTTCATAGACTTTGAGTCAAGTGGAATGATCTTCCTCATCGTATTCAATCATGTTGAATAATATGCTCTTAGAAATTCAATGGATCACCTCACCCCATCGTTCTGTCTCGGAGTGCAATACATATTAATTTTAATTGCATTATGCTGTATGACCTCTGAATTTCACTTCTAAAAGCCAGCTCGCAACCCTTAAAATCCGATTACAGAACTTTTTTAATCTGTTGCCAGTCCTGAGCGGTTTTCTGTCACACCTAGCAAAGCCTTCCAGTGGTTTTAGAGTTTCCTCGTGCACCCACTAACTCCACTGGACTGGATGTAATTCATAAAACTTTTGAAAACTCCTGGCATTAACAAAATTTTGATGAAGTAAAATGTTGCGAAATAGTTGCAAATATGTGAGGAAGCTTATTCGCAAAATGCATTCTCTTTTGATCACAAGTATGTGAAAAAACTGATAGCAATCCTGTTTTTGTTTTCTTCCATGCACGAAACGCACATTTTCCTCCAGTTCGCGCCACTTTCACGAAGCCAAATTCGAGAATCCAAACCGGGAAAGATGGCTCAGGGCATCAACTAATGTCCCTTTGACCCTCTGACCGAGATATCCTAGGTTCGGGTCCCGACAATGGCAGGATTTTCCAGAAGTGTGTGAATATATTGGTAATAAACTATAGTCTTGTTGAATGATATCACTATGTTTATTATTCATTAATGCTGAATAACAGTCTCCCGAATTGTGTGGTAGTAAGGTAGTGCGAGTAAGTGTGTGTAGAGATAGCAGGTAAAAGAAGTATTGGGAAGAAACGAGTCTTGGACTGCTGATGGGAGAAACCGCGGATCTGAGCACCCAGTCGGTGGAATTCAGAGGCACTGTGCGATGAAATGGTCCCTTCCTCCCACCGACCATCACCATCCCACATTTGCTCCATTCTAAGAAGCACCATGTTAGCCGCACCTGTAATACCAATGATGGCGTGAAGAGCAATGCAATCACGTATGCAATGTTTCTTCTGTGATCTAAAAAGAGGAAAAGAGGTAAACAGATATAATATACAAGGTGTGATTAAAAAGAAACCGGACTGTACCAATTACAGATTTAGTTCTTGACATACATCTCTCATACACATTTCTTCTACATACATTTTAATCAAACTTGTCACCTTTGAAATAGTGTCCTTGGCTAGAAACATCCCTATTTCAGCGCTTCGTCCAGCTCTAGGAGGCTGCTTGGAACCGTGCTCTCCGAATCCATCAGGGTCATTTGAACAATGTTGTTGAATGTCTGTAATGCACTCAAGTCGGCGTCCTTTAAGGGCAGTTTTGAGTTTGTGACAAAGGAGGAAGTTAGATGGGTCCGCATCCGGTGAAGAGGGGTTCTGGGGCATCAGAAGTCAACCCCAATTTGTCTTTTTTCTGCAGTCAACACACGCAGCACAAACTTTGACGCGACGCGCGACATGTCCACAATTTCAGTCAAAATAGTCTGTCAGGATCCGAAACTAATATCAGTCTCTTCGGACATATTGCGGATGGTAAGTCGACGATTTTAACGCACCAGATCTTTGACCTGTTTCATCTGGGCGTGGCTTGTCGAGGTTGAGAGACGTGCACTTCGCCAGACTTCATCCGTTGAAGTTCTGCCCGCTTTGGAACTGTTGTGCCATTCAAAACAACGTGTGCGACTCCACAAAGTGTCTCCAGAAGCTTTCGGCGTACTTTTTGATCATCGAAAAGATAAATGTTTATTTTAACACAACAATGATAGATAATGAAATAATTTACATATGTATTGTATTTAAAAAAATATACTTAATATGTTTGTAACAAATAATGTACTTCAGCAGCTTATGGGTCAATGACCCCTATCTCTATCAGATTTTTTTCCAGTTTCCCTCATCCATTGAGCAAATGCAGAGATTGCCCCTTGTTTTTCTTGCGGATATATAACGTTTTATATATAGCGTTTTCTATAACTCGGGAACAAAAATGTCAAAATTTTCAAATGTAGCTAATATCGCCCTTTTTTATTATTTTTTATTTTCATTTTGTCATTACTTTTTATATTATTTCTTTTATTTGTTTGTTTGTTTGTTTATTTTTTATTTTTTATTTTTATTTTTTATTTTTTTATTTTTTATTTTTTTTATTTTTTTACTTTTTACTTTTTTATTTATTTTTATTATTTATTTTTTATTATTTATTTATTTATTTAAACTTTACTCATCTTTCAACTATTTATAGTTAAAATGGTAGGATATGATTCTGAAGCTCAAGAAAAAACGTGCGCAGATGATTTTCTTCCCCATACGTCACAACAGATTTTACTGTTTTTTGAGCAAAAAAATCAAATCAAAATCAAATCTTCTTAAATCATTATGAAAGTCTCGATTGCACTTCCTCCAAGTTTAACACAAAATTTCACACAAGTGCGCTGTTCCTCCATATATTTCATTGTTTGCGCCGACGAAAATTGTACAGTAGGTGGATAGACATGAAGGTGGTTGCGACGCAATGAGCCAACCTGCAGGGTGAGCGGTGTGGCGATGCCCCTAAATAGCGCAACCTGCCTTGTTGCGCTCCAAGGAGCGGTTTGCGCGCACGGAGCTGGGCCTGGTCTCTTTCGATCACATCTTGTGCACACACAGACATCAAGTGGCGAACAGGGGAACCAGAGTACCATGCTGGTTGCACCAGCAAGACGAACCGAACGAGGAGGCGGGAGAGTTGGCGACCACGTTTTCAGAACACGAAAGTGACCAAGAGGGAAAATGCGGTCTCAGTCGCCAGGAACAGAAGTTCCAGTGAGCAAGGAGAACTCTCCGAAGATTACCTACACATATGCGTTCACTCTCTAAGTCATACTCATGATTCTACTGTGATGTAACAGGGCTCAGAGCAATAGCTGCACTACGCAAAACTAAGGTCAACAATACCCACTAAAGAACAGATCAGGTGTAAAGGTATTACAGATTCGAATTATAGGTTCTTATACAATGCCAATAATACTATTAAAGGATACTAAAAAGGTTATTTTACACTTAAGGTACAATTACGTGCTTGAAAGCCAATAAAATGAATGATAAATATGTTGAATTACACCTCTTTTTTTTAAACTGCTACCCTGTACTATGACCTACTGTCTGCTTCACAGCTATTTCGACATTTTTCTCGTCGGTTGAGGTTTTCTGAAAATTTATTTCATCTTTGACACAACCTTACACTCCGTTTAATTACTTTGCATCTGTATGAGGGGCAATGCTACCTATATCTCTTATCTTGCCTAAATGCACATACTGCCTTCACTCTGGTTCAATTACTAACTGCCAATAAGATGCAGTGAAATCTGTGGAAGAAAACCATTTGTTGCCGTCTAATTGAGTCGTCAAATCTTCTACTCCCAACGGTTTATCACGGTACGGGAGGGTTATTTAATTCAAACGATGATTCGACCAGAGAGTATTTTACAGAGTTGGCACTCAATGTTCTTCTGAAGCTCCTTATTTTCATGGGGGGGAGAAGGTCGACCCCCCACTCCGACGGAAGCAATGAATCAGAAAGAAGTATTCATTTCTGCCCCTCGCCAGCCAATAAGCGTCGGAAGGCGATATACCAATTGAAATGGAGGGCAGACGTTACCCGGGATATTTGAAATTACTTTATCTAGCAATTTTTCAATATGGCAGGCAGTTAAAGAACAATCTATTTTACGTGAAATTAATGCGTAAGGTAATGTAGAAGTCAGTAATTCTGAAAGCATTTATAATTGTGGGGTAGTTAAATAAATTGTAATGATGGAAGGGAAAATAAAAAAAACATATTTCATGTAAATAATATTTATTTGTAAAATATGTAAATACACATCATATACAAAAGTATACAATATGCATGAAGAAAAATCCTGTTATGTAAAATAAAGGAATAAATTCTGGCCAATCATCTTGTGCCACACTAATATTACACATAATTTCATTGCGGCTAAACAATACACAATATAACCAAATGAAATATACAAAAACCTACTTAAAACTATACCTATATATAATTTTCACCCTTCCCGTCATCTTGTTAGATGCAAACGAAATGGTGACAATTAGATATACATATAAGGAGCGATAATCTCGCACATGAACACTGTTCAAAGGATTGGTTGTCTCGGTACCTTAGTGCTCATAGAATCTGGGCGTAAACCAGAAGGCCAGGTTCGAATCCTGGCCGGGAATACCAATTCTTTGAAAAATATTGAACTATTAAAATTATATCATTCATAAAAGAATTCTTAAAATCGTCATTTAGCAGTTGTGAAGAAATATGTTTAGAAAATAGTGTACATTTTCTGGTAACAATCCCAAAGTATTATACAAAGAGCTATGTATATAAATCACAAGACAAACAGTTAAGACTTTTTATATGAAAAACGAACGCCTTCAATTTGGTACATATTATGTGTATACAAGTGAAACTATAACTTTATTTACATTGCCAAGGCAGAGTTCTTCTATTATTTTTATCAGTGAAATATTGGATCTTGCAGCTTGGATATATCGGAAAAAATCCATCTTATGTGTTAACAGAAGAAAAGTTATGCCTACATAGGTAGGAAAAGATATGGAGTAGATTTACGAGAATCTACTTCAAATTGATTTATCCAAAAATACGTTTTAGACTTGTAAATTTGCATTCCGACAATATATTAATTGACCAAAAGCACAGGAAGTTGCTCAATAACACAATATCACATCATACACTCAGATTTTCATATTTCTCCGAGAGATATCGCATGCTTGTACCCCATTATCGAAAACTATTTCTAGCAGATGTTTTCGGGCGAGTATTGGTGTCAATAGACTAGTGAATAATTAGAACTTTAGCAACAATTATACTAACATGTAGCTATAAATTTACGACCCTGTTAAAACTGTTCTTTTGAAATGTTCAACTCAGACATAATTTGTGGACCTTTCCCAGCCGTTTTATTGCACATTTCACAATTGTTTATACAATTGTTAATTGTTGCAAAATTTTTAATTCGCGTTTTTATGTTCTGGGACATCGGGGGATACTCCCCGCTTTACCGCTTTATAGTGATGAACTTTTGTAATTGTTTCTAAATTCGCAAATGTTACAATTTTTGTTGTCCCCCTAATCTTCTTTAAACGCAATACAACATTCCAGAATCCGATCGGAGCTGTTACTTTCCGTTGTAGAAATATTTAATTGTTTATTAGAACTTAGCACCACATAATCTCCCCCCCCCCCATTTTTTGAACTCATTCCATTGGCTCTCCGCACTCATGTATACTGAAAAGAGAAGTTGGCAAATATCTCGCTTTGTTTGTCAGCTTCATACACTTAATACCGAGGCCGGAGGCGATATAAAAAATTGCTATGTAATATAAATAAATAAATAGCGATTTAACAAAATTTTACTAATAATTTCAAATGTTATAATCTCCGTATCGTTGTAGTGAACGATATTAATTGTGCAAGTAAAATAAAAAATTCCATTATAATTTAAATCCATGACGAATTAATACCTTATAATACAAATGAGTACAAAACGTTCTATAAATGTAAATGTTTTACACATTGGTGAAACACTAAAATAGAAAAGATGTGATTATTTCTTGACCCCGCCAGAGGTTTGAGATTTTAATACTGTTGTTAGGTTGGTGAAATGAAACAAGCTAGGAGTGAGTGATTAAGATGACTAAAAATAATATGTTCACTTTATTTAAAAGTATAAATATAATAATTTAATAAAATGGTAGAAATATCCCATTTACATATGGAAATGCTAATCGTGCATTTAAATAATTAATATGTTAATAAATTGATTGTTGATGTGGCTTCAATTTCCAAAATAAAAATGCATCATAATCGAATAGTTAATTAATATATAATTTTACTACTTTCTTTCGCACATCCGTTTGAATACTGTAGATCATTGGACGCAATGTCTCCAAATTCAAGTGAACTATAATTTTTGTTTAAAATTGACTTTTCGTCCTTCAAAAGATGACATCTGATAGTACTTATGTTGATAGTACGTATCCCATGGGTTCGTTCTAATATTACGTACATTAAACAAATGTTGGGGTACCGTCAACATTAAAAAATCCGATTCAAATTTGAGGATTCGAGACATAAGCCGGATCATATGAGGAATATTCATTTTGGTGTAAATACTCTTTACTTTAGGCTCTAGAATTACTCATACGTTAACGGGCTGACAAAGAGAGGTTTTCCGAAAATCACATTTTCAGGTTCAAAAACACTCAGAACACAAGTGTTTTGACAATCCTATGTACAGAAAGTACCGTACGAGCAAGACACAATCCACGTTTCGAATGAGAGACCTACAAAACGTGTGTACGGAGTGTACGGGAGCACTTACTTGTATTCCGAAAAGAATATTAACCTGATATTCACTGCGCTTAGCTTCTTATTGGGGTTGGTTCTCCATGATTAATGATATCAAATTCGTGATGAGAATCAAAGGAATAAAACACGCGCAATTACCTGGTTCGTTTAAGTTACAAATATTTTCAATCAGAAGCTGAGTTCTGTAAGCTTGAAAAATAAATTGTTTTCTACCCGCAAAAGTGTTTTCTATCCGCAAAACTTATTTGCCACAGATAAGATTCGAACTTCAAATACATACCTTTTCCCCTATTACCAATTACACCACAGACACACTGTTTACAGCCCTGCATCACAAAGATGTAGTGTCGCATCAAAAATAAAGTTCAACTTTCGCAATTTATAAATGTCACAGATTTGTATAAAAAAGCTCCTTAGCAATATTATTGATCCAACTATGCTCTATATGTGGGAAAACTTATACAATATGTTTACTGTTGAATTTGAAGAATCTTGTTTACGTATTTTTTTAAATCTTGACGATTCTACTAAGGAACTACTTGTACTAAATTACCCGTATTGTGAAAACACTATATATATATATATATATATATATATATATATATATATATATATATATATATAAAATATTACTAACCCTCGTATGAATAAGGCAGTAATATATTACAGTGAATTTTTGTATCTGTGTAGTTGAGTATACGAGACATATTAATACAAAATTTAAAAAAATGTTAATGCATGCAAAACTATTATATTCTTTACTTAATTTTCGTGTGAAATAGATATGTATACATATTTAAAGAACTTCTTAATGACTTCAGTGTCCTGAAGAAAAAATCAGATTGAAAGAGTGAGAAATATTTTGCGATGGAAGATATTTCAGTTGAGAAATTTACTGAGTATTTTATTTTCTCGCACACCATCTAGACTTGTAGAGAAAGATTTTAATTCTGCAGATAAGAGATACTTTAAAGAAAATTTCGTATGGTGAGTTACTGATACCAAAAAGTGGATAAGTGTTGCTTGTAAATATAGTAAATTAGATACATCCCGGGCTTAGAGTGGAACAGTTCCTTTGATTCACTGATTCCGATCACTTTAAGGGAATCGACTCCATTATTATCTTATGATGTTGTACAGTCGTTAATAGATTGTATAGAAAATTAACTTCTTAGAACTACATTAAAACTTGTGATGTGTAGATGTATTTTTCTTGAAGAAATCTATTCTTCAAATTCAGATTTTTATGTTCGATTTTCATTTAATTTTTTTTTTTAAATTTGCAGTTTTCTTCCTGAAGTGTTAGGAACGTTTTGATGACAAAAAAGACGTCTGGAGAAAGAGATAAGTGTAGTGGTGAGGAAAACTCGGTATCTGAGTTCGACTCCCGGGGTGGTATAACTTTGTTGTGATTTGGAAACGCATTAGGAGATTTTAAATGTATTACATTACTTACAAAACGTTACGAATATTACGAGAAATGATGTGCAGTATGAGAATTTCAACTTTATATTTGTTTTTACATTTTCGCACTGACTAACGTAAGAAGAGAATGTATTGTAATAGTGCGCTGGAAATCGGCGAATTTTCGACACAAAACGTTTATTGCAGGTCGTGTTACGGAATGGTGAATAAATTGAAATGCTAAATAACCATTTTTGAATAATAACTTGGACTTCCTGGATGACGTCGGCGCCATTAGTGACGAACAGGGCGAACGGTTCCACCAAGACATTTCGCAAATGGAGCAGCGCAGTCAAGCCAATCGGAGTGGCAGAATGATCTCCGACTATTGCTGGACGTTAGGTTTCTGAGGCAATATGTCGCAAGAAATCTGAAAGGGAATACTTTTAAGTATGTTTCTTCACTTTTCTTAACACGTATGTTGTATTTTTTACTATATATATATATATATATATATATATATATATATATATATATATATATATATATATATATATTTGGAACTTTTGATATTACAGTCCAGTCAAAAGGTATCTAACCGCGGAAAAAAGTTTTCTTAACGGTTCTATATGTGTTTGAGAGAGTGCTGAATTCGAATTTGAAGTTTACTACCTCAAAAAAGGTCGGCTTCTCAGAGAAAGCTGGAAAAAATTAAAGTTTCGCTCTGATTTTAGTTTTTTTTCTTATATCTTCAAAACTATGCGTTTTATCAAAGCAATTGTTCTTTGTAAAAGTAAAAGCGATAAAATTTCCTATAAAATGTAAGTTTAACTTTGATTATCTGAAATGCCGTTTAGGCGCTAGAGCGCGCTAAAAAACTGTTCCGTTTTAGGCCTTCGGCCGATGAGCCGAGGCCTTGAGTCGATCTCGCTGCGCTCTTTTTTCATGCTTGAAAACAACTATTGTGAACAAATAATGGGCATGTTAAATGATTAACACTCCAATACTCACGAAATCATTACTCCGCCTCTTTTACTGGAATATCTACATAAATAAGAATTGTCGCCATTAATGGTCGATTGATACTTTTTTAAATCAACTAATGGTAAAATAACACAATATTTATATTTGCCAAGAAAACAAAGCTATTCTAAAAATTTGAGACGAAACAAAGTTGATAAAGGCAATAACAGGACAGAATTTTCCCGCACAAAATTAAAGGAGGGACGTTTGTCAGAAAGATTACACTGAAAACGGAGAAGAACGTCTGTATTACAATTGGGCGAAGGAAGGTGAAAATACGAGAGAAGGGGTTCCGTAAAATTGAGAAATGTGTGCTTGTTAATGGGCTATGATGATGAACCTGCAGCGTCCCAGAAAGGAGCGAATGAGTAGGGTTACCATACGCCCTCTTTTCACCGAAGATGTCCACTTTTTGAAATAAGAATATAATGTCTGTGTCTTACAAGAAAAGACGATATATCCTTTTAACTTTCTCAACTAAAAATTCTTCGAAAGAAGAGCACGGCGGCGATGGTGTAACGGTTAGCGTATCGGACTGTTATACCCAAGCTTGCGGTTTCAAACCCGGTCGACGGCGTGGATTTTTAAGGGCGAAAAAATCCTTCGTTCGCCTTCCTT
The DNA here is from genome assembly GCA_038098605.1 of Gryllus longicercus. Lineage (NCBI taxonomy): Eukaryota > Metazoa > Arthropoda > Insecta > Orthoptera > Gryllidae > Gryllus > Gryllus longicercus. The sequence goes on along the minus strand of JAZDUA010000529.1, from coordinate 135,571 downwards.
CGGAGGGGAAGTAAAGCCGGCTGTCCCATGTTAGTAGATTTACCTGCATGTAAAAGATCAAGTCTAAATGACGCCTCTGAGCTAAATTCAAAATCGCCTGTTTCTCGCCCAACAAATACCCTCCTCCGCTAGTTGGTGAAAGGACCGTAGCGAAATTTGCGTGGTCAGACGGAAGAGCGGGCCACATGGCCCGAGTCTCGCCCCGTAAAATAAGGCAATTAATTTAATTCAATTCAAAAGAGCAGGTTAAGTACTCGTGCGCCAGAAAAGGACAACATTTCGCGAGAAACACCTTATTGGTGGATTCTGGTAACGAAAAAATGGAAACAGGCTGTTCCTAAATTTAGAAAAACATCCTCTATCTCGTGGTGTAACCAGAATCCGTTTTGTTGATTCTACCGAAAAATCGTTTGACGGCAAAGCGTACGATCGGTCGCGCTTGGTCGGGTTTGGTCGGGTTTGGTCGGGTTTGGTCGGGTTTGATCGGGTTTGGTCAGGTTTGATCGGGTTCTGCCTGTGCAGGCCGTCGTGCATGTTTGCCACAGGGTTCACCACTATTCCATACACTTTTTAATCTATACGTTTCTGACCTACCGAAATTAGACAACATTCAAATTGGCCAATTCGCGGATGCTACGGCAATTTTCATAGCCAGAGATTCGCTAGTATATATCAGAAACACTTCAATTGTATCTGAATCTTATAGAGAGTTGGGCTGCATATTTAAAAATCAAACTTAATCCCACAAAGCAGCTATCAAAATATACACTTTAAGATCCTATACACCTCCAGCACCGCTCACAAGAAATAATGAACCCATTAAGTGGGTACCCCAAATTGAACTGTAAAATACCTCGGGTTTAATATAGACACTAAACTGAACTGGAGCCAACACACAAATAGTAAAATATAAGCTGAAAATAAGCTACATCAACTAAAACCCATCATTAATCGATTTTTCTACCGTCCATTCCCGACAGTCATAACTATCTACAAAACCATTATTAGACCACTCTCCTATTTGCCTGTCCAGCATGAATCTCCGCAGCAAAAAACTTAACAAGCTTCAAATAGTCCAGAACAAGTTTCTTAGAACTATCACAAATGCTCTTTGGTTTGCCACAAACTCACAGCTCCACAAATAATTCAAATGGACTCAATACAGCGTACTGAATATAACGTATCTCTCCACCCAGTTCTATCATTCCATACCTCAAATTCCTCACCTAGCCAACTTCAGGCTCCGGAAAACTCCTTCTCACAGGACTAGAATTAAAAATAGATATCCATACCAAGCATTCCTGGTGAAATTTTCCGAAATAGATTGTTTTTAGAGGTATCTGTAAAAGGTTTCCTCGCGCAAATTAGTGTGTAGTTAATTTTTTGGTAAATTAGAATGTAAGCCTTCACAACATATGTAAAGTGCATTAAAAGTACTGATTAATGTATGCCCTGTAAAAATAAAATAAATTCAAAATATGAAAAAACGCTAATTGGCAGCTGCGCGTGGGAAGGGGAGGGGGAAGGGGGAGCGGAGGGGAGGGGGTCGCGTGCGCGTCAAAGGGTCTTGGGGCCGGCGAGCCGGCAGGGCTCTTTGTGGCAGGCTAGTATGGGAAAACTATTGAAATTAACATTCTTTAAATATAATGTATTCGGTAACGCCACAATCTTGTTGACACGTCATATCCCAGGCAATCGAATTTGTTGACACAGATGTACGTGTTATTCAAATTCAAAGTTTAATTGCTATCCATCAATGTCCGAAAGATTAGCTCTAAATCATATACATGCACATTAAATGTTTGAGATTTGATGATCGTGTCATCCACGTTGCGCAGATCAAGCGAAACGGCACTCTAGTGAAAACATTAGTGATGCCTTGAATCGTGAAGCCCTTGTGTTGTTGAAAGTTTCCGCGTTCAACCTACGTGCGTCCTAAGTGGATACTTCCATCTTTCTTCTTAACTGATAAGATTGGATTGGTGTATGCGGTGGCTACTTTTTGGATTATTCCTTCCTGTATCATCTGCTGAACCTTTACTTTGTCCCGATATGCAATGGGAATAGGATAATTTTTGGCTTTGAATGGCGTGGAGTCTGTCAGTTTGATATGAAACTTAACCCCTTTACCGGTTCTTCTCGTTTCTCAAACACAGTTCTGACTCTTATTAACATCTGAAGTAAGGTTCGATTTTACTCAAGGTTAAATAATTTCCCTCCGCCGCTTTCTTCCTTAACCGATCTACTAATTCTTCGTGTTCTTCACACTACGCATTTCAATTTCTGCAAACCGCTTCATTTTTTCATCTTTTATTTCTTTCTCCTGCACCTCTTCGTCTTCCTCTTTCCATACGTTTTCCCCGTTGATCATAACTTGCCGTTCTGTTATATTAATAATCACTTTATGTTCTGCCAGAAAATCAATATCGGTTATTAAAGGATAAATTAGTTTCGTCACCACTGAACATGTTACGTCATACGGTCGAGCATTAACACCCATCTCGAGCACAACCTGTTTGGTAATTAGATGGGACTTTCTCCCCATGCGTCCACCACTTTTGTATTGTTGGTTGGCAATACTAACACCTTAACACCTCTCTCAATTCTTCATATAGCTCTTCTTCATTAACCGATTTTACTGCTCCAGTAATGCTCGACTTGTTACCTTTCCGCATACAATTTTTATTATTGGTCATTTCTGCGCCTTACGTCCTACCCTAGTTCGATAAATTTCCTTCCATGTTCTCTTATCTTCATCGGCAGCAGCAGGGGTTGGGCTGATCAAGCCTATTCCAACAAAAATGTCTAGAAAAGACCATCTCTCCCTTGGTCTTCCTACTTCTCTTTTTCGTTTTGGGAGATAGTAATAGGCCTATTTGGGCCTAATCAATAACTGTTGATTCTTTGTAAATGGTCTATCCAGTTCTTTCTATATATATATTTATTTTTTCTTGTAAGCTGATAATTCCCCACTCTTCTCGTAAATCCTCATTTCTGATATGGTTCAAAATGTGCATCGTTGCACATACTTCAGAAATCTTATTTCTTCTGCGTTAATTCTCCTATTTTCTCTAGATGTCGTTACCCACGTTTCGCATCCACATAAGCGTGTGGGTATTGCCATTGTTTCATAAAGTTGGTTTCTTTTTGTGCTTTCTTTCCCAATGTTCGTTTAATGGTGCCGCAGATAGTCTGAAATTTAGGTATTTTGTTGCACATCAATGTCATGAAGATATGTTGCATCCTAAATATTAGAAGTTGGATACTTGTTCGATAGTGATGTTGTTTATTACTATATTGAACAATATGGGTGATAATGTGCACTCTTGTCTAAACCCTTGATTTATTTCAAAATACTCTCTTCTCTTTTGTATTCGGATGATTCACATATATGAGAGTTTCATCATACCACTCACTATTAGTTCTCTGGGTATTCCTTCCTTTCCCATGCTTGTCCAGGGTAGATGCCTTATTACTCTGCCGAATGCCTTTTCTAGGTCTATGAATAAAAGGTGTGCTTCCAGGTTCATTTCTCAGCGTTTCCCAATAATTTGTTGGAGGGTGAATATTCCATCGATACAAGGACCTTCCCTTCCTGAAACCATTCTGTTCTTCTAGAAGAATATGCGCGACAATTGCTTAGACTCTCTTGGATATTACTCTTGCATATATTTTGTGGCTACTATTTATCAAGCTAATGCCTCTATAGTTGGAGCAATTATTTCTGACCCCTTTCTTATAGATAGGGCAAACCATTTCTTGCTTCCATGCTAATCATATATGATGCTTTGACTAGCACATATTTAAAAGATGCAAGAGTCAGAATTTAGCAAGAGTACCACCATATTTAAATAGCTCTAAATTTGCTTCCTCCGGGCCGCAAACTTCTACATTTCATTGTTGCAATTGCTCGACTGATGAGTTCCATTTTCTCGACTGATAGTTTTTCTTTGTGGGCACTATCATCGTACCACAAATTTTGGAAATGTTCTTTCCATTCGTACTCTTTTATAATGGCTATGGAGTACGCGCCTCTTTCTCTTCTTTATTCAGAAATTTTAAAATTTTGAACGCTGAATGCTTGTCATTTGTCATGTTCTAAGTCTGAGACATATTTTTTTCCAGGATTGTTGTTTGGCTTGTCGGACACTCTTTTTTGCTAGATTTCGTGTCCTATTGTATTCTATTTTGTCTTCTTCGAACATACTTTTGAGATATCGTAAGAAGGCATTCTTCTTCTCTTTTATAATTGTTTCAATTTCTTCATTCTCGATTTTCAAACCTCTTCTCTTGTGCCTCGTTTTGCTTGTACATAAAGCTTCCGACGCAGCGTTTGTAACACAATATTTAATAGTATTCCATCCCATATCAATATTTTCATTCGTGATTTCCTGCAACAAATACTGAGTTACTTTTTTAGATATTTTGAATTCATTTTTTTAGCAAGTGCACTTGTTCTAGTACCAATTTCAACCTTTCCGTCGGCGGCGATGGTGTAACGGTTAGCGAATCGGACTGTTGTACTCAATTTGGCGGCTTCAAACCCGATCGAAGTCATGGATTTTTAAAGGCGAAAAAATCCTTCGTACGCCTTCCTTCGGAGGGGAAGTAAAGCCGGCTGTCCCATGTTAGTAGATTAACTTGCATGTAAAGGATCCTTAAGTCAAAATGACGCCTCTGAGTTAAATTCAAATCGTCTATTTCGTCGCCCAAGAAGTTCTTTCTTTGCTAGTTCAATTCAATTCAATAAAACAATCCCGTTTCATACTTTTAACCCATCTTTCTGGTAATCGTAATGTGCAAACTAGAAGAAACCAATCATACTCACTTTAAAACTTCTAAAAACTCTTGTATCTGTGACCCACGGTACCATCTTTTGGTTTACAAAGAAATCGTATATAATCGTTTTTAAGCCTCTGGCAGCCCGGGTACATTTGTGACTTTCTTTCAGAAGAAACTGTTCGTTATTCTTAACTTATTGAAGGTTACAAAAGATCTAAGTTCTTCTCCATTTTCATTTTCTGTCTGTTCGCCTTCTGTCCCGATTACAATTTTGATTGGTTAGCGTTAATTCTGACATTCGCTTTAAGTAGTCGCTTAAAACTAAATAATCATTCGGAATTATTTTGTCAATAACCTTCTGTGTTTTTTGTAAAATTTTCTAGTTTTTGTTTTTCTTCTTTCCTCTGGTGCATACACTGAAATAATAGTAAGAAAACCCCTTTATTTAATTTCTATTGGAAAGGATTCTATCTGACACGAATGTAAAAGTGTGTATATTTTTTCTCCATTTATTGTCCGTAAAAATGGCAATTCCTGTCGCTGCTCTCCTGGTCTGTTCTACTCCATTATATATAAGTAGTCATATCTTTCGAACCTCTTAATTCCTTTTTTGTTTCTGTTATAACCATGATGATTGCTTTTTTCTTTTCATTTCCTCCAGAAGTTCAGTTTCTTTGTCTTAACAGGTCTCTAACATTCCGTGTTCCTATTAAGAGATGTACCATTTTCTTGCCAAGTCTGTCATCATGTCGTTCCGGCTTATTACAACTTTGCTTGGGAGTAAGTTAATGCCTCCCTCTGCTGCGCAGTGTTAACACTGTGAGGCACCATAAGGAGGAGAGAGATTGGACTTGCTGACCAGACTCCGCTCTTGACCGCTGTTCTCAGAGCTCTTGTCAGAGTACCCATTGCAGGGGCTATGGGCATTGGTCTACCCAGGGTCCTGGCCAACCTTCGACCCCCTATTTTCTAAACGATTTGCAATGATAGTGATCTCGTTGTTAAAATACCTGAAGCTCGACTTGGGATCCCGTGACTAATCGAAGTCTAATTGTTTGCCTGGTGTGCTCTGCCTGTGCTGGGCGAGCTCAAGCAAGCCAAGCAAGCCAAGCAAGCCAAGCAAGCCAAGCAAGCCAAGCAAGCCAAGCAAGCCAAGCAAGCCAAGCAAGCCAAGCAAGCCAAGCAAGCCAAGCAAGCCAAGCAAGCCAAGCAAGCCAAGCAAGCCAAGCAAGCCAAGCAAGCCAAGCAAGCCAAGCAAGCCAAGCAAGCCAAGCAAGCCAAGCAAGCCAAGCAAGCCAAGCAAGCCAAGCAAGCCAAGCAAGCCAAGCAAGCCAAGCAAGCCAAGTTGGTTAAGCTGGCTCGTCCGCCGCGTCGGGCGTCGGTTGCCGCCTTGTCACTCGCCCTGCTCTCCCGTTCTCCCTTTTCTCCCGTTCTTCTGTTGCCTACCTCGTCATCTGCCTCCCCGTCATATTGCCATCGTCCGTGGCATTAACATTCATACTGGTTGGCTTCGAACTCTTATTCACGTTCTTGAATGTGAAAACGTAGTTTCCTAATAGCAATTGGAATCTTTCTACGATTCTTACATCAAAGTTTAACAGACTTTTTATGCTTAACGGGAAGTGACGGGTCGACATACAAATAATTTCTTCTTCGAGGAAAACGCATTTTTAGTGCCATCTTGCGAGCAGCGTCATCACGCAGCGTAGTGACGCATTGTGCCGAATGACGTTCTATTGTCGATTGTGAACTCATCAGGGATATTCTGAAATTCATTTAATGTTCTTTCCCCCAGTATCTGTGTGATAACCTTTACAAATTTATCAGAACTCTCATGGAACAGGTGCAGAGTTTTGAGAACTTTCTTGTTCCCTTCCATTACTTCGTGCAATATCATCTGTTTGGTTTTTTTGCGGAGCTTTCGGGTTCTCATTTGAATGACCTGAAAATTTTAATGAGGATGGAATCGATGTCCCAAGTGCATCAATGTTCCTGTGTTGTTTGTTTTTCTAGTTTCTAGCAGTGAGTCAATTGCTACCTACTTCTGCGTGACACTCCTCTACTAGCTCTTTGCCCGCCGCGACTTGTGTTGTGGCCACATTACGGAACTCTTCGCATTTCTCGCCCACCTGCGTCATTGACATTGGCTGACATTTCTTTTTCTCCTCGAAATTTCGAGTTGGCTCGTCAATTTTGGTCGTGATTGACCTAATTACCCCTCTGACTTCTGCGTCCATTCGTGTACTTTCTTGGTTAATTCGTCGATCTTTTGTAATTTTCGTGACTGTTCGGCGATTTGTCGTGATTGTTCATGGATTTGCCGAGCTAGCTGCACACCTTAGATCTCGACTTGCTGCCCTATCGTTCGCGCAAAACTTCCTAATGACGCCTGCATCAATGTCTTCATTGGGTCCTGATCCTCTTCTTCGGTGTTGGTTTGGACGATTCCGTGCGAGCCATGGTCGGATCAGCAATTTCCTCCCAGTTTATTTGGTCTATTCTCAACATCTCGTTCCCTTCTTCCCCCTCACTACCTTTCTCGCGCTCGATCTGCCTCGATTGCATGCATTCGCGACTTACTGGCACTTTGAATTAATCCAATTGCCTTTTGTTCCTTCGAAATACACTTCGCTCTCCAAAATACTAAACGATGCAGAAAATACATCACTATACACTTCACAAAATTGCAGTTTACTGAAAAACACTTACAGAACTCCCAAAAGTTTGCTTCCTAGATCTCTGACTTGGGTTTCTTTGCTTATTCGACCTTGATCGATCACTGCTCCACGTTGTGGGCGCCAATCAATCTGACACCCAACTGATCTACCTAAGCACGCTCTCAGGCACCTAAAACGGGACGTGGAATGATTGTTACCTGCAATTACCATGTTCTAATATTTACAATATATACTCTCGACTGGTTTTCTCAATAGACCATTAATGAATGAAACGTATTAAGCAGTTTATAATGCATTTATTGAACTCTGATCGCATAAACAATTTATAACAGTTTTTGTTCTAAATTACTGCTTATTTCCCTCAATCTTTGTCTAGTTAAAAGCTTTGCATGAGCCGTGCGCGTGACCCTTTCCAGTAATAGCAACGGTCGGACGCTTGTCGTTCTCCCTGCTTCTCAAGTCCCGTTACGGAGTATTCTCTTACCTGGCTCTTCGCTCGTACGTCGGTCGACCTCGCTAGGGCCCTCGACCTTGGCCTACTCTAGGGCCTCGCCGCCGCCTCGCTTCCTGTAAAACTAGCCGTTTCGTAGTGCTGCCCAAAGCGCCGTCTTCGTTCACCCGACGCCAGATTCCGGTCGAATCTGCTCCTGGATTCCCCTCCCTTGATTCTCCCGGCACCAAAACAGACTAATAGCCTCTTCTCTCTTCAGCCGCTCTTCTCATGCGGCACGCCGAAGACGATCTCCCGTCGTCTGGCCATACACACTCTTACGTGTGTATGGCAAACGGCGTCGTCTGTTGTACACTCTCAATTATACGTCTTTTTGTGTTCTCTCGCTGCCGTTTCCCCGAAACTTACATATGCAATAAACAAAATTACGTTTGCACTGCAGTAATGCTAATGACAGTCATCGTCTATCTATATGTGAAGACGCAAAAACAAATATATACTTAATAAGTTTACTTGTAAACATATGAGGTTCAGGCAAAATCCAATATGCTCACAGCGCTGTTGCAAGCAACAAAGAATATGACCATGCTACCAATAAGATATCAAGATTCACGATCACGTGATTCCTCATGCGGCGTGGTTCATCTGTTTTCCGTCTGTGAAGTCTTCAGAACAGCGTCCTAGTTTACTTATTGGAAGATAGGGATCTCAAGGACTCAAAAAACGAGTTTATTTGCAAGAACGTACAGAACATCAGAAATGTGAAGATAATCATTATTCAGAAAATAGTGAAAGAGAAGATTAGTAGCCTATCAAAGGTATTATGCGGCAATATTTTTGATTTGATGAAGTTCCTGCTTTAACCCTTTGGAGACATGATTTTTCATTAACAAATATGGTACAATTTTTGCATTTAGGATGTGTGATATACAATTGGCAAAGATATAATGTAGTAGGTCTATTGGCTGAACTTTTAGGAGATAAATGGAGAGCATTCTTTATATTCCCCTGGCCTGGAATGGTATTTCTTTTTTCTTGATGGACAAATAGCTGAATATAGATAACCAAGAACTGAAAGAAACTTGTGATTATTGAGAAGATGATCATGACTGGCGCATATAGATAGATAGGCGCATAGCATTTTTTAAAGTTCTTTGTAATTTCTTTAAAAGCCAAAAAATGGTTACATTAGCAACAGAATATTTTGTAGTCGTTTTGTCTGTTTGGAAAAAATTGCATACCACTGCGGTAAAATAATTTATCCAAATCAAAATAGCAGGCGTATTTTATGCAAAGACAAGCATGTTTTTGCAGGTGATTTGGACCAAAGAAAACACGTCCAAATTTTCTTAGGAAAAGCAGACATGCCCAACTTTGAACCTGAAATATCGTCATAGCTATAAATAACTGATTTTATAGCAGTATACGTAGACTATTGTAACAAAAGTAGTAAGTAATACAACATTTCACAATGAAAAGGTGATAACTAACCAGCAATCAGTTTCTCGCTACTTCTGAAAAATCTGATTTGATGGAAATTGTTATTTGCGAAAACGGTCCTCAAATGTTACGAGCAAATAAATGTTACAAACGCTACGAACGAACTTTTTACGAGTTTCTCAACATTCCTTTCCTCTATTTGCCTAGTTAGTGTTGAGAACACGTGGTAAAACGGTCAGTATGGGGCTCTAAACCCAAATGTCAACTAGATTCTAATTTAATCGTACTATAGCTCTTTAACTACATACAACCGGTGTCTTCACATTGCTGTGTGGGCAGAGTTGAGCGGCCATTATCCTGGGACTATTGAAGGTCAAATGTTATCCCCTTTAATCTTTCAAATGAGTTTAATGTTTGACAAAATAGCAAAATATATTGCTGGTTCCCTGCATTTTTAACTTTAGTTGTATGTATATAACTGTCCTTTAGACTAGTCGCTTTTGTTTCTTTATTGAACGATTATGTTCTTATTCATAATGCGTAAAAAAAAACTTTTTACCGGCGGACCACAGAATTACTAATATCATTTGGTAACAAATACTTTATATTAATTGATTAAATGGTTCCAGAATTAATTATTAATTGCAATTAGTTATAAACAGTTCTAAATCTTTACAGAGACTATCAAAGCGCCATGTACAAAACAAACATCGCATTTCACCCACAAAATTAAACAAAATCTTAAAATTACGTTTTACCGGCGATTTAATATGCGGTATAATATAATATCGATATTATGTATTGTGGATATTATATATTGCTTCCCGCGTCTATTGTTGCTTCCGTCATTGCTTTCATTTACCAACAAAAATTATCAATTATATTCCTCCCATGTAGGGAACCATTAGAGAATACATTTCAACATCGATACCAATTTATCAATTTAATGAAAATTTCTCTTAAAATTTTAAGTGATATTTTTTTCTGTTTTGTTGCATTCTTTTATTGCAATTAACATTTAATAGTTGAATACAAAAAAATTAAATATTTAGAAGTATACTAATATATATTGTTGTTAATTCACTTAGGTATATCTATATTTAACAGCCGTATATTTGTGAATGCACTCCGTCTTCACTATAATAACCTCAATGCTATATTCATTCGGATTAAACCGCTCCCTCAACACTCATAGTAAAAAAAAAGCTATATAAAACAATATATCATAAAACCACTAGTGTATGGCGAATTTTGATAACTTCCACGGTTTTATTGGTGTGGCCAAAATGCCAATAAATTTACTTACTACTGTTAAGAATGTAAGTGATGCTGCAGCAAGTTTTTCTTTATCAATATTCTTTTTTCGCTTTATTTATTATGGTCGCATAAACATCAAGGTCATGAGCAACTACACTGTTTGTACAAAATATTAACAGTATTTGAAGTAAAAAAGTATTACAAAATGATATGGTAAACAAAATAAAAATACAAATATAACAAAATGGTTCACAAAAAATATGAACAATTCTTATTACATTAATATGATCTCAAATTAAGGGTTTAATTTTTAGTCACTTAGTATTCAACTTGCCAAGAAACAAAAATAACACTTGCCAAAACATGATATTCCTAGAACATTTGATTGGTATTTCAATTAATATACAGCTTTTTTATTTATTATATTCTTAACACGGTTTTTGCATAGACTAGGATAAATGAACATTTAATGAGAAATTTCCTAATTGGTCTTATTGAAATAAATAAATGAAATGAATATCTATACGAAAGTTATATATCCATTGTTAATTATAATTTGTATATAGTACTTAGAAAACAACAATCATATTTAAAAAAATAAATAACATCATTCATTTTCCATGTGATTGAGTTACTAGGCTTAATTTAAATTGCAAGTAATATTTTTTATACTGTTCTTTTGAATAACAAGAGTACATAAAATAAATTGTATATTACATAATACCAAGTCGAGATTTCTCATGATGTCACATATTTTCATTACATATATGTTTGTCTTGAAACATCATATAAATTAATTTGTCTCTCTATTACAGAAAAGCACAAAATTTAGTCAAGAACATGTCAACTTCCAATATTATAAAAAAAAAATTATGTACACAAATTCAAGCGGAAAAAGCTACCATTCAGCCAAATATCTCTTAACTCAAATGTTGAGAAGAAGAAATTAAGTTACCCAACACAATAAGTAAATTTACATAACAATTATCATAACACAAGAAAAAGTTTACATACGGTCATACATTTTTATTTCTTTTAAAAACTTCATTACTTTTCTAATTTCAGTATTGTTATTCAGTAAAGTTTCAATGTCATTAGACAAAACATACTTTCTTCTAAGATTATTATACTTCTGGCACTGTGTGAGAATATGTGGTATAGTTTAGTAAAATTTTACAATAGCCACATATTTTAGGGTCTTCTTTGGTAATCAGATGATCCTGTGTTAATTTTGAATGGCCAATTCGTAGAAGAGTGAGAATACTTTGTTCTCTTCTATTTTTAAGATGAGGGACTTGGCAATCAAGGATTGAATTCCTTATTTCAAAGAGCTTGGTTGGAGGTGATTTAATCCATTCTTCAGTCCAAAATTTTCTATTTCTACGGTGGAGCTCTTTTTTAATATCTGGTATGGTTACTGACTGTTACTGAGTGTTCTTGTGGTGGTAAGTTAATGGCTTCTCTTGCTGCATTATCAACAACTGAATCTCCTTTGATGCCAATATGAGATGGAATCCAAACAATAATTAGTTCTTTCTCTCTTGATTTAGGTCATCGTATACATTTATTATTTCTTTCATTATAGGTTCCTGTCTGTTATGTTCCAAGCATTCAATTACATTTTGGGAGTCTGAATATATTATAAATTTATTGTTTGGTAATAATATATTCTTGAAAGCTTTCAGTATCGCACATACTTCACAGTAGAAAATTGAACAAATATAGTTGAGTTTGATATGTTCAATGGTATTATTAACCATTAAAGCACATCCTGACCCCATTTTTTCTTTTTGAACCATCGGTGAAGACACTTATGTAGTTCTTATACTTCTTTTTAATTTCATTGTAGAGAGATTAATATATTAGTGGATTTTTAACTGTCTTGGAATGTATACATAGATCTTTATTCATTTTTATCTTTGGTGTTATCCAAGGAGGTCTTTTAAAAATTAAATTTTGTGTAATTAATGGAAACTATATTTGTATTTATTTGAGAAATTGATTTAGTAGGTGGTAGACTGGTTTAGATGATCTTGAATACTTGGAGTATTTTTCACTGTTTCTAGTAGAAAACATGTTCTTATATGTGGGGTTGAGTGGAGATTGTGATATTTTGCAAGTGTAGCAAACTTTTCTTCTTCTGGTGTACAATGATTCTTCATGAGCTTCCACAAGACTACTTGAGATTGGACTGGTTCTATAGGCACCAATTGCCAGTCTGAGGCAAGTCGATTGCATCGTGTTTAGAATATTTAAAAGTGTTGGATTAGCAGATTGATATATTACAGATCCGTAGTCAAGCTTGGACCTTATAAGAGCTTTGTATATTTTTTTTCAGCTTCCCAGTTTTCAGTATATTGTATTTGTCAGCTTCCCAGTTTGAAACAGCGATACACTTTATTGTATTCAGTCTGAGAAAACATTCCGTTTTTAATTTTTTTATGTGTGGTTTCCATGTTATTTTACTATCAAAAATCATTCCTCAAATTTTGATTTGATTTGAGGATTTAATTATTTGTGATCCTAATGTCAATTTAAGTTGCTTATTGGGTGTGTCTCTTTTTTAAAAGAGTATACATTGAGTCTGTTTCGAAAAATTTAAATACTGATTTATCAGCCAATTCCTGAAAATTATTTAGACTATCTTGTACCATTTTTTGAGAAGTATTGATGTTTTTTCCACTTATTAATATTGTAATGTCATCAGCAAACAAAAATATCTTGATTAGTCGAGGAATTATATTTTTAATTTCATCTATAGCAACAAGGAAGAGAAAAATATTAAGTACAAATCCTTGAAGGAGGCCATTGCTTGTTTTATATCTGTCAGAAAAGACACCATTTAATTTAACATTAATATATCCATCTTCCATAAAGTTGGCAATAAAGATTAATGTGTGACCATCTATTCCTAATTTAAGTAAGATGTTGATAATTCTGTCTTTCCATAACACGGCAGAAGCTTTCTCAATATCTAGACTTACAGCAGCAACATGTTGTTTTGAGATGAATGCATCACATATATCGCTGTGAATGTTGACTAAGTGGTCAGCAGTTGAGCGATTTTGCCTGAATCCACTTTGATATGGTGAAAGTAATTTTTCTTTCTCAAGGTACCAAATTAATATTTTACTGATTGCCTTCTCCATTAATTTGCAAAGGGTAGATGTTAAGCATATGGATCTGAAGTTTTCTGGTATGGTGTGATCTTTCTCTGTCTTGGGGACAGGAATTACAACCGATTCTTTCCAAATATCAGGAAACATGCCTTGAGTCAAAAGTTCATTGAATAAATGTGTTACATATTCAATGGCCATTAGAGGGAGTTCTTTTAGAAATTTGTCATGGATGCATCTGGTCCTGGGCTGGAATTCCGAGTACTTTCTAGAATATTCTTTTAGAACGAAAAGAATGTTCTTTCTAGAACTTTACCAGAGAATTAATTATTCACCAAGGTAAAATCACAATCTCAAGAATTCGCTTCTAAACACTAATATTTTAAATTGAACAATAGAGGATTAGATCCAAACCATACACGAAAAAAAAGAACAGTTGCAGTATACCTGATCCATGATACTGTAACAAGGGAATGCATGATAATATAGGCCCAACAAGGTTCACTGTTTCTGTTACATGGCGGAGATTGTTGGAACGAAAAGTTGCATCGTGAAGGGTGCCTTGTTGCACACCACTGATTGCAGATTGTTAGAAGTGCTCAGCTAGGAGTTGCCGAGCCCTAGCAACCTTTATGGAGGAGCAGGCTACCTACTCGGCGTAAGCGAGCACCGCATTTGGAGCGTCCAGCCTACCGTCATGACGTATCCGGGCGAGACTGATAGGAGGAGTAGGCCTGCGGAGTCGGCGCATAGAGCAATACAGGTTGCAGGAGCCAGCCATCAAAGTTGCCTTATTTAATCATCCTTTATTGGTGTAACAAGTTACTGATTGTTGACAGATTTACAAATGAATGTTGATACGAATGGGTTTTGCATAGTACCTGCTATTAATAGTATATTCGTTATTTATTTCTGTTCCAACAACAATCTGTATATGTACCTACACGAACATACAACGAAAAAACTGAAAATTTCATACGAATGTCACATTTTGTGATAATTTAATTTCACAATAAATTGCACGATACGCATCAAAAGATTTTAAATATTGCAGTCTGATTGTTATTAGTGCAGGTATACATACATCAATAATACCTGCATTGTTGTGGAATAAAACAAGTTTATACTATAATGTATATACTAACATCTCATGTACCTAGAAATAAAATATTGGAATTTAACACTAAAATATTTATTTAGTATGGTAAAATGTGTAAACTATAAAATCATTCACAATAAAATATAATATATTGACATAAACTTGAGTCCAAACAAATGATAATGCAACATAAATGAATACACTTTAATGCGATTAATGCGAATACAATTAATGCGATTGGGTCATTATTGTCAGCATTATTGTCATTGATGATGGTAAAACAATCAAACCACATATATCACCACCACCAAGTGTTATAATCCAATACAAATTGAATGTTTTGTTATGCACATTATTTCATGTGAAAATCTATGCACGATAATTCTAAAACTGTGTCAACTCTAAAGTTTTTCTCCTTATAATATTTTCTACCCCAAATTATTGGTGTTAATGGATGTACGTAACACAGATAAAACAATATTCTTTAAGTAATGTTGGCAAGCATTATTGTCATTGATGATGGTAAGTGTAATTAAAAAGTTATGTCATAAATATATATGTATCTTGAAATTAGTGTTTGCACATGTGAGTATGACAGGAAAATTTTATAAAGTGATAAATTCAAATCTCGACTCGAAACTTCACCAAAAAGTAAAAAATTATTTGTGGCTAAAAAGCAGAAAATCCAAATTTGACTTCACACTGGCTCAGATTTCATTTTGCAAGTATGCTTCAATTATGACTTGTGAGGTAGAAAGAATGTTCGAAAACATTCATTTCTGACAAAACGATGAATTTAACCCAGTAAAATGTAAAAAAAAGTTATATATTTCTTTGGCTATTCATACACAATGTTAGTGGTAAGCAAGTTGTGTCTATTTGGAGTTATTTAGAGATAGAATTTTCATGCAAATACATGTGCCATTTAAACTTCCTGGAGCTTAGTAAACATCTTTCCTGGTAAAATCATTTTAAAAATGCATCATTTCCATGCATGCTTTGGTAGTCTTTTTCATGCATAATGCAGGACTGGGCCTTTTTTCAATAATACTGCATATTTAGACTATCTAGGAATGTGTACCTTTATTACTACTAAATTATTATATTAATAAAATATTATAAATGATGCTTAGCTTGTTACAGTATAGCAGTTGTCTTCACTTATCATTTTACTGCACATTTTAACCCTCTAGAATACTTGTTACAATTTCTGGAGCAAGTACCACAAGCTGTTGGCAACAATTTCAAAATGAATCAATTAGCAAAGCAATTAAGTTACAAAGAAAAATGAAGATACAAACTCAATATCACTGGTATCAAAGGGAGAGGAAAATAATTAAATGCAGTTTGTAAGTCTGCTTGCATGCAAAATAAAATATGTTCAAAAACAATGCCCGTTAAAAAAATAAAAATGTATAATCATTAAATTTTTCTTATAGGAATTCAGAAATTGGAAAAAGGAGGATTACCTGTAATGAAGTCATTAAAAATTGTTGTAGACATTACAATGTGTTTGAAATTAGTGTTTGGACATGTGAGTGTGACAGGAAAAATTGTATAAGTGATAAATTCAAATCCCGACTTGAAACTTTAGCAAAAAGTAAAAATATTTGTGGTTCAAAAGCAGGAAATGCAGAATTGACCTCACATTGGCTCAGATTTCATTTTACAAGTTTGCTACAATTATGACTTGTGAAGTAGAAAGAATGTTTAAAAACATTCACTTCTGACAAAAGGATGAATTTGACCAAGTAAAATGTAAAAAAAATTCATTGTTCACTATTGCAAAAGACGAAAAAAATACCAAGCTAAAATTTTATTGTGCGTTGTACTGTCTTTTTAACCTGCACATGAATGAATGTTTGCATGCAAAGTTTAGCATTTTAAAGTGCATGGAAATCCTGTCTAGTGATATCGAGTTGTTTTATTTCATGAGGAAATATTTTTGAAAATTATCAAGGTCAACACAATTACAATTATATTGCCATCTCTTGACACATCAATAATTAATTCTCTGGTAATTTTGAAGATGACAAAAACAAAGAGTCCAAAATCATTGAATAATGTTTTAGAAAGAAATGTTATTCGTACATCCATACAATATTTGTTACCAAGCATTTTTTTGTTTGACACTTTTCTAATGGGAGTGTGAAATGTTTTTTTTCCTCATTATTCTTACTTAGTAATTCCAAGACCAAACCTCACAAATTATAACACCAGTTAGTTATTACCTAATTAGAATTTTAAAATAATTGGCTCGTTCAAAATATTATACACACTAAAAAAGTAGAACCATTAATGTATATACATTTCATGAATGTTAAATATGAATGAAGAGTGTACCAGAAATGCATGAACCCTCCAAAATTAACATAATGTATTGGAGTAACTTTCAAAACATGATCATGATCTTGACGTGGAAAAGGCATTTGGAATTCACAAAATCCATGATTGTCTACATCGATAAACCAATTTCCATCACCCGTGCCAAAATAAACCTGAAAAATAAAAATATTTGGTTCAAATATTTACAGAACATGACAGCCTCTAGCCTCAATTTAAATAGAGATATGAGAATTGTAACACGCTGTGCTCCGTTGCCTCTAAGATGGTATGGTAGCGTGAAGAAGCAACCGAACTAGCAGTGCAACAAATATTTAGATTTTTGGTGAGTTCTCAGAAAGACTAAGTTCCTGATTCCCCAGGTGAAGAGACGGCTGGATATGAGGACTCGGTGGTGCCAGGCGGGCACGAGGAGAATAACGAAGAGAGCGTTTCTCTGATATAATAACAGAGTTCTTTATAAACTAAAGTGATACAAAAGTTACATTAACTACTCTACATGTCTACTCTCTAACAATGCCAACTCCCAACTCCTCTCGTGTGCTTGGTTACAGTACAAGATATAACCTGGCCTCCGTGGAGGGGAGCTTATTAACATAATTAGATATTGAGAGAAGGGGTGCTGGTGGAGGGAGCTTCCTAAAGTGGTGGGGGAAACTCCGTTGGCTATGGAAGATCTTCCTTAGCATTTTCTAATATTATATTTAACTGATTCGACGAAATGAGATCATCTCTGCTGAGCTCGTGTCTACGGCTCGGAGCGCCTGCACGTGTGGGCTATTAAAACTACCCACTCCATCCGTTTTGAAAGTGCCATCGTGTCCGATAGCTTTAAGCTGACCTGTCGGCTGCGCACGTGCCGGTTCTGACTTGTGTTTTCTTGAGCCGCCAGACGTCTGGGCCACGTAAGGAGTTCGACGTTGACCTCGGGTCAACAGAACCTCTTTGTATTTTAAAGTTTACAGCGAGCCTCTGTATCGCCATCCGCTATTAAGAATCTTCCATAGCATCTCCCAGTATAATATATAATATATATATTTAAATACATATATATGTACGGTGTAGTGCATGTTCGTGTTTACAATCAGTGTACTTAAGAACTAAAATATATCAATTAACATTAATGATTACATTGATTAAGGGACGTTACATTACGTCGTTGTATGAGCGAGGAGCGCCTCATACGACAGAATTCTGCAATAATCAATTCTACAATTTTTAACTGCCACTAATGACATTTGAAGACTTATTTTTAAAAAAATTCAATAAATTGGGAAATTAGTAAATATTGTAAAACATACCTATTTGCAATGCACAATTGAGTATTAAAAAGTAATCAAATATAATCACTTACTTTTTTTAACAATTAAAAAAAGCTCAAATAAATGCAAAATAATGAGTTGGGAAGCCAAGCTCTTTTAACATTGGAATTTGAATTAATATTATTTTAACCAATGATATAAAATGAAATCATTGTTGAATAAAGTAAACAGTGTGGCGTCTTTGCCGGGGCAATAAATCACAGACGTGAACGGTTTGTAATTTATTGAGTATTGCATATTTTAAAATGCTCCAACACCTGAATACTTGGTACAATAATTACAATAAACAATATTGACCCGTTACTAGAAGGAATGTTCCTGGTTACCACAACCACTGGCCTGATAATTAGATATCTTATTCGGTGTGATGCACCAGTAGCCTACGTGAGCATACAAGCGAGAATGTCGCACCTCCCGTCTCGACGTAGCACGCCTGCTTCAGTTCCCTGCCTCAGTAGCCTATGCATTGAAATGCAGCGCCGCGCACAACCCACACGACTTCCCAAGCACCCAAGAATCAGAAGAAGGAGATTAGGTCCGGGGTCCGTTTATATTACCTTCTGTGCCGGCTGACAGAACTGCGTCATCTCGCTGTTTCCGCCGACGCGTTTCCACAGCTAGCCTGTCTACGGGGTTCACAAGTTTGCCCCAAGTGGTCTACGGGGTTCACAAGTGGCCACCCACGACACGACACCCATTCCCTTCCGCTCCCTACCATTCCCTTCCGCTCCCTAGGTTTGCCATTGTTCAGCCCGGCGTCTCTTCCGCCAGCGCTGTCCATGAGCATGAAATGCACGTGGCTAATATTTTGTCACGTTTGTACAAGGCGACTAATATGACGGCACAATAGGCTTTTAAGGGAATTTTACAATTAATTTACATTTACATTACTGCTGGTTTACTGCCCAATTGCAACATTGCACATAACCTAATGTACAAATATTATTACAACACATTTTAGGAATATATACGTACCTTAAAATATTAAACGACACTTAATT
Source organism: Gryllus longicercus (assembly GCA_038098605.1). NCBI lineage: Eukaryota > Metazoa > Arthropoda > Insecta > Orthoptera > Gryllidae > Gryllus > Gryllus longicercus. The sequence continues at coordinate 116,082 of JAZDUA010000529.1, read as the reverse complement.
CGAATGTCCCTTTCACTCCCAATCAATTAAGACTTTCATTTCAGACAATTAAAGCAATCACCACCAGATTCCAATATTCACCAAATCGCTGAATAGACTGAAGAGTCTGCAGATTCTTCAGAAAGTGGGCGAGCAGCTGCGTGCAATACCCAACTCGTGAGTCATTCTCCCTTCTGGCGCCCGGGCATCGGATGGGTGCCCCACCCCCTCCTGCCATCAGCACAGACCCCTTTCCATCCCATCCCCTCTCCATCAGCACAGAGCCCTTCGGGGTCTTCACATCACGTCACATCACATCACATCTCGGACTTTAGGCAGGCAATAAAATATCTAATCAGCACAAACAGAAAATTCCACACGTATAAAGACCCAGCAAACAAAAAAATTTCCATTGTCTTTAAGAATCTTCATCCATCTATTACTCAGGAAGAAATATATCAAGACCTCAAGGGAAAGTGCCCATCGCTTATTAGTGTAACTAGACTGTATAAAGACAACATCCCCATCCCGGTAGTGGCAGCCGAGTTCGACGGTAGCCAAGACATAGACAGTATATTACAAATTAATCAAATTTGCAACCTGATTGTCAAGCCAGAAAAAAGACGGAAAACCAAAGGTCCTATACAATGCCTCCGATGTCTAGATTTCGGGCACACCAGAAACAACTGCAATCACAATATAGCATGCATTTATTGTGCTAAAGATCATTACTCAGTAAATTGCCCCAAAAAGAAAACCCTCCTATTTGCAAAAACTGTAACGGTCCGCACCGCGGAGACGCGAGATCAGTTGAATGTACTTACTACAAAAAGCTCGTAGAGATACCCCCCCAAAATTACCAGAAAGGACGTTCAAGTACGAAACCCACAAATGTTAATCAGCTCAATCTAAACTCCCAAAACTACCCTAATCTACCAACCACTAGCAACATTCCAAACTTTACCCACGTAACAAATCAATCAAATAGAAACCATAACAGGAATCAAACAACCACAAACCAATACAATGATAATAGCAACAATATTAGTAATGATAATTCATTCATGCACACAATAATAAACTCTATACATAATCAATCTAATCAATACTATTATCCCAACAATCGTCAATAATATACAAAATTCACTCACGTCGTATTTCAATAGGAATCATGGCCACACAACCCCATAATAAAATTAACCTGCTAAACTGGAATGCCAATGACATAACCAACAAAAAAAACGAATTGATCTACTTCCTCAAAGACAAAGAAATCAAAATAACGTGTATAACGGAAACACACCTCAAATCCCACACTACATTCAATATGCCCGGTTACAATGTAGTCGGAACAGACCGAATAAATGCTAATGGGGGAGATGTCCTCATCCTTGTGGATAAATCAATACCCTACATCAAAGCAAACATACCAAACACTCCTGGATTAGAAAAAGTCGCTTTAAAAATACCTCTTAACAACAGAGTATTTACCATTATAACAGCATACAAGTCTCCAAACGAAAAAATTCAAGACACTAACATCGCAGCGCTATTTAATCAAATCATCCCTACTTTACTATTAGGAGATTTGAACTCCAAAAACACCAACTGGGGATGCAGGTCAACAAACAGCGCAGGCAAACATTTACAAGCAATATTAACGAACGCAAAATTACACATATTAACTCCTACAGAACCAACCTACTACTCATACGACTCAAATAAACACCCAGACACATTAGACATTGCAATCACCAACGATCGGACTACATTTTATTCCACCGTGCTACACGAACTTGACTCTGATCACCTCCCTGTAATAATATCTACACATCAACAACCGCCCCCACACACACCCACACCCACATTAAATACTAATAACATAGACTTAGAAAGACTAGGAAAGAATTTAGAAAAAACATAATTATCAGAACCCCCAAATTCAGGAATCTAAAAACGCCTTTAGAAATAGAAAGTTCAGTAGCATTATTAAACAATATAGTAACCAGTGTTATCGTTCAGCAACAAAGTAACATAGCACATAATAAACCAAAAACACATACTAAATTCCCAGATCCCATAATAACCATATTAAAAACCAGAAACAGAACAAGACGACTTTGGAACAATAATAGAAATCCCCAAATAAAAAAAGAGCTTAACATCCTAAACAAGATAACCAAAAACGCAATTAAAGAACACCGACACTCTTCTTACAACTCTTTAATTAAATCCCTAAGCACAACCAACAACTCACTTTGGAAATTTACTAAAACAATGTTAAGAAAGCAAAGCACCATCCCTCCGATAAGCACGCCATCTGGGAAAATATTTTCCCCCATAGACAAAGCCGAAGCATTAGCTGACTTCTTTGAAAGTACTTTTACGCTTAGTAACACTCCAGCCCACACAGAACATATACAAATTGCAAACTCGGTCTCCGCTCCGAACTATAATGTTCCACAAAAAACAAAATTCATATCACCAAACGAAATTAAGAATTTAATAAATTAATAAAAAAATAATAATAAAAAATAGACATATCATAACCTTCAATGACTCGAACGTGGATCGTTTCCGAAGTAATAATACTTATAAAAAATAGGAAGCATGTATCGTATATATGGGTCAGCTATGGAAGGTATATTTTCCGTTACGACTCTGTCGTCCATTACGACTCTGAGCCTTTTCAAAACATAAATTATTCTCCTAAACATTCTACATATCCATCCGTCCGTATTTTCTTCTTATAGCAGATGGGTCTTCAGAGTGTATACCTGGGGATGACGGAGGTAAGAAGACTAGGTGTTGTGAATTTTCTTGTACGAGAAAAGTAAATTACTTGAACAACTAGAGTTTTATTAAACACAAATTTAGTGTATGTCCGATTATCACGGTTAACTCTAAACGTAGGAAACTTTAAAAAATTTGAAATATTTCCGGCTGATCCCTACAACTCCAAGATTGAAGAAATAGACTTGTCATTTACATAAAGTTGGTAGCACATAGTCAATTTATCACCAATATTGTCAGAATCATTATTTTAAAATGTTGGCAGTTTTCGAGCATAATGACGTGTTATATTAGCGTAATTGTAGTATCTTGTAGCATCTTTGATTGTTATGGGATTGCTAAAATGTTTAGAAAAACACTACACTATGTGATTTGTTTTAAGGATATATTTGAACTAAAATGAAACTGTCGAAGTGGCGACAAGGAAAACAAACTAGTATCGCCGTTATAAGGTATTGAAGAAGCAAGTATCAGCTCCGAAACGGCGCCACTGAACACCTCTGTTCTCGTTTTTATTGATCTAGCGGCATATACATGGACTTTTGTCGCAGAGATGTGCATCGACCAGATGGGAAATTTGGACTTAACTAAAACTCCTTCCTTCCCCCTTGTGAAAGGTGACCGGAAGGGTGGGGAGGGGAAAGGATGTGATGGGGACAGTGTAATGGATTCTATTGTGAGGGGTGGGTTGTAAGTGGGTGGTGTTGGTGTTGGGTGGAAGTTTTGAAAAGATGAATTTGATTTTATTTTGTTGTTCTTTATTTTGTGTATTGATTTTTGAAGTAAATATGAGATGGGAATTTTATTAAACTTTTTTATTTCATATTTTGGTTGGTTGTGTCTGAAGTAGTCGTAAGTACGAAGTCGGATGTCAATGCCTTTGTCAGATAAGTTAATAAGGGTGTCAGGATTGGAGAAGGATTGGGAAGCAGTACGTTTCGTCTCATGTATTAGTAGTATCCCGATGGTGTAGTCGTTTAAGTATTGTTTCTTGGTTTCTTGGAGGTTCATGATTTCGGTCATTGTAGAAGTTGATAATAATGATGATTATGGTTGTTCTTGTGATGATACGACGTTGGCGTATGAGGATGATGTGTTATTATGGGTTTGATGTTTGGAGGTTCTGGGAAGGCTAGGGAATGTGGTTGATAGGGTGTTTGGAGCTGTCTGTGATGTTGTCTGAGTCCTAGTCTGCGATTAGGTTCAGTCTCAGGTTTCAGTCTCTTCAAAATTTGTTATTGGAAGGTCCCATTCTTGTCGATACTCATTCCTGTGTTACAGGGAGTTGCATTGGGAAGCATTTGGCCACTTCTTGTTGTCTTGTCTACAGCCTAAATCGTAGTGCCTGATTGGAAAGAGATAGAGGTAGAATAAGAAGAGAAGAAGAAGAGGAAGAAGAAGAGGAAGAAGAAGAGGAAGAAGAAGTTATTGCTGCGGTGGGGGCGGCCGGTGGCGGCGCTGGGGCGTCTGTTGCGGGCGGCGGATGACTACGCCCTTCCTCCGTGATGACCGGGAGCGGCTGCGGTGGTCGCGTGAGATGGCGTCGTCGGAGACACCACTGCTCTCAGTAGGGGGGATATGAGGTTTCTGGAACAGGAAGTGCTTATCTTATCAGCTTATCTTATCTACTTCCTGGCCCCGCCCCCACATCCGGTGTCAACAACCGGCGCCACCAATTATAATGGCAGGAAGTGCTTATCTTATCAGCTCTTATCAGCTTATCTTATCTACTTCCGCCCACCCCCCTCCTCCTCCCCCCGCCCCTCCCCCTCCCCCACCCCGCCCACTTCCGATGTCAACAGCCGGCGCCACCCATTATAATGCCCCGCCGAATGTCAACAACCCCCTCCCCCTCCCCACTTGCGCCCACCCCCTCCCCCTCCCACCCACCCCTCCGATGTAAACAACCGGCGCCACTAATTATAATGCCCCCCCTCCCCCACCCCCTCCTCCGCCCACCCGATGTAAACAACCGGCGCCACCCATTATAATGCCCCCCCCCCGCCCACCCGATGTAAACAACCGGCGCCACCATTTATAATGCTCCCACCGACCAGGGTCAATGACCTCTCCCCTTGCGACCTCTGGTGGTGAAGTGTGGAAGCGTGCGCGCACTCTGGTGGTGAATTGTGGAAGCGTATATGTGTGCGCTCTGGTGGTGAATTGTGGAAGCGTGTGTGTGTGTGTATGTGTTTCAAAAATGCTCCTGCCTGAAGCGGATTCGAACCAGCCTCAATTCCCCTGAGGCGACCAGCACTTTGGCTCTGAGCTACGGTGACATCTCGAGTCAAGCTGTCTGCTTTGGGCTACTGATAGTACACGCGGTCGGGAGGGCACCGCGCGCTGGCGGCCGGGTGGCTGATAAGGGCGGGCAGGGGGCGCTGAGGGTGCGCGCTGCGGAAGTAGATAAGATAGCGGCGGGCAGGGCCCGGCGCGGGTGGCAGAGGACGCGCGCTGCGCAGACTAATGAGTATAGAGATACGCGCGCTCTCTAGGAGCCGGAGAACGAGATGGAGTTGTGAGCGACGTCGGGGCGCGCATTTTGAATGCACTCTATATAAGATAGCCAGCCGCACGTCTCTCACTCTCTCTCTCTCTCTCGAGAGCGCTGACGCTCGCTGCCCCGCTGAAAAGACTTTCATAATAGAAGAAAGGGAAACCCTAAAAGGCGGTGATAGGAAAAACAAATGAAAAACAATACAAATTGAAAGAATGTTTTTTGTTTATTGAAATCAAATAAAAATCAAATTATACATAGAATAAATAACATTCATGTTTGTTTGCCTGTTAGATATTTAGCGATTTCCCCACACAATTTCACCGTTAAACTGCGGTGGACTTATCACCAGTGACAACACATATGAAAAACAATACAAAATGAAAGAATGTTTTTTTTTTGTTTATTGAAATCAAATAAAAATCAAATTATACATAGAATTCTCCATCTTAAAAGTCCTCTCTTCTACACTCGATGCACTTCCACTTCGGCGGCGACTCGATATGCGCGTGCTCGAAACAAGGTAGCACTTCTTCTCGCCGACACCGCAAACACTTCCACTTCGGCAACGGTTGTTTGTTGTCGACATGCGTGTATCCATTTTTGTAATGACGAAGACAAGGAAGGAGGCGACGAATGTCTCGGTTCCGCTGCACGTCTTTCGACAGGCGATGGAAGACAGAAGGCACGTCCTTCGCGGCCCAATGTAATAGCAAGTCCATAGGAAGAAGCTGCAGAGACCGATCATCAAGTCCGAGAAGAGAACACCCGTCATTGATGAAACGTTGTATGGCACGTTCCATCTCGAAATGGCGCTGACGTAGATGGACGTCAAACTTCGTCACTGTCACTATCACTGTGGACTGGAGAGTACGCCGGAGGCGTATTTTCAAATGGACAACGCAGCGTCTGAATGATTTGACGAACGCGAGAGACGCGCTGTCGCAGTGCTTCACCGTACGGATCTTGAAGGAGATGACCGAGAGCTTCGAGGACAGCTAACACTTCAGCGTGCACCGTGAGAATAAACTCTTCCGGTTGAGCCGGTCTCTTTTTAGCGACTCCTTCCGCCCCGTATGAATTGTGGGGTGGTGGTGATTGCTTATCATTGTCTATGATAAAGGGAGGGGGGTCCCCCATGTTGAAGGAATCACAGGGAGCATTCAAAGCTTTCTGGATGACGCAATAGCGCACGAACAAATCATCAGTTTGACACTCACAGCACAGAGAGGAGTTCACTTCACCGAGAACCATCATCATCCATAGCACTTTCTCGTGACATGTAATCGCGAGATTGTGAAGAGTTTTTTCCTTATCTTCTTCGACATCTGATGGTTCTTCCTCGTGACAGCGTCGGGCAGCACACGCCACATCAACGGCGACGTCGATAATCGAGTGATAGGCTGCAGCGTAGTAGGGGCGCTGAAGACTGCTATTGTGTGCAATGATGGCGAGATCGGCGTCGCGGCGTCGCGGCGGCGGCGTCGCGGAGGCTGTCCCAGTTCATCATCATCAGCTTCTTCCAATCATCATAAGCTTCTTCGTCTAAGTGAGTTTGTTCCATGGCGACAGGCGATGGACGAGTGTTGAGACCTGTTTCAACGTGTCGAGACCTGTCTCAACATGTTGAGACCTGTCTAAACGTGTTGAGACCCGTCTCAACGTGTTTGCAAACGCTCCCCCTACTACTAGTTGAAAGTGATTCATCATAAATCTCCCACCTACTAAAAGAGTCTAACCATAAATAATATAAAAAATTTTAAAAATACTACTAAAAGAGTCTAACCATAAAATATATAAAAAATTGAAAAATACTACTAAAAGTGTTAACAAAAATCATAAAATAAATAAAAAATCATAAAATAAATAAAAATGAATGCTAGTCTAACTGAACCCCGCCTGCAGGGACGAGCGTGCACGCTGAAGAAGAAGAAGAAGAAACGGACGGACGCGTACGCAGGATGCGGAAATGACCCCATGGAAGACTTGTAAATTTATCGATCCAATAGCGTTTGTCGTCGGACACGGACAACGAACGCTTCTTTTGAACAAATGAATAATTAATATGTGATTTGGACCGAATAGTACATTGTTTGTCAATTCTATTTTCGTTTCGAAATAAACAGTCCAAATAATTTTGAAATTTATAGCGTTTGACGACCGAACGTTGTACTCCCTTCGCCCGAGAAGAACATGCCCGAGATCGGGTTTCGATGGAGTACATTTTTGGACGTAAACCAACATAGCCGAGCAGGGGATCACTTCCGCATTCGTCCTTAAACAACCCTAAGACCTTTTATTGCGAGGTGTCACGCCAAATGCGTTATCGGGAGCGAAACAGGATGTATCAAACCAGGATGGATGCCGATTCATCTCAGCGTACACACTCGTGGAAGTAGAAAGAATGAATGAATCGGTATCCATGTAGAGAAGGTGAAGATCACAAAGATGTTTTTGACAGTAATTATAAAAAAAGTCATACATTCTATGCTTCGAAATTTCTAATATACAAAACCCCAAATAGATGGGCTTTGTGAACTTCACCTCCGTTTTTCGCAACTCGATGGTCATGAGATCGCCATTCACGTGGTGACTACGCACGAAAGCGGGATCGGCGATGAGTCGTCTGGCCCCGCACCTCCCCTCCCACTTGTTCACGAGGTAAATGCGTCGGTGGTTGCGCACGTCCTCCATCGACTTGCCGTAAATTGAATTGTTCATGAGTTTGAAAAATTTATCCTCGAAATCGGAGGACGCGCGCTGTCGACGTGCGTTGTTCAGGTCCATGTACGTGGCAAGCCAAGGTCGTTGCGAAAAAGAGAGAACGCGGTGAATTTTCGTGAGTTGCACTCCCAACTCGAGGGCCTGAACTAAATTTCGAATGTGAATGATGTAACGACGCTTGGGGAGCAGCGTCGCTAGCAACTTGGCTTGCCTGCTCTTCGAGTCGGGGGGGACGCGGGTTTCCGGACAGGGCGGCAAATCGCTCAAGCGATCGTGGATGGCGTCAGGATAGTCGAGGTCGACCTCCAAAACGTATCCCCGGTCGACTTCCGCAGCCGCCTCTGCGATGTTCAACCGCTCGATGTCGGTTTCCGGCATCCACCGGAAGTCGCCCACCGGAAGCGGATGTGACATCGAGAAACCATATAAGTTATTCGCGTCAACGTAGGCGAGATAAGATGCCTTATCGCTTGGCCGGAAGCGTTCACCCGCAAAGGGATGATTGGCCTCAGCGTGACGACCGATCACTTGCACGAGTCCCCCCCGGATGCCCCGTTCGAAAAAGAGAACCATGTCGATGTCTGTGAGTAGCTCTAGTCGAACGCCGGTGGTTTTCAACATGGCGTCCCACGAAAGCCCGGGAGCGGTGTAGTAAAAGAGAGGATCGAGCCCGTACACCTCCAAACACAAATTTCGAAAGGTTTCCATCGTGTCGGTTTCTAACAGCACGTCGACTTTCAAGTACAAATCGGCGTACTGCAGCAAATTTTGAATAGAGAACGCGTCCCACACGGCCTGCGCGTGCGCGTACTCCGAGTCCGACACGGGTGTGTCTGTGAGGCGGCTGTAAAAGGCCTCGGGCGACGGTAACCTCGTGTCGTCCAATTTGGACATGTCATTGACATAATCGTAGGGAAACACCCCCTTCCTTCTGGCCAACTCGAAAAGGCGATCGTCGGGAAAGGCTGCACGGGTGAACTTCAAATCGGCCGAATCGAGCGATCGACTTAAAGAGTCGAGCGATGCACCTAAAAATTTCAATGAATCTAAAAAGCGTAGTTCCACTTTCCCGATTCTCTGGGAAATCGCCACGAATCTCTCGTGATTGTGTGGAACCACGCGCAGCCCGTCGTTGTTCATACAGTTCTTTTCGCCCCAGGCCTGAAGGAGAAAATGCCAATCGTAACCGCTCCCGTTGTGCATGACGACGGGGATGAACTTTGGTGCTGGAAAGTTGACGTTGCACGCTTGATGAGCCGCGCCGCGAAAGACACCCGAAAAATGATCGTGGTCCCTGACGCGAACGGAATTTGGAAGAAAAGGTCCTTTGCATATGTGGCATATATCGGAATTTTGAAAAGACGCCTCGTTTTCGTTGTTCATCACGAGGGGAGAAGGATGACTCAAAAGTTGCTCATAATCTTTCGCGAGACCTTCTAAGAATGCTAATAATTGTATCGCGACGTCGGGACCATGAAAGTTGACCAGTTGATTTCGCGACTCATCAAACGAGCACACCACTTGAAGCGCGGCCGAAAAGGGTTTGTGAATTTGATATGGTTGAAGGAAGGATCCATTCAACGACGGCTCACACGAAGACACGGGGACCGTGAGCGCTTCGAAGTCAACATAAACCGCAATCGGGCATCGTTGTTGTCTTTCGAGATGTTGAAATTGCATGAAGCGCTCCTCCTCTTTGCTCGTCTCCGACGGAAGGATCAAACGTGCGGGGGACCCCACGGATCGACAATCAATTTCGTGAGCCTCGAGATGCGCTTGCGAGTAAAACACATTCAAACATCTGTCGCAAACGAAAATCCTATTCTTGTGAGCCGTATGTTGAGACTTCACTAGTCTACTTAAATTTTTGATCCAAACGTAATGGGACTGTCCGCCATCGCCATGAATCAACAAGAAATTGAAATGGTTCTCTTTCTTCGACCCCGAAAAGTGTACAGGACCTACGATTTTCCAAGTTTTGTTGGCCGAATCATAGTCTAACGTGAAAACATTGAATGAAAAGCTAGAATTTTGACGTTCGAAACGTTTGATCTCGTGAACGGGCAGGGGCCAGGAGATGCCGCGCAAATCGAGACTGTTTTCCAACTGATCGAAAAGGGTTTGATAGTTACTGGTACGGTGGGAACTCAAAATTTTGATGTGTGGGGGCTGACGTTTATGAAAAAGAGCCGAAGCCACCGCCCACAGGAAACATTTCTCGTCTCGATTTTGCACGTTGATCACAGCATGACGACTCGCGATGGACGCCGGAAGAGGAAGATAAGATGAGGCAGAATGAGCGATAGGTTCAAATAAGTGAGCCGAAACATGAAGAGCGACGATAGAGGCCAACGATTTCCCGGAATCTCTCTCGAAAAACTCGTCGAATTTGGAATTTATAGGTTGTGCTATATGAGAAAGGAAAAATTCCGAAATGTCATCCGCTTGCGTTAACACAGCCGTTCGTGCCGAAAGAAAGATAGGCTGCAGCACCCCTACAATTTCGTGCGTCTCGACGTTCTCTTTCTCAATTAAAAATTGACACTCGAGTTGCGCGAAAATTTTGAAATTAGATCGACCGAGAGTGTTGTTGAGCTCTTCAAACATCTTACGATGGAAGGGAACACGACAACGGTTGAGAAACTCGACGGGATCCGCAATGTCATGTGGGGGAGGAGGATTCAAAATGACACCTCGAAATACACGGGCGTTTAAAGACTGAACGACGTCCGTCCATTGGGGAGCGTTTGCAATGTCTCGTTGTTGTTGTTGTTGGTACGGGCAATCTATAGAATCAAACAAAACACACACACATAAATGATAATCATTCAACACAGCACTAACCACTCCTATTAAAAGAAATTTATTTTACCATCCTCACGCTGCGGAGAAGACACTTCCGCTTGTCGACCTGCATGAGACTCACTTTCGTCACGACGATTGAATAGAAACGGGACATCTATAGAATCCATGAAAACACATACATAAATGATAATCATACAACACATCACTAAGCACTCCTATTAAAATAAATTTATTTTACCATCCTCACGCTGCGGAGAAGACACTACCGCTTGTCGACCTGCATGAGACTCACTTTCGTCACGACGATTGAATAGAAACGGGACATCTATAGAATCCATGAAAACACATACATAAATGATAATCATTCAACACATCACTAAGCACTCCTATTAAAAGAAATTTATTTTACCATCCTCACGCTGCGGAGAAGACACTTCCGCTTGTCGACCTGCATGAGACTCACTTTCGTCACGAATGTGCCGATTTAACAGAAATTTCTTCATCTCAAATCGAATCACTGAATGCTAACAATCACACGTGACTAACACTCAAATAGCAGTACACAAGACAGAGTTGAATCACACGTGACTAACACGACGTCAACACTGAAATAGCAGTACACAAGAAGGTCCGCACGCTTCAAGAGCAATGGCAGACTAATGGCAGAGCTCTGTGGACATGGAGTTTTAAACCCTATGTTATCTCACACTATCACATCCAGCACGTGCAGTGCGCATGCGCAGAAGCCATTCATCACTCCCCCAAGCGATAGTGATAAGAACAGCAGTCGACCACAGCCGGAAGTTATAATTAGGAAAACAGGATGTCATTGATATCACTCGAGGGCCGGAAGAGATAATTAGGAAAACAGGATGTGTTGCTATCACTCGAGGGTCGGAAGTTATAATTAGGAAAACAGGATGTATTGATATCACTCGAGCGCCGGAAGAGATAATTAGGAAAACAGGATGTATGATATCCCTCGAGCGCCGGAAGAGATAGTGGAAGCATCCGCCGATCCAGCGGACATTCTAATTGGTGCGCCGGAAGAGATAGTGGAAGCATTCGGCGGTCCAGCGGACATTCTAATTGGAGCATCGGAAGAGAGAGTGGAGTCACTGATAATTTAATAATCTCAACGCGCCGACTTAAAAAGGGGTTCCATTCGAGCAACGCTCACTCGCTCGCGTGCCCCAACTAGCTAGACACCATGAGCAGCTCGCAACACGTCATGAACGGGATGCCAGAAGACTCCATGGACTTCGGTGGAGAATTGGTTGAAACATCGCCACCAGCACTTCGAAAACGAAAACTGTAAGTCTTTTTCAATTTTTTCAATTTCATATATCATACATTCAGTGAGTAGTTTCAAAGTGTTTCTTTTTTTAAAGTATATCAGAAGAGGTAAAAGAAAAAAGAAAAGTGATAAAGAAACAAGCGTGTGAAGAGACATTGAAGTTATTATATGATGATGAGGGGGATCAGACCATTGCTCAGGTAGAAGAAACATCAAAAAACAACATGCTTCTCCCGTTCTCTTCAAGACAGGAAGACAATGCAATGCAAGCAGTACAAATGAATGTCAACACAGACTGCATACAGATTAGTAATAGTGCTGTATTTATATACACGTCGAAAAGAACGACCGAGTAAGTGAAATAATTTTCCTTGTAGCTGTTTTACTCTGAGTTGTCATTAAAAATGTTTGTTTTCATTGTTTAGTTCGTGGGAAGCATTAATAAAAAAGATGGAAGCCACTACAATTCGAGTAAACATGAGGCAGTTGCCGAAAGGTATTTTCTTCGAAATTACAGACATACACCTCACTGTCAGTGAGGCATATAAAAAATCATCGTATGTAGCGACTCTGCACAATACATTCGATGTATTTCTCCCAACAAGGTATGTAAAATATGTTTTAATATGTTTGTAAAAAGGTTTTTTTTTTAAATCATGCAATAATACTTTTCTTTATAGATTTACATCAGAAATTGAAGCCATAGGCAAAGAAGAATTTTTAGCGGAAAGGCCGCATTTAACTTTTCTTGGGATTCATCCTAAGAATAAAGCAAGTGTTGTACTTATATACAAGTACAAAGATTTATTGAAACAAACAAGTTGGGAAAATCTCTTAATATGGTTCAAGCAATATGGACTTCTAGAAAAAAAGGAAATAATGTACAACTTACTAAATAAAACAAAATGATTGTCTCTCTTATATTTATATCAATTTTTTAATACATTCAATAATTGTTGCCAAAATGTTTATTGCACAACTGAAAAAATGATGTATATATATTACAGAATAAAACAAAATATTAAATATAAGTGCAGAGTTCTTCTTATTTTCCTACTCCATTCCCCAAATCCTCAAACTTAAAAATACAATATGAAGGTGATAAAATTACACAGGAAAATGCATCAAATATTTATAATGTAAATTATTACATTCATTTCAAAATTTACCATACAAGGTTGTGACAGGATATCAAATAGTGCATTTGAAAAGATTTTCTTTATTTAAATCAAATGTTTATATAAAACTCGCAAGTCGAAAACAAAACTCTCAGTCGTATCGATGCGATGGATGTCTTCGGACATGCGGTTCGGGCGCGTCACGCCGTCACAAAGCGATACATCGATGAACAAATCGATGACGTTGTGAAGCGTATAAGGAGAGTTGATGAGACTATGGAAACCGTGATCAAAGAAAGCGACCTCGATGCTCTCGAGCAGAAGCTCTCTACGCGTTTCGGAGAACAGGAAAATCAATTAAAGGCGTTCGCGAAAAACGAATGCAAGGCGCTCGAAAGTAAAATTCCTCCCAGGCTCTTGGACACGTTACCGCAAGTCGGTTCTTCCGGTAATTTCAATTTTCATGACAAACTTATTCGCAAAGTAGGCCCTGGCACAAACAGCTCGGACGTTGTGATTAAGTCGCAATTGGATGGCACGCTGGCGGATGCGAAGAAACACGCGGAGAATCTTTTTCATATACATAAAGAACTAGTCAAAAACGATTTTTCTAATCTCGAAACAAAGATAGAAGAATTGGAAATGCTCGATGTGAAGAAAGTATTGCAGGAGGATGTCGATAAACGCAAGACGAGTTTAGGTAAAACTCTGACGAGTCGTTTAAATGCATTGCGTGAGGAAGTCGATAAGCGCATAAACGCAGCCGTTTGCGAAGAAAAATTGAAAAAGCTCGAGGCAGATTATTCTAATCTCGAGAAACTCTTTAACAGCTCTCAGAGCCGAGTGTTGGAAGTGGTGAACGATGTTACTGTTCTCAAGATTAAGCTCCGTAAGGTCCTTAACGTAAGTAACATATGAGCAAATGGTAAGTCAATTCCGTAAGTTGCGTGATGTCTTCAATAACGATAAAGAAAGTTTGAAAAACCTCAATACAGTCCAGTCTTACAAAGATAATGGGGAAAATGATTGGTGGCACCTCAAACTCATCATTGACGTCTTTGCTTAGCACCATTCCCATGACGTCCTTGATGGGCGCCATTCCCGAGTGATGGTTGAAAAAAGATCGATCAGATTTGTATATATATTTCGACACTTGCGCTCGTGTATTAGTACTGTCATGGTTCGCACCGTGTGTAGAACAACAACGACGAGAGATTGTAGGAGACAACCTGATAGGGAGTTACGACAAAGAGGTGCACAGAGAGAGAGAAGAACTGATTCTTTTCCTGTTTCCGACGCGGTGATTACTCCGACCGCGATGGGTCGCGGCACTTCTTTGCGAGGTCGGTGCGTCGGCGGTCCCTGTAGGAGGGGGAATCGTCGTCTGCAGGGGAGTGGCGTACGAGGACGGAAGACGACGAGTACGGCGCGTGGCGGTAGAAAGAGTAAGAGAGGTGGCTTTCTGCCCGCCCTCATACCTCTGATTCCAACCATCCTCAGCGGACTGAGCGCGCTCGGGACTGTCGCAGGCGGCGCGACCGCTATCGCAAACGCTGTGAAAAACGCCAAAAATAAAAACAAAGAATTATCGGAAATGGTGCGTCATAACAAGGTCATGGAAGAGACCAGAAAAGGCTCGGGCGTGTTGCTAAGGGCCGCGAAAATGCTTCGAACGAGCAGGAAGACGAAGGGGAGGAGGGGGAGGCCTCAAAAAAACGAATGAGTGGAGTACCGCGTCGAGCGCTCACGCATGAGGAAATGTCACGTTTTGCGAAGATTTTGAATATTCCTCATTTTCGTGGTGTGTTTACGCGGGATGCGCTGCCCAAAAGAACAAGGGCGGAGCGTGAGTGCGGCGTCATCAAACTCGACGACGTCAGCGGCGACGGTACTCATTTCGTCGCGTACGCGAAACGAGGCCGAACGGTGCGTTATTTCGATTCGTTCGGACTTCCGCCCCCTCCCGAATTCCTTCGATACATGCAAAGACAGCACGTGACGTACAACACACGTCAAGTTCAACAATACAACGCGAACAATTGCGGCAAGTTATGTTTGCAATTTCTTTTTCACGAATGGAAGAAGAAAAAGGAAGATTAAACACCAGACATTGTCATTTTGCTTTTGACGATTGTGTCATGCGCACGTACACCTTAATCGGGAAGGGTCCAGAGGTCTCGGTGAAGTTTGCGCCGGGTGTCGACCTCTCGAATGATGTATATGAGATTGCCTTAGTGCATCTCAGCACCGTTCACACCATTCGCAACGTGAAGGACGGTCACAACCGACTCCACTACGAAGTTGTCGAGGGGGATGGGGCTCCAGCAAGCTATAGTCTGTCCGTCTCTCCGGGTACGTATACTTTAGAAGACATCTATCATCGTATATCAAACAATCTACAGCAACAGTTTCCCGGCGACTTTGCGGCGAAGAAGCACTTTTTCGAATTGGAAGCGGACCCGCAGACGAACAAAGTGCGCGTCAACACGTCATTCACGCTGCGTTTCGATCACGCCGAGTCCATCGGTCCTCTCCTCGGATTTTCAAAGACCGTGTCACCCACACCTTTCGGGGTGTACGTGGCGGCTGATGCTGCGCCGACGATTGTAAAAGATTTCGAGGTGTTCGTGACGTGTAACGTGATCGAAAGTGGATATATAAACCATCGCATAGCGCACGTGCTGTATCAGTTTCACGTGAACGATTTACCCGCCGCCATCGTCGAAGAAAGGCCGGCTGAAAAAATCTTTCACCGCGTCACGCGCCGTTGGATCGATGAGATATCGATTCGACTGGAGAATGCGGACGGTCATCTGATTCCATTGTACTCGGAAACACCGTTGACGTGCACCTTACTCGTACGCCCCAGAAGCAATCCCAATGCCGCTTTCTTCTAAAAGAACATTGAAAAAGCACTATAAAATGCAGGTCGTACCGCGACCGAGGCACAGAGTGCTTTGTCCGCTCACCACGTTAACACCATCCAGTCGACAAACCTTACGAGCGTTGGGTTACTGTATTTTTTCTAAAAAGAAGAAGACCGAAGAATGTCGTCCAAGAAAATGAAGACCAATCATCATTCTTCAACTGAATTTGTGGACGAACACGCGATCGACATTCTCCGCAAGGAGAATATAAAACACCACATCGTCAACGAAGCTGTTCACGAACACTTTCCATACATTAAATCGTTTGGTCAAAACGATGAAATTCGCATTACTATCGTGAATAAGGACGCCGTTCTCTTACCTTGCGAGAGTTCGCTCGTCATCACGGGATCTGTTGTCAAAACGGGCACCGCCACGCGCACCAACTGTGAATTGGTCAACAATGCTTTCGCCTTTCTTTTTAGCGAAATTCGTTACGAAATCAACAACGTGATCGTCGACGTTGTGAAAAATCCGGGCATCACGAGCACGATGAAGAACGTGTGTTTCCTTTCGCCGGCAGAAAGAAGATCATTCGGCAACGCATGTTGGACCGAAGACCTTCTATTATACGAGTCTGCTGTCAGCAACACCAAATTCATGCTCAGTAAGACCGGGGGAAAATTTTACGGTATCGTGCCATTGCGACTGTGGATGGGATTTTTCGAAGATCACACGCGTATCATGACTGGCGTGAAACATGACCTCGTCCTCATTCGAGGTCGTCACGATAATCGATGTCTCACGACGAAAATCGACACACCAGACGAAACAACGATTACCGTGACGGATGTGATTTGGAGAATGCCTCATTTGACACTGAACGATGCAGCTTCCCTCGCGGTGACGCGAACGCTGGACAGTCGGCGACCGATCCCCGTGCAATTCAGACGATGGGAACTTCACGAATACCCCAACGTTCCAAGTGGAGGCATGGGACCGTTTCAGTGGACGGTGAAGACTGCCGCAAAAGAGGATCATCCCTTGTACATTTTCTTTGGGATGCAAACGGGGAGAGACAAGGATCTGAAACAGAATTCGGGTGAATTCGATGGTAACGATATGACAAGAGCAAAACTGTATTTAAACGACGAGTTTTACCCTTATTCCGAACTTCAATGCAATGTAAAATTTTATACTGGCGATGAAAAATGGCACCCGTATCTTTTTGAAATGATGCAAAAAGCTGAACGTTCTTACTACAATCGCAATCCCATCTCGAGCATGGAATATTGGTATCTGAATACTTGGTTTCCTATTATTGTGTGGGACGTCTCCGCCAGAGCGTCTGCCGTACTCCCCTCGCAAACCGACATCAAGATCACGTGGGAAACGGGTACAGCCATGCCTGCCGACGTCACAGCCTATTGTGTCATTATCTACAAAACGGAAGTGCAATACGCACCAATCGACGATTTTGTTGTGAAGAAAAACGTGATCGTATAAGACGTCGCGTGTTTCGTGCACTACCATCATTCCGTGTCTTTCCTTCATGAGATGATGAACGAAGAAGAAGAAGCTCCATCTGTTTCGCCCGGTGAAGACGACGTTGATTCTTCTTCGTCTCGCGATTCGCAACTCGCAGTTTTTATTGACATCAAAGAAAACATGGAGGAGGGGGAGGACATGGAGGTGAGAGCGGCATCAACTGATTTTCCTTCTGCATGCGGTCATCCCTGTCCGATGCATTGCACATCGAAAAAAAAGAAGAAAACCAGAAAGGACGAGAAACCAAAAGAGCGAAAGATCAAAAAAACAGCGCGACGCCGCAAGACGACGACAGAACGATCAACATCCACTTCACCGGATACGGTCTGCTGCGATCTTCTTCTTCCACTGGACGTCGGCGAATGTGCGCGCAACGCAGCAAATTGGTTAGCGAGAGCTGTGCAGATGGCAATTGTATCGATGTCTACCCCAACAGACAACCATAACTGTCATGTGTAATGTGTCACATTTGTATTTTTTAATTATCAATAAAATGATGTATTTCTATTCATATTTTTTTTCATTTCTTATCCTTATCACACACCGAGTAGGGTATCCCTTTCCCCCTCCCACTCTCCTTTGTTGGTTTTAAAAACAGTCTCCTTCGCTAGCATGCAAACAGTCTCTCTCTTTCTTCGCAAGGCGATGAACGTTGTTCAACAATCGGCGACACTGCCCGTCGTGAACGTGACGGCCTTATGGCGTGGGCAAGATGACGAGAACAAGAGTCGACACGGCCCGCTTTTCCCAGATAGCGTGCGCGCTCTTATCGTGGGACCTTCCGGATGTGGAAAGACAAACGTGGTCGTCTCGCTTCTCACCGGACAGTTCGGACTGGCGTTCCGCAACGTGTATTTATATTCCACCACAGACACGCAGCCCATGTACATGTACTTGAAGCAAGTCTGCGACGGACTCCTTCCTTTTCGTTCGTTTTCGCAACACGATAGCATCGTGCCGCCAGCCGAGGCGTCGCCCGACAGTGTTTTCATTTTCGACGACATCGCCACCGAAAAACAAGACTGCATCAAAGCCTACTTCGCGGCCGGGAGACATAAACACACGGACGTGCTCTATTTGTGTCAAACGTACACCAAAATTCCCAAGCAGTTGATTCGCGATAACGCGAATATGATTCTCATCTTCCGGCAAGACGATAACAACCTCGATTATATCTACAAAGAACACGTCGGAAACGATTTCCGTACATTCAACGATTTTAAGGCGGTGTGTTCCAACGTGTGGAACGCCGACCGTTTTGCATTTGTGGTCATCTGTAAACCAAGTGCACTTCATAATGGTCGATACCGATCGGGATTCGACCGGTTTCTCGTGCCGACGGACGATGGTGGTGTTGATTTTAAGGTTATATAATATCTTTTCTTTCGCTATAGTCTTCACTCTACGCCATGGTGTACGTGCGACAGCATTTCAATGTCGCGGGACGGGGGGACCGACACTATCGCGGAAGAGGATTTATAGGACGGATGTTGAATCGGGCGATAGACAAACTGCCCTTCGAACTTCACATTCCCGGCGGACATCAATTTTGTGGGCCCGGTACAAAGCTCATGAAGAGACTGCAAAGAGGTGACCGCGGTATTAATCCTTTGGACGAAGCGTGTAGGGAACATGACATCGCTTACCACAACTACAAAAGCGGTGAGGAACGCAAAAGGGCAGACGAAGCACTCGCCAAGACAGCGTGGGAGCGCGTCACGTCCAGAGACGCGAGTGTCGGTGAAAGAGCGGCCGCGCTCGGTGTGGCGGGAGTGATGAAAGTGAAATCCAAAATAGGAGGACGTGTGAAAAAAATAAAACAGATTCGCGAAAACTTGAGAAGAAGAAACGTAGACAGTGAAACAACTAAAAAATATAACAAACAATCAAACATAGACTTGAAAACGCTGTATGCACTTGAGAAAACGAAAAAGAGCTTGCGTGGAAAGACAGCGCGTCCTCGTCCTTCCTCACCACCCGCTCCCCCTCGACTCGTCACGTCGGAAGAGAGGTTGAAAACGGAGTTGGAGAAGGCACGCGAAAACATTCGCAACAAAATGAGCATCTTGAAAGACGCCGAAACGATGCGCAATCGAATACTCGATACTTATCTCACAACGCCCGTCTCGAAAGCGCTGCACCGCTCTCAAAGAGAGGGAAAAAAGAACAACCCATCGTCCACGCGTATCAAATCGGAATCAAGAGTAGAAGAAAAAGAAGAAGGGTCCTCCTTCCAAACTCTCCCAGAGGTCGAAGACGAAGAAGAAGGGAACACAGAAAGAAATAGAGATGATCACAGTCAACATTATGAGCAATTACGGAGCTACTTGTCGAATGCTGCGCTCGATATAGGCGATACGACTTTCGAACCGTACTATAAAGGAGGGCGACCTCACATCGGTAACTCCATCCTAGAACTTGACCCGGAAGATGGAACATTCTCTGTTCAGGGTCACACATTCTATCCAGAACCTGGTCTTCTCGAACTCCTTTTTGAAAAACGCCCCAACTTAGAGGATGTCACGGAAGACGATTTGAAAAAATACAAAACAATTCTCGAACTCACTTCCGCGCACAAGAAGAGCTTCAAATCGAGTTGTCCGTTTAACACGAAAGGAAATCGATGGAAATATCGTACAATTATCTCACATCTTTTCGGTGGAGGGGAAAGACAAAGCAAAAGACTTGAAGAAAGGAAGAAGAAGAAGAAGAAGAAGGGGAGCGGTCTACGTTTTGTGACGGCACCAGACTACAAATATTGGCGCGATCCGAACACACTTGTGGAGAGGTTAAGTCTGTTACACGCTTCGAAAACGGCCGGTAACAATGGGCTCGATGGTGAAATAGTAGAAATAGAAGATGAATTGCGTGACGCCGGTATTATCGGCTAGTGCCTCTAACCATGCAGAACAAGAAGAAGACGACCGTATTGCCGACCGTTCGACAAGGACTCGCTGATGAATTGCATGCGCCTGCCCGACGCCGTTACGCGAGACGGCGGGTGATAACGAAAGGACTCGATGATCTATGGCAAGCCGATTTGGTCGACATGCAACCGTACTCCAAAAGCAATAGAGGAATGCGATACATTCTCACCGTCATCGACGTGTATAGCAAGTACGCCTGGGCGGAAGCGATAAAGAAAAAGACGGGAGCGGAAGTCGTCAAGGCTTTCAACAGCATCGTGACGTCGAGCGGGCGAGTGCCTCACTTCCTACAAACCGACCAAGGCACCGAGTTTTACAATACCGCACTCAACAAGTGGCTCCGAGATCGTGACATTCGTCATTATTCCACCTTTTCCAACGTGAAAGCCGGCGTTTTCGAACGTTTCAATCGAACGCTCAAGGAGCGGATGTGGAGACGCTTCACCGCCGAGGGGACGCGACGGTGGACCCTTATGCTCCCCACCCTCCTCCGAGATTACAACAATACTAAACATCGAACAATCGACATGAAGCCGAAGGACGTCAAGGACGATAGACTCATGCGCACGGTGTACGGGCAAGTGAAAACGCTCGACCCGCGTCTCCTGAGGACAAATCGATTTCGCGTCGGGGACATTGTTCGGGTGAGTACGTACAAAAGCTCACCGTTTCGGAAAGGCTACGAAGCGCGATGGGGAACCGAACTCTTCAAAATCGTTCGTGTGCATCTCTCGAATCCCGTCACGTACTCGCTAGAAGATCTGCAAGGTGAAACAATCAAGGGCCGCTTCTATACCGAGGAATTGCATCGCACGCGATATCTCGATCGATATTTAGTCGAGCGTGTCGTACGGAAAAAGGGTCCGCTTCGCCTCGTGAAATGGCTCGGTTTCGACTCACGCCATAATTCGTGGGTACATGCGAGAGACATTGAAGCATAAGAGGGATTTGCATCCTCGCGCGGACAATCACACTTCGACATGTTTGCTGACGTCACAGTCTTGTATAAGAAGGACGACGAAAGCACGACAATCGTCAGTTCTTGTCGCGTGCGAAAGCGAGTCGCTGCTACCCTGCTCGATGATCATTGCGCTGTGTCATTCGATTTTTTGTTTTCCTCTGTAACTGTGTCTGCGCTCCTTTGATCATGTTGTGCTACGTGAAACATTCTTTATACAATCTATTGAAAGAAGAAGACGAACAGCGAGACAATGCTTCTTCTTCACCTGAACAGAACAGTTCGCAAGAAGAAAAATCATTTCGAAACGAGAACGAGGGGGAGGGGACTTTGTGGTCAACACAGCCGACCACCCCGTGGCGCGAAAACGAATCCGGTAGAAGAAGAAGAAGACGTGTGCTCACAGCTGTCGCTGATCTTCAAGGGTTTTGGATAGGCGGACAATTCATTATCAAAGTGCTAACCGTCATCCGGACCGCCAAAGATGTTCCTGAGGAACGGTTCGTTCAGAAATTCACCTTTCGTCCACCGCGACCTTTCTATACTTTGAACAGCGACGACAAGAGACAAGTGTGGTGGATCAAAAGCTGCCATCACGCCACACCGCCGTGGAGTAGCGGCCGTTACGATTATCGAGACAGGACGTTTGTGATGTTGAAAGCTTTCGAAGGTGTCACAACAATATACGTTAAGGGAGCACAGAAGAAAGAGTGGCTGCTGGATGTTATTCAAGGAAAACGTATTGTTGATCTGGAGTCGATCGGATGCCCTCCGCTGAAGGAGTGTTTACACGCGTACCGCGAACTCTACGCTTGCGGTGATGTTAGCTTAGCCGGACAGCACGTCATCGCCCTGTACGACTGGATGAGTGTCAATCGACCGCATTTATTGCATCATGAATGGGAGGAGTCGAAAAGGAAGATTGTGTAATCGACCTCTTCCATTCAAGGACGATAAGATGAACAAGTTCCTGCATGTTGCAACATGAATGGGAGGAGTCGAAAAGGGAGATTGTGTAATCGGCCTCTTCCGTTCAAGGACGATAAGATAAACAAGTTCCTGCATGTTGCAACATGAAGGGGAGGAGTCGAAAAGGGAGATTGTCGGCCTCTTCCGTTCGAGAACGATAAGATGAACAAGTTCCTGCATGTTATAATCACGCTCTCCACCGCTTCGCTCATCAGTACGATGTCGAGTGTTCCGTCGTACGCATCCGCTCATCCGCTCATCTGCTACGTTGCCGAAGTATTGGAGCATACCAGACAAGAGATCAGGCGAGAGACGCGCGAAAACATCGAGCGCGCTTTCAGAAAGTTGTATGAAGCCGATTACAAGCTTACACTTCTCGACTCGGATACATTGAGTCAATTGCCGGTCGAATTTTTGTGTCATTGGCCCGCGTCTCACGAGGTTGAGCGCGTTTTCGAGAAACTCCCTGAAGACATCAAAAAATTACCGTGTATTGAAGAACTTCGTTCGTGTAAAGAGCATTGGAATCGCGGACGCACACACATCGATGGACCGCCGCCGTCGAAGCGGAATTGTCGCTTTTGCATCTATCTCCGCCAGCCTTGCATCCAACACTACTCTGAGGAGGAGGACGCTGCCGCACCGTCGGGCTGCCCGTCGTGACAAACCGTCGCCCTTCTCGTCTGCACACAGTACTACGCTCAACACGACAACGGATCTCGGCCATTGAAACGGAATGATGTGTGTGTGTTTTGTAAGAGGAATATTGTGACGTGTGTGTGCTATGAATTGGATGGATAGCATCATTGTTGGTGTAGCCCTCCTGAACTTTGCTTTCATGTTCGCTGCTTTTATCTGTTTAATATTTTGACGTGAAACAAAAAGAAGAAAAATGGAAGACCAATGGACAAGTGACACACCGCCACCATCACCGCCTCCACCTCCTTTTGTGGAAGTTCGATCCACTGCATCCCCTCCTCTATGTTGCACCATTTGTCAAAACGATGACACTCCCCCTCCTGTGATGGCGCGCACACTGTGCAATCACTTTTTTTGTCTTGAGTGTATACAAACGTGGCTAGACGTGAACAATACATGTCCTATGTGTCGACGCGAATTAAAACCTCCCCCACCCGAAGCTTATCTGAATCTAGATGAATACATTATGGCATCGATGGTGGATGACAGAATCATTATGCAGGCGTACATTTATCTCTGCAACGTCATGTGCACACTTCCCGCCAACGAGAGAGTAGCGGTTCGAGAGGTCCTGGAGGCTCTCTGTGATGAAATATGTCGACGACGTAACGCCGAGACAATAGCTCAACGAGCTATTCGACGAGCTCGACGAGGGGTGGTGTGATATGTCGACAAGAGGGGGATGTGTTGTCACTGGTGATAAGTCCACCGCAGTTTAACGGTGAAATTGTGTGGGGAAATCGCTAAATATCTAACAGGCAAACAAACATGAATGTTATTTATTCTATGTATAATTTATTTTTTATTTGATTTCAATAAACAAAAAACATTCTTTCAATTTGTATTGTTTTTCATTTGTTTTTCCTATCACCGCCTTTTAGGGTTTCCCTTTCTTCTATTATGAAAGTCTTTTCAGCGGGGCAGCGAGCGTCAGCGCTCTCGAGAGAGAGAGAGAGAGTGAGAGACGTGCGGCTGGCTATCTTATATAGAGTGCATTCAAAATGCGCGCCCCGACGTCGCTCACAACTCCATCTCGTTCTCCGGCTCCTAGAGAGCGCGCGTATCTCTATACTCATTAGTCTGCGCAGCGCGCGTCCTCTGCCACCCGCGCCGGGCCCTGCCCGCCGCTATCTTATCTACTTCCGCAGCGCGCACCCTCAGCGCCCCCTGCCCGCCCTTATCAGCCACCCGGCCGCCAGCGCGCGGTGCCCTCCCGACCGCGTGTACTATCAGTAGCCCAAAGCAGACAGCTTGACTCGAGATGTCACCGTAGCTCAGAGCCAAAGTGCTGGTCGCCTCAGGGGAATTGAGGCTGGTTCGAATCCGCTTCAGGCAGGAGCATTTTTGAAACACATACACACACACACACGCTTCCACAATTCACCACCAGAGCGCACACATATACGCTTCCACAATTCACCACCAGAGTGCGCGCACGCTTCCACACTTCACCACCAGAGGTCGCAAGGGGAGAGGTCATTGACCCTGGTCGGTGGGAGCATTATAAATGGTGGCGCCGGTTGTTTACATCGGGTGGGCGGGGGGGGGGCATTATAATGGGTGGCGCCGGTTGTTTACATCGGGTGGGCGGAGGAGGGGGTGGGGGAGGGGGGGCATTATAATTAGTGGCGCCGGTTGTTTACATCGGAGGGGTGGGTGGGAGGGGGAGGGGGTGGGCGCAAGTGGGGAGGGGGAGGGGGTTGTTGACATTCGGCGGGGCATTATAATGGGTGGCGCCGGCTGTTGACATCGGAAGTGGGCGGGGTGGGGGAGGGGGAGGGGCGGGGGGAGGAGGAGGGGGTGGGCGGAAGTAGATAAGATAAGCTGATAAGAGCTGATAAGATAAGCACTTCCTGCCATTATAATTGGTGGCGCCGGTTGTTGACACCGGATGTGGGGGCGGGGCCAGGAAGTAGATAAGATAAGCTGATAAGATAAGCACTTCCTGTTCCAGAAACCTCATATCCCCCCTACTGAGAGCAGTGGTGTCTCCGACGACGCCATCTCACGCGACCACCGCAGCCGCTCCCGGTCATCACGGAGGAAGGGCGTAGTCATCCGCCGCCCGCAACAGACGCCCCAGCGCCGCCACCGGCCGCCCCCACCGCAGCAATAACTTCTTCTTCCTCTTCTTCTTCCTCTTCTTCTTCCTCTTCTTCTTCTCTTCTTATTCTACCTCTATCTCTTTCCAATCAGGCACTACGATTTAGGCTGTAGACAAGACAACAAGAAGTGGCCAAATGCTTCCCAATGCAACTCCCTGTAACACAGGAATGAGTATCGACAAGAATGGGACCTTCCAATAACAAATTTTGAAGAGACTGAAACCTGAGACTGAACCTAATCGCAGACTAGGACTCAGACAACATCACAGACAGCTCCAAACACCCTATCAACCACATTCCCTAGCCTTCCCAGAACCTCCAAACATCAAACCCATAATAACACATCATCCTCATACGCCAACGTCGTATCATCACAAGAACAACCATAATCATCATTATTATCAACTTCTACAATGACCGAAATCATGAACCTCCAAGAAACCAAGAAACAATACTTAAACGACTACACCATCGGGATACTACTAATACATGAGACGAAACGTACTGCTTCCCAATCCTTCTCCAATCCTGACACCCTTATTAACTTATCTGACAAAGGCATTGACATCCGACTTCGTACTTACGACTACTTCAGACACAACCAACCAAAATATGAAATAAAAAAGTTTAATAAAATTCCCATCTCATATTTACTTCAAAAATCAATACACAAAATAAAGAACAACAAAATAAAATCAAATTCATCTTTTCAAAACTTCCACCCAACACCAACACCACCCACTTACAACCCACCCCTCACAATAGAATCCATTACACTGTCCCCATCACATCCTTTCCCCTCCCCACCCTTCCGGTCACCTTTCACAAGGGGGAAGGAAGGGATATATCCAAAGTTGAAGCTGGGCCGTCGATAGCGAGAAGTAACTCAAGAAGATCGACGACGGGTTGTCCAGGTGCTTTGAAGAAGTCCAACGAAGAGCTAGGTAACCAAATTCCAGGGTCGATAGAGTCGTAGCTGAATCGAAATCAGGCACCGTAACGTAAAAAAAGTGTAACCACTAAACTTCAATAAATATCAAGGGATACTTCTATTGCGTGTCCACATGTTTCTTTGTCATGACATTACTAGTTACAAAAACAACATTTATATAATAAAGGGCCCTAAATTTCTTCTTTATACGTTTGGTAATTATAGTGCAAAACGCATTCCTATAAGAAAAAATAACATCGAAATCCGTTATATTTCGCAACAAAGGCCATTGTTCGAAGAAAAAATGGTGTGGAAAAAACATACAACACAACCAGCTTCGGTACATCAGCACCATCTTGTGGAGTTCAGGCGCGACGGCTTTCTGGCAATTTCCTAACATTGCCGCAAGTTGCCAGAAAACTGGGGCAAAACAGGATTTCTCGCGACAAAAAGGGATTAATCCTAAAACACACGTCCACAAGAATTTAAATACATAGATTCCTATTTGATCCATACCTAATTGTAAACAAAATAAACAAATATTACGCAGAGATACTGTACAATATGATTAGTTAAGCAAGGGTGTATTTTGTCACACATCTTACTATTTATACAAAGCTGTTAATGAATAGAAAAAGCTGCTGTATAGGTGCGTAATTAGCACAATTTTAACTACGCTAGTCACTAATTAAACAACGCTGTTAACGAATGAAAAATGGGGCCAATATGCCTAAATATTACAACATTAAATAACCTGAACTAAAATAAATTAATATAACTAACCCCACCAAAGTTAACATTAACAACCTTTCTCACCACACTCTTATTTTATTAAGTTGTAAAATTGGTGTACATAACAAACACAAACCTACAGGTCTTTAGTTTGACACGCATCATATTCAATCTCTATTTTGTGTGCTGGCCCTTGCGAACGAGATTGCGCCCCCACAGGTTGTTCCACGCTTCCACCCTTGCCGCTGGACAGAGCAAACCAACTCTATCAAGTGTTTGTCAACTCTATCCCCAGTCTGCGTCTTTTCCTGAGGCGATGGGTTTTATTTGCAGTGTTTTTTCCGGTGACAATTCAAAATGAAATATATCAAATCGTCACCAATATATGGACAAAGAAAATTTCTCTAAATGGACCTCAGAAATGCTCATTCCAGATCTACCAGAAGGAGGTATTCCTATTAAAGATAAGAAAGCTTCGTATTCATTTTGAAATGCAATAACTCGTAATGATTTATCCACAAGTATTCATGATAGATAGGCGGACTGACATGCGATTGAGGAAAAAAAATCAACACTTTTTGCGGCGTAAGAGGACCTCTAAACCTATTGTTTTTTCTACAAACTTGGAAATAAATTTTCTACAGCTTTATGTAACGTTCCGCCTACTACGTATATTACTCGGTAACGTATGCAATAATGTCAAAAAACAATTTAACATGAAAAAATGTAATAAAACATGTATTACCACCAGAGGTGTATATCTCTTATTTCAAAATATCTCATTAAAGTAAACATTGTTATCCGGTAGTTATCAACCGGTTATACAATTACTTCGTATAACACTGAGTGACATTCTGGTAAGTGACAATATTTTTCGCTTAAATTATTGATATGTAATAATTTTTATAATAATTATATAATTAAATTCTTTCTTAAAACTTATATACCAAAATTACAAATTTCTATAATTTATGATAGGTCTTCAAAAATGGGTCTTCACAGTGTATACCTGGGGAAGACAGAGGTTGGAAGACTAGGTGTAGTGAATTTTCTTGTAGTAAAGTTGAGTAAATGTTGAGTTGAGTAAATTTCTTGAACGAGTAGAATTATATTAAACACTTACAAACGTAGCATACGTCCGATTATCACGGTTAACTCTAAACGTTGAAAAATTTCAAATAATTGACATATTTCCGACTGTTCCCTACAACTTCAAAATTGAATATATAGACTTTTCATTTACATAAAATTGGTAGCAGATAGGCAATTTATCACCAATATTGTCAGAATCATTATTTACAAATGTTGGCAGTTTTCGGGCATAATTACGTGTTACATTAGCGTTATGCTTAAATGTTAAAACAAAGAATGCTTAAATGTTTGTGGGTCGTTGTTAAGACATAAATTAAATTTAAAATTCAATCCTTGTATTAAATACAATATCATGGAAAGGTAATTAATTTTATACATGGTGGTGTAAGAAGACTTAATTTAAATATCAATAATAATAATAATAAAAAGAAATTCTTCATAGATTCGTGCCTAGGCTGGGTCAGGCCTTTATAACCAACAACCAGTTTAGGGGGTTTGAAAATGTGCAACAGAAAATGCAAAAATTATTAGTACTAGTTCATATTGAAGTAGATACGTGTTATATAACTAAATATAAAAATACAAAATAATACTTAAAATTATACGATTCCTAAAACAAATCTCAAAAATAGTCATGTTGCATTTGTGAAAATGTTTAGAAAGTAATATAAATATCCTAGTAACAATCCCAAACTGTTATCCAATGAGCTATGTATATAGTACACAAGGCAAACATGTAAGAAAAATAGTAAGAATTAAAAATTAACAGCCATAACATGAGACAGTTATCCAGCAAAATGATATTTTTATTATATAAAACACAAAAACGTCTTCAATTTTGTACATATCTTGTGTAGGAAAGTGAAGCTCAGCAAGTTGATTCAAGTATGTTTCTGATTTATTTACATTGCTATGACAAATTTCTTCTATTCTTTTGATTAATGAAAAATATTGGAGTCCTGCATTCAATTAGAGATAATGCACAAGAAAAAATTCATCACAGAATGTGTTAGAAGAAGAGATATGTCATACATAAGAATACATGTTTGTGTTATATACATGCATAATTCTGTGTTAGAAATATTGTTATCATGAAAAGCGTTTAATGAAAGTAAACTACCTGGACTCTTCAAAATTCGGTGTTTATGGCTGTCTGTTGATATCAGTTACATCCATTACTTATCTCACATATTCTCATCTCCATTTAAATATGACTTATATAAATTATTAAAATATTGTTTTTAGGGATGACATTGGAATGTCAAATCAAATGTCACTTCAAATCCAAATTTATTGCACTTCAAAGTGTCACTTCAAATCCAAATTTATTGCACAGCAATACCAAGAGATTACCAAAATTGACGGTATTATATTTCATGTCATCAGTGTTTTTTTCTTCATATATGCAACATAGAGCTGGCACACATTTTCTTAGAAACATGGCACATTGGAAGAGGTGAGCTGCAATAACCCCTTCCACAGGTTCTGTTCTCTCCTCTCCAGCCGGAGGAGAAGAGTCTGTAACACCAAATGAGGAGGTGTTATTGACTTAAAAAAGAATCGTGCATTCACTAAAAATGTGAAAAAAATGTTTTTGTACTCACCAGGAAATGCGAGGACATTGGACGACATGTTGACCATGACATTCAGAGAAGGTGGAGCTGGCCCTGCAAATCAAGGAGACATGGGTCTTTGATCTGAATACAAATTGTAATTGTAAAAATGTCTTATTTCTTTTAATAGAGGCTAAAAACATAACTTACGCCTGTCTGGTGGCATGCCTTCTAAAAATGTTGTGAGTGCTTCTTGAATTGAATTGAATTAATGGCTTATTTTACGTGGCTTCTTCTTGCAATTCAGGACGCACATCATTGAATATGATAGGTACTGCATTCCACCCTGCTCTTCCTGCTGCACTCAACATTCTAGGCATGAAACGTTCCATGCACACATACCTTCTGTGTATCAGTGTTTGCAATGGGCAAACAGCCAATGTTGGGTCTCCAATTGCCATCAACCAATTCATACACCTATATTATGTAATAAGTCATCTCGACAATCAAAGACGTAATGAACATCATTAAAGAAACAAAGCGACACCATGACAGAACTTATGACCATTCTTACAAAGTTTGCAACATCTTCCAAACAATAACGACTTTTTTGCAATGCGTACATCGTGATGGTTTACCACTAATTTTTTGGTTATTACAAGCGAACTGTAATTCTTCTGGTGACTAATCGTCTACCGTTGCGTAATTTGGTGGATTTAAATTACGCAATAGAATGACTGGTGAACCAATTTTGAGACGAAGATTGTGTGGCGGCATTCCTGCTAAGTCCAAAGAATTTAAATATTCAATTGGAAAATTAACGATCTGGTTTTCATCAACAATGGTGTCATTAGACTTAAAAGTCATTAGATCGCCTGGCAATAAAGTTTGTATTTGAGAGTTATTTTCATCGACATCAACATTTTTTGCCGCTAAAATTGCACGATTACTTAGCCAATTATGGTATAAGTGATTATTAAGAATATCTGGAAATACACTCTCAATTAGTTCATTTTTTCAATGAACAATAGTGCAGAAGTTGTCTGGCAATTGCTTATTTTGATGTAGTCTGATTGTACTGTTTCCAATATTCAGTAATTGATTTGAAAATACTTGTTCAATCGGATCATTATATAAATGTACTCATTATGTAAAAATATTTAGAGTCAATCGAAGTGTTTAAACGTTTTTCCATAAAAGTGATTGTTTCAAACACGCGTTAATCTCATCAGCATAAGTGAAGCGAGGATTGACAAGTATATCTACCGCAAATCACCAGATAGTAGTAAAACATCACCTTCGTAGAGTCGATTATTGCCGTTTATATCTTGCATAGTTCTGTGAAAAGTTTCAAGAGAATGTTTATGTTTCATTGTACACTCATCCCAGATAATAATTGAACCTTATTGTAACACTGCAGACATTCCGCTTGTGTTTTTAGTATTACACATTGCGTTTGGTTTACTGTGAATATCTAAAGGCAGCTTCAAAGCTGAATGCGCCGTTCATCCGGCTATATATTATGACTATTCAAGTATTTTGAAATACATCTAACCGCGATCCTTCCGTAGGATTATAATTGATTCTAAAAACTTCATTTCTCCAATGTATACTAACAATAAATTGTAATCGATAGGTTCTTAGAAAGCCAATGCAACAGAAAATGCAAAAATTATTAGTACTAGTTTATATTGATGTAGATACGTGTTATATAACTAAATATAAAAATAAAAAAATAATACAGGGTGCGGCAGCATAAGTTTCTTTTTTCAAAACTCAATAAAAACTATTGTGTGCATCGGAAAATATTTATTTATTTTTTATAATGTAGGTACATGTCTAAAGTTTTTATTTACATTGTTTTGAAGATCAAATCTGTTAGGTGACGTCCCTCATTCTCCATACATTGCGTAAACCGATATCTGGCGTTTGTCATGACTCTTGTTAGCATAGCTGGTGTTATGTTGGCAATTTCTTCTTCGATGTTGGTCTTCAAATCTTGTAGGGTTCTTGGATGGTTCACATAAACAAGGGATTTCAAAAAACCCCATAGATAAAAATCACAAGGGGACAGATCGGGAGAGCGTGCCGGCCATTCCAAATCGCCTCTAATTGAGATAAGGCGCTCTGGAATGTGTTCCCTCAAAACAGCCATCGATGCTCTTGAAGTGTGTGCTGTTGCACCGTCTTGTTGGAACCAAGTGTCCCCCAAATCCAACTC
This sequence comes from Gryllus longicercus, assembly GCA_038098605.1. Lineage (NCBI taxonomy): Eukaryota > Metazoa > Arthropoda > Insecta > Orthoptera > Gryllidae > Gryllus > Gryllus longicercus. Next base: position 84,267 of record JAZDUA010000529.1, on the reverse strand, counting down.
TTCTAGCCGTGGGAAAAAAAAATTCTGTAGCATGTTTACATACCGGTCCGAATTCACTGTCACTGTAACCTCATTTTCCTCAAAAAACCAGGGACCAATAATTCCAGCTGAGGAAATTGCACACCACACTGTGACTTTAAGTGGATGCAAAGGCCTTTGATGCAATTCTCGAGGGTTGGTGTCAGCCCAGTAGCGCATGTTTTGTTTGTTAACCGACCCACACAAATGAAAATGGGCTTCATCGCTAAAAAAAACAATAGCACCCTCGGGAACGACATCAAGAAGAAGCTCACACGCGTTCATCCGAGAATTGAAGTCACGTTCTGTAAGTTCCTGCACTATCGCCATCTTATAGGGATGAAAATGAAGATCATCACGAAGAATTCTTCTCACAGAACGATCGGATAGTCCAAGGGCAGATGCGTGTTTGCGCGCAGAACGCCGTTGTGATCGCAACATTGACGCTCTCACTGCTTCAATGTTCTCAGGTGATCTAACGGGCCGAGGGACTCCAGTTCTTCGTTTTGTCGCACTTGCAGTTTGTCTGAATGTAGTGACCCATGTAACAATTGATTTGCGATCTGGGACGGGAGCCAACGGGGCTAAATTAAAGCGATTCCGAAATGCACGCTGTGTTGCAATAACCGAACATCCGCTTGAAAAGTAGGCCTCAACGGCAAAGGCACGCTCCTCACTATTCCAACGCATGATGGCGACTGAACCGTGTCGGGACAAAACTTTACAGTACCCCCTCTTGACCGAGACCACTAGCGCTCCGCTATGACATCAACTAACTGAATGGCGCGCATTTTAAAAAAGGAAGTTATGCTGCCGCACCCTGTACTTAAAACGATGTACTTACGATTCCTAAAACAAATCTCAAAAATAGTCATGTTGCATTTGTGAAAATGTTTAGAAAGTAATATAAATATCCTAGTAACAATCCCAAACTGTTATCCAATGAGCTATATATATAGTACACAAGGCAAACATGTAAGAAAAATAGTAAGAATTAAAAATTAACAGCCATAACATGAGACAGTTATCCAGCAAAATGATCTTTTTATTAAATAAAACATAAAAACGTCTTCAATTTTGTACATATCTTGTGTAGGAAAGTGAAGGTCACAAAGTTGATTCAAGTATGTTTCTGATTTATTTACATTGCTATGCTGCCTTGCAAAACCTCACGAAACCTCACCAAACCTCACCAAAGCGCATCAAAAACAGAGTGCAATAAAATGTTTTGTCTGCTGAAAAGAAATAAAATCGCTCGTCAATATCCGTTTTTTCTCAACTATGTGAATGATTTATGGAAGAGACATCATGAATGGGCTTTGTATCACAGAAACGAAACGCATGCTCTGATACGTGTACAAATAATTTCTTAGAGGCATCTATTCGAACTCTCAAAGATAAAATTTTAGATAGGGTAAAGGCATTCATCCTTGTGCAACTCGTTTACTTTATACTCGTTCGACTCGACAAGTAATACATAAAAAAAACTTTGGACGCCGCACATGGGAGACGAAATGTGAAGAAAAAACTGATGTTTAATGTTGCTGCAAACGACGAATGGAGCAGCGACAGCAGCAATTGTTTACGCACCTCCACCAGTTCCTCCATCTCTATGGTGGAGGACATAGAAGGCATGCGGGCCGATAAGGTTACATATTACGCAAAAAAGATGGAAAGAGATTAAAACAAAAAAGCCTATTTCAAGGAAAAACTTGACATTTTAAAGAGAATAAACGATTTACTCGAGGAAAATAATAAATTATTTAAAAGACTGTTGGAGAAAAGTGAGTGTGTTTCTCCGAAAATATTAAACTATGTAAATTTAAAGTAATAAAGATTGTATTACACCATGTAATATTCTCTTCAGTTATTTTATACACAATTGTTGTATCATGGTGGCAAAGGGTCTTACTGCAATAAGTAAGTGATTTTTAGTTTCATTGCTCTTTTAACTACACAAAACATGAAGTTATGACAAAGCCCTTAACCGCTGATATACAGAATTGTGTACATGAAACCATATCAATTGTTAGATTTCATGAAAGTGTACCCTTTATTCCCTTACGAGTTTCTGAACTTCAGTGATTTTAATATTTTTGCTAGCTTCTTCGGTTACACCAGCAGTTTGCTTCAGCTTATTAGAAATCATTTATTCTGTTCAGTGATTTTTCTTATTTATAACTCACGACACCTCACGAACTCAAAACCTCACGAAACCTCACGAAACCTCACGAAACCTCACCTAACCTCACCAAACCTCACCTAACCTCACCTAACCTCACCTAACCTAACCTAACCTAACCTAACCTAACCTAACCTCACGAAACCTCGCGAAACCTCACGAAACCTCACGAAACCTCACCAAACCTCACCAAACCTCACCAACCCTCACCAAACCTCACGAAACCTCACGAAACCTCACCAAACCTCACCAAACCTCACCAAACCTCACCAAACCTTACCAAACCTGACCAAACCTCACCAAACCTCATCAAACCTCACCTAACCTAACCTAATCAAACCTAACCTAACCTCACGAAACCTCACGCCAAACGCCACCCGAGGTCACGTGACCCACGCCCTCCGAGGTCACGTGACCCACGCCCTCCGAGGTCACGTGACCCACGCCCTCCAGGTCAAGTGACCCACGCCCTCCAGGTCACGTGACCCACGCCCTCCAGGTCACGTGACCCACGCCCTCCAGGTCACGTGACCCACGCCCTCCATGTCACGTGACCCACGCCCTCCAGGTCACGTGACCCACGCCTTCCAGGTTACGTGACCCACGCCCTCCAGGTCACGTGACCCACGCCCTCCAGGTCACGTGACCCACGCCCTCCAGGTCACGTGACCCACGCCCTCCAGGTCACGTGACCCACGCCACCCGAAGTCACGTGACCCACGCCCTCCGAGGTCACGTGGCCCACGCCCTCCAGGTCACGTGACCCACGCCCTCCAGGTCACGTGACCCACGCCCTCCAGGTCACGTGACCCACGCCACCCGAAGTCACGTGACCCACGCCCTCCGAGGTCACGTGGCCCACGCCCTCCAGGTCACGTGACCCACGCCCTCCAGGTCACGTGACCCACGCCCCCAGGTCACGTGACCCACGCCCCCCAGGTCACGTGACCCACGCCCTCCAGGTCACGTGACCCACGCCCTCCAGGTCACGTGACCCACGCCATCCGAGGTCACGTGACCCACGCCGTCCGAGGTCACGTGAACCACGCTCTCCGAGGTCACGTGACCCACGCTCTCCGAGGTCACGTGACCCACGCCATCCGAGGTCACGTGACCCACGCCATCCGAGGTCACGTGACCCACGCCATCCGAGGTCACGTGACCCACACCGTCCGACGTTAATTCGATCTTGTCTGTCTATTCGTCCGTCAGTGGTCAGCATCTACACCGTTCAGACGATTTTCTGCAAAATAGACATTCCCCAATCGAACTGAACGAACCGAAGGCCCTGCGAATTTGAAATGGATATTTTGATATTTTGGGGTACTTTATATGAAGCCTTAACATTTTCAAAATTACTTCAAAAACGGTTCCAATTTTTTTTTATTAAACTTAGTCATCAGATGTCATAAAGGATTATTACAAATGACTTAGGTTTCAATTTCGTTTAGCTCTGAATTGCTAAAGTTCGATGTAATGCAAGAAAGTATGCGTTGTTTAGCACCACTTGCTTGTTGTGAATGAAAAACAAATGCAGGTTCTCAATTAGGAGAGATGGCACTCTTTCTGCCGAACGCCACTCCTGGTCGCAGAGAGAGAGAGGGGTGAGATGAGGAGGGAGGGGAGAGAGAGACAGAGAGAGAGAGAGAGAGAGAGAGAGAGAGAGAGAGAGAGTTCTTTACCGATAATACCAAAATATACAATTCAAATATCAAAATGTAAATTCTATAACAATATTATCAAAAAAGTTGCTGTTCCATAATATGTGAGCTTCACATATTCAATGACGGTCGTCATGCTTGGAACCGTTCTCTCTCATGACGTCAGCTGGGCAACGCCCTATAAGCCACAGGAATGGACAAAATAATGCACAACTTCTCAAATATGACGTCATGATGCTACATTGAAGACTAATGCAGATTATAAATCAATGTTAGCAAGAATTCAAAATTCCAGATCAATGCAAGACGGCATTAGTAGTTTCTTAGTTTAAAAAAGATGACGGAAGGAAATGTAAAAATTACAGGAAATGGCCATCTAAATGTAAAGTACAATCAATACGACCGAATAGTGAGCAAGATAGGTTCTAAAGACAATAACTGAAGCACTACTAGAAGAACAAAGCGGCTTTAGGAAGGGAAGGTCGACCACAGAGAATGTCCTCATGTTACAAGTATTAGATAAGAGGAGAGAATATAACTTGACTCTCGAAGGGTTTATAGACTTTGAAGACGAATTTGATTAGTTCACAACGAAAAACTTTGCGGAGAATATTAAAAAAGCAAGGCTACCTTATACATCTGAGAAAAGTGGTGGAGAGTGTATATGCAGAAAGTTGTTTTAAATTACGGATCAAAAAACTCAGTAGAAATCTTAATAAATAGAGGAGTTATACAAGGATGCCCGATGTCGCCAACTTCTTCCAATGTAATAATTATGTGCGTCGTCATTCGGTGGCTAAGCCATCGAAAGCTATTTTAATAAATAATATTGTTGGCCATGACGACGCATATAATTATTTCATTGGAAATGCCAACGAAATCTCACCACAATACCTATATTCTTTCAATGTATTCGTTAACATCATCCAAAAACGGAAACAAGATAATAACGCAGATATAAAATGAACCGAGTAAATTATTTTAAATATTTTATTATATGCAGTTAATACTATAATAATAATAATAATAATAATAATAATAATAATAATAATAATAATAATAATAATAATAATAATAATAATAATAATAATAATAATAATAATAATCGAGACAGAAAATAAGTTAAAACGTTTTACTCAACGTCTCCATAATATATGTAATAAATGTCACATTCAGATATGAAGAGAGAAGACAAAAGTAATGGCATTTTGGGGGAATTCACCAGTTAGATCCACGATGGTAGTTGAAAACAAAATTTTAGAACAAACCTCCTTTGTTTATTTAGGATGTATAATAACTGATGACCTCGGTGGCCCGTTGGTTAGTGAGGTCGCTTTCCACGGCGCAACCACGGGTTCGGTTCCCGGCCGGGGTAGAATTATAACTGTGCTCTTTCCTTACTGATGTTCCAGTATCGTTTATGTGCGACGACGATAAGGCACAACCTCAAGTTATGAAGACCAGTACGTATATACGGTGGAGGGATGTCTTCGTGCCACTTACACCATGGCCGAGAGGCTGGGCCACCACTGGTCGGTCAAGGCCCGTATCGAGATGTCCAACCAAAGATAAGGACAGTTTAACAACTGACCAGAAAGATATAGACAACGAAAACAAACTTTCGAGGGTCTAAAAATTAGGCAGAACCATTCACAACAACATAAAAGATAAAATGAGGCAAGAAACTCGAATAAACATGTACAAAACCAATGCAATTACCATGCTGCTCTATGGTTGCGAATGCTGGAACACTTGAAAGGATAGAGCGTGATTCGCGTGATTGCTCTCTCGTATTTATTTAATACAAATTATTTACACTTACCTGACAGACAGAGATGGATCAAGGCATCAAATGATATCACTGCAATCTCTCTAACCGGAAGATCCTAGATTCGAGTCCCGACGGTAGCAGGATTTTCGACACTAACTTGTTAGCTAGGTCGAAGTTAGTCGCTGGCTAGAGGAAAATTATGCTCTGATCGATAGTTTTCTATGGTTTCTCCGATCAACACCAGGCGAATGCCGGAACAGTATTCTAAACAAACTGACCACGGACCGCGCGCGATCTCTCCCCCCTTACACACACTCTACCACACATGTCGGGAGACCTGTCAGGAGCTAAAAGCTTGTCTCGCTTGAGCGGTGCCCCGTTGGTGGGAGATACCTGGTTGGGGAAAACCCCGCTAGCCGACGGTTGGTCGGCGCCGGATCTCGCCTTACAGTGGGGAAAAGATCACCTCCCGAGCAGGGCGCTTTTTATGCAGGATATTTAATTTATTACTTCTTCTTTGACATAAAACATATCGATCACATTTATTTGTAATTGCCCAGTCGCTCTTCTAATTTCGTATCATCCCTTTAAATATCATGGAATAAACAAGAAGAGCGTTTAATAAAACTTTATGTCAACTTTAAGTGTAGTGTTGTTCTGTTAATTTAATATGTAATATAATAAATGGCCAGCGAGAAACATTACAAGTGAAAAGTGAAAAACAGCATATAAAAACTGTATGTGCTTATGAAGCATCACTAGATCACATTCTAGAAATGAAAATAGGGATATAACAGCGTCTGGAGAGCCAGGACTGGAGGAGTCCCCAAATTCTCTCGCCGTTATTACTCTGCGAGTTACCTAACAACTACAGCTCAAATTGTCGATTGCGCTCCTTTCGACAAAATCGAAGTATGTAAGAGGTACGTGTTTTGCATATACTAAATGCGTTAAATTGCACGTTGCAATAGTGCAGAATTTGGATTTCATTGGTTTAAAATGTTCTCCAACTTCTATTATAACAATTTCTACATCATTTTCTGGTGAATTCTTCTAATTGGGAATGGACTTCATGAATCTTGTATTCCCTGACCTCGCAGATCGTTAATCCGATTGTCTTCTAGAAGCAAATTCCCAAGAAATACTGACGCATTTCTTCGTCACAGTTCAAGTGAAATACTGCAATATCTTTCATTTGTTACATCTCTAAAAACAAATAGGTTTTTCCATTACGCATTTTTTCAATTCAGACAATAAACCCGCGGGGCCCACATCAATTGTAGCATGGGAATTTTAAACGTGATCAGAAGTAAACAAGATCAGTAATGTCAACTCCAGACAGGTAGTTGGATAATACTATGTCACTTTTTAGATCAGAATTCTAGAGATCGGATGCCATTTCCAGTCGTTTCCGTGGTCACCTCTGACTAATTATTCCAAACTAAAGCTCGAACAGCGGACCACGCCCCACGCGGGATCCTTCATTGCTCATTTTGATCCCATCTCTAAAGTGGCGAATATTAGCGTGGGGGCAAGGGGGGACATGCCTTCATTATGATTCATTTCCAAAGTGAAGAGCATAAACGTGCGCACAAGGGGGGAGGGCGTGTCCTCATTATGACCCCGTTCAAAATTGACGAACATAAACCTGCGCACAAGGGAGGAGGACATGCCCCCATTTTGACCCCATCTTTTAACTTGCGCACGGTGGGGGGGGATACCCCACTCCCCCAGTATTCTGCAAGGAGCCTCGTAGCCTAGTAATAACACATTTTATTTTCATTCTTGACAAGAATAATATAGAGATCATTAATTACTGTAGCCCATACGGTTCTAAGTGAAACGTCTAAATTTTCAAATTTTATATCGCTAGACAATAATGCAATAAATAGGTTCAGCAGCAATTAACGGTGATTTGTGACCATCTGTCATCACTAAACAATTTTAACTTTCTGATTGGATATATTTTAATAAATAAAATTATTTTTTGTTTATTTATAATGTTTTAATTTTTTGCAAAAATAGTATACATTTGCCAAAAATTGCAAAATAATTGCACATTTTGAATGTATTTTATATTAAGTAATTAATGTTTACGTCTGAATCCGTGTTACTTCAAATTCTATGTAGATACTCGTAATTTGCAAAATGTATTAAGTTAAATTTGTTCGTGTTAAATTTAATTCCTAAAAATACATACCTTTTCACATAGCGCACGTTTTGGCAGCGAGTTATTTTACGGTCTTTGTAAAATTATAATCAATGAATACAAAAAATGCGGAGTGCTGTGTATGGAAAATTGTTAATTTTTCCCAAAACTATGCGAAATTAGGAAATTGTACATTACGCTCCTTGTAGTGTAACGGAGAAAAACTTGAAAAAAACTTTGAATCTATCCCTGAGAAATGGTCAATTCACATTCGATCCACCCCGTAGGAAGCGTTGAAAATGCATCAAAAGCCTTCCACCCACCGAAAACAGCTAAAATGTATGAATCTCTAAATATGCGGCTAAATCCGAGTCGATCTCTCCTACAACTGCCCAATTGTATGAATACATTTTAAAAATACACTGAAAATCGTTGTTCGATGTAAAAAGTTGTAAAATGATAAGTAACATAAAAGTTTAATGGGAAAGGGATCCTGACAATGGTTGCCACCCCCTCCCTTCACCTCGGTTGTTTTAGACTGTGCGTACCTATGGCTAGCAGCCGATTTACCATTTTCGAAGCCCCAAGCTGAAATATTTTTGAGACCCTCCTTTTTACTGTCAACAATAACATTTTTGAGATTAGAGATTTTAACATTTTTATTCAAAATTAATTAAAAAAATGAAAACATGCCTTCAAATAATAATTTTATTCCCATTTCATTTTTTTTTAGAAAAATATAAGAAACGGCTAATTGAATAACTATACTAATTATAAATTTGTATATTTTCATATTTTTTAGCAAATTTTCAATTTTGTTTCATAATTTTTTAGCCTCTTGCACTCTGAGGTCCCACGAAGTAGCATATTTAGCTTAACAATAAATCTGCCTATGGCAATGCCCCATTCTCACATGGAACACCGCCTTGACCCAAAAATGCTGCGACAAGCTTCGGATATTCTAGGTGCAGCTAACCTTCAAACAGTGTAGCTCAAACTGACTCGACCCACCATTTCGCGTGTTAAGATTATCTAAAATATGTAATAATCAGTAACCATGGTTACTGTACCAGTGGGCCGTCCCTATATCAGATCTGCCAATTCACTAGCGTTGAGCGTGATACGTATCACACGCTCTTACGCTCTTACGCTCTTACTCGAGCTGAAATGTCGCGCATTTTATCCTTTAAAGATATTAAGGTTTTGTTTTGAAGTTCACTTCATTTTCACTCCTTTTTATTGAGTAATTGCATTATAACCAGGGGGCGGATTTTAATGAAATGCCAGTTTTTTTCTTTTCACTTCTAGAACAATGCAATTTAGTTCAGAAAATAATTTTGTGTTCTGGCAAAAGGAAATTACCCTTTTCTGTGTCCTTTTTTTTTCTTTTTTTCAATTTTCGTCAATTTCGACTAATAAGTCATTTTTTACCTTTTTAAGTCATTTTAATGATTTTTTCTCTGATTTCAACGATTTTAATATATTAATTATAATGGTACTTGCTTCAAGCAATATTTACGAGATGCAACAATTGCTCACTACAGAATTCTACGCAGTAGATTCTATTTCTTCGCTCATATATAGTAATGTCAGCCGTTGTGATTACTATGTAATCTAAGATTCCTGTGACGACTATCGGCACCATTGTCAGTTCGGCCGAATTCGTGATACATCAAGGCAGAGATTTTATTGTAAAGAACCGTGCAAACCAAAAGTTTGCAAGCCAAGTTAAGTTGAATAAAAGGTAGAAATCTCGATTACATCAGTAACATTTCCAACACCTTGAATTGTTCATCTTAAGTGGTTTTAAAAAAACCTCATTTTTCTTTGTTTTTAGGGCATTTTAAAAAAACATTTCAAGGTCATTTTATTGATCGTTTTTGTCGATGTTTTAGGTCATCAAAATCCTCCCCCTACATATAACGCTCTTGGTGTATAAATAACGTTTCCCGCCCCTGGTAGCGTTAAAAAAGTGGTGACCCTTAGCCGCTCGGCGTCCGCATGATGCAAAGGCGCAGCAGCGCCGGTCGCTGAGGCCATCCGGCCGCGGGGGTCCCCGCCGCGGCGCCAGATTCTCGGAAGCAGCTCGCCGCGCCGCGCCGCACCGCATCGGGGGCTTCCCGAGAGGTGTCGGTTGCACACCGCGACAGCAGTGAGCCCTGATATAAGGCAGGCCTGGGGCAGCGACCTGGAGCACACCGCACCCGCCAGGAGCATCGTCCGTGCACCCGCGTGTACACGCCGCCGCCAGGCCAGGTGAGTGGATGGCACGCCGCCTCCCTGCGCGGAGACTGGCGGAACCAGGGGGAGGCCATGGGCGCCATGGCCCCCTCCAAAAGTCCAAGGATTTTCGTTTCCCTTCCTTAATTGGCAAAATTTATTTAAATATTTATGATCGAAATATTTAATTATTTAAACAATAATAGTGTATAGTATCATATCTAACAGTACATGAACAATATAAAATACAGTAGCAAATCTGTTTATTATTTAATAACAATCTACGGTGGGCCTCTCCAAAATGATCAGATGGATCCAACCCTGGACGGTGAGCGAAGGTTGGCGCAGACACAACTTACGGCGAACGACCTTCAAAGGCGGCAGCTAATAAGTAAATACATAACATTGACAAACACAAACATTGACGACCAGGTCCGGGTTTTCATTTTAAGCAAAAACAAAAAACTAGCCCCCTAATAATTCTGAAATATTTAATGTCTCTAATCACGATGAGCATGAAAATGTATTTGAAATTTTTAAAATTATTATTAGAATAATGAAAGCAAAACACATGTATATACAGATGTAATTTTAAATATGCTTGGTCTATATTGTTGTACGCCAGTTTAACTTTCTCACCATACTAAGTACATATGCAGAAAAAAGAAAGCGGTAATCGTGAAAGTTGTAATCGTGTGGCGAAAATGGCAGATTTTTCAACTGAAAATCTCATATTGTCGGGTACTAGTAAAGAAAAAGTGGATAAATTATGTTCATGTAAGTAGTAAGTTACTTCAGTCACAGGTAGTGTTACCCGAAACCTCGTTTTGTAGGTCCTTAATACCCCAAAATCAACTGATGGTAAAACCGTCCGCCTGTGGCTGCTGCCTAAACCGTTTTCTTCGAAATTGATATTCTCCCATCGACCTGGACGAATTCAAAGCTGTGCGAATTTGAAACGGATGTTTCGATTTCAGGGAATACATTATATAAAGCCTCAACATTTTCTAAATTTTCTCAATCGCGGCCTGAATATTTTTATTAAACATTGTTCTCGCACAGCGTAAAGGACGCTTTAAAAATGGCGCATCGCATTTTCGTTGAAATCACATTATTTTCGAAAATTACAAATGATCAAAATTTTTTACGCATCTTCCTACAATTACATTAATGAATATAGATTTTCCTTAATAAAATGTGTTCAAAGACAGATCTTGCATTAAGTTTATTTACAAATTTTCTAAAATATGAGTAGGTTTTGCATACTTTTGCGAGAAATATACGCAATTTTTAAACAATTTTCTCAAAATCGGCTCTAATTTTTTTCTTGAATTTCGTCCTTGGATGGAAGAAAAGACGATAGTGGAAGTGGTTCTGGACCCATTTTTGGCAAACTATCTTCATTATCGAAAATTGCAAAAGTATAATATTGGTAAAAGAGATTTTCTACAAATTAGATCTTTAAAAAGTTTCAAATTCAAAACGAGTAGTTTTCACTTAATTAATTTCTGAATTTAAAGAAATTATATAACTATAATGTTTTAATAAATAATATTTTAAGAAACAATGGATATGTATATATATATATATATATATATATATATATATATATATATATATATATATATATATCAAAAACTGCTCCAAAGTGTTTCTTAAAATATTTGTTCATGAATGGTGAAAAGGACGGTTAATAAAGTTTTGAAAATTGCGAAGGTAGAAATAATGTAAAAGTGAATTAGTTTTATCAAGTCTTTTTTTTTTCTTTTTGTATGGTCAATATTTTAGGAGTGAGCATTATTTCCACTGTGGCGTCGTCGGGTGCGAGTACAACACAGAAACGGAGTTGTTCTGTACAGATTTATTGACAAGTTTTATACACTATCTACACTTATCGGAACCTAGCGCTGCACTCCCACCACTGCACATCCCTGAGGCATACCCGCCTCAGTCTGAGGCAGACTTCAGAGGCTTGGCGCCGCTCCTGGTCTCTCGTCCCGTGGCAACCGCCACACCTCGCAGCCGAAGCTCGCGATAACCCCTGGCGGGAGAAAAGTGCCTTCCGCGCCGCGATTCCGTTGGAAAACGAATGACTACGGCTGGTTACTCCCCAGCTGCCTCGCGAGGGGTCATGTGACAGATCTCCCATGCCGGCGGCGTCCTCTCATTCTGAAACGTGGGCCTGTTTGCCATTTGGAGCCCAGCTGCCCCGCGGCCCATGTTAAATTTTCAATTTAGTGACCCATTATCTCATAAACTGTTGGAGATTCCGATCTCAAATTTTTACTGTTCATTATGTGTACTATTGTTGTTGTACTGATCTACATTGAAAAGAATTACTTGGCAGGAAACTTTTTTTTTTCTCGGACCTACATTTTTTCATATGTTTATTTATAAAATTGAAACAGATTATGCTGATTTACCAAAAGTAGATCCCCAGCTTCACATTGTCTATTAAAGTAACCTGTAAAGGTTTCAACTATAATGGGGTTAATAGTTTATGAGAAAAATGGACATTTATTACGATAAACTTTGTTTTGAGAAAAACCGTCTTAACGTTTTTACTAGGAATCCTCCACCATACGTACATTTGTTATGTTACTGTATTCAAAAACAACCTGCTCTTTATTGGGAATTATGATCTTTATTAATAACATCTGGAACCTGTTTTATCTTCTTTTTCTGGCTTTTTGGTGTCATTTTCTCAGCTGAGATCTCTGATGTTTGGGTGGCGGAGCTTAACTGTATCACTTGTAGAGTTAAGATTTTCGTTACTAAACGTATTTTCCGCATTGCAACCACAGCCTTCCAGAAAAACACAGACTTCTAGAGTAAATAGTTTCAGAACTATGATTGTGTAGAAATACGGAACTACTGAAATGTCAGTCAGTGTGCTGATGCACATTCAAAACACACAAAAATAATAATAATAATAATAATAATAATAATAATAATAATAATAATAATAATAATAATAATAATAATAATAATAATAATAATAATAATAATAAACTGTTCATGAACTGATATATCAAAATGATCAGAAAAGTCTTGAGATTGTTTTAAGATCAAAAACAAAATTCGATATTTTTCTCATTTTTCAGATCTCGTCTAAAAAAGCAAAAATATAAAGTATATATTACAAAATGTTCTTCAATATATTAATGACCCCCATCAAACGGGAGTACTGACAAGCACGCGGTTAATGCGCTTTATTATTATTAATCCAAGACAACCACCCACTTTTGCCACAAAAGAAGATAGGCATCGGTTGTGATATTCTCGAACAGAGTCGCAAGGGTGATAGGAAACGCTTTTACTTGGCTTTAAATTTTGTCTTATTTTCGTTTGCAATTTCGTAAACTTAGAGTGAAGCTCATTATCTCCATAGGTTGCAACCGGTAACTTCCCACAGTCACTGATTTTTCCTTTCTCACATTTACTTCGTAAGAATTGATTTTGAAATTGCGTACCTGTCGGGACTAAAACTGAGACATAATCGCAATGTGTTTTTCCAACTCCTACGTAGTGCGTTGAAGTTCACCAATTTCGTCCACAGCTTTTTCATGCCCTTATCGCTCTTTTCATCCCTTTATCGAAGTTCAAGGGCCACTTTGTTCGAAGCAACCTACATTAAAACTTCTAAATATGAATTCTCACTCATGAAAAATGTTTAGGTGCATCCCTAGAAAGGTACGGTGATCACAAATACATCCATGTCCGAGGCGGGATTCGAACACGCGATCATTCGATCCGAGATCGCCCCGACACTACTGCCTTAGTGATCTCGGTTACCCGGATAGGCAAAATAATTAATTATCGTCATTTAATTATCTTAAACTATAAAATACAACTTTTTAACATAGAACACTTGAATTATTGAAGAAGATGCGAATATAAAATACCGACAAATCATTTTACGCATATATTTTACCTACTTTTCATTAAAAAATGCCTTGCAGAGTTGCTTGTTTAGGATCACGTATCTCCGTTAGTTTCAAGTATCTTTGGCCATTCACTTACTCGCGAAACACACTTTCCGCCCCCGCTCCTCTCCCCAACCAATGTTAACCATCTAGACCAAACAAACCAAAAATAAGCCAACAAGACCTGAAAATCTCATCCTTCATTCTCATTCTGAGAGTAGGGCTAAAAAATACCAAATTCACGCGTTGTTACTTCATACAGACTCTTATTAAAATTATCTGTTAACGGCTTTAAATATAAATATCTCTCTCCCCTTCTCTCTCTCTCTCTCTCTCTCTCTCTCTTTCTCTCTTTATCTATCTCTATTTATCTCTTTCTCTCTCTCTCTCTCTTTCTCTCTTTATCTATCTCTATTTATCTCTTTCTCTCTCTCTTTATCTATCTCTATCTCTATCTATCTCTTTCTCTCTCTCCTTCGCTCTCTTTGTCGCTCTCTCTTTCTCTCTCTTTCTTTATGTCTTTTTCTCTTTCTCTCCCTCTCTTTCTCTCTCTCTATTCCGCTATAATTCGTTCAATATTTAAGTTTTCTAATGGCTCGGTATTTGAAAGAAAAGGTGAAGCTTAAATGCGAAGCATTGTGTGAAATGTGAAGAGTGCTTTAATGAGAAGACGCGTCGAAACTAGGATCTAGAATAAATTCTATTCCAAAACATTTTTACGTCAAATAAGTCACTGCATTACTTTAACATGTATCTTTTTCAATAGGACATCTATCAAGCATCTGAAGTTCACTGAGAGCAGTGCTTAAATTTAAAATGAGCATTCGACGAAGATTGTTACTTCCTCTTCTAGCGATAGCGTCTCTGGCATGTATTGCAGGTAGTATTTTCATATTATACTAATAGCCTTTATCATGGAAACAAAATAAATATTCAATATAAAAATATGAAGGGTAACATCAATAATAAAAATGAAATATGTTAGTTAATATCATTTTAATTACAAAATTTTCACAACAATAAATTTCAATAAAATATTGCCGCATTATCGTAGCTTTAGTCCTACCCAAACTAAATAAATGTTTTTTTTACTGAATTGAATAATTTGAATTGTATTTTATCCGTCTCGTTTTTAAAGAATGTATTTATCTTTCACACATAATTTCACGTTGATCCACGTTGTAATGGATACACTAGTTCTAATGTGCATCAACAATGTGGAAGATAAGCTGTTCAGATTCCAATGTCACTGACATCTACGCTACATTGTGAAATACCCCTATCTGCAGAGAAAAAATGTCCTTACTTTTTTTTGACAGCGGGGCAGTGTCGGGACTCTACGTGCGGGCCCAACGCCAAATGTGCCAGTACGGGCCGCCAGTGTGTGTGTAGTCCGGGTTATTATGGTCGGCCTCCTTTCAAGCAATGCCGCCTAGAAAGTGATCCAGAATGTATCAGTAAGTATGCGTCAGCCCTCTGGGCCAGTTGGATCAATGCACCACCACAATAACACCGATTAGACGTTCCAGGAAAGACTGTAGCGGGATAAAGAAGATGCGGGGGGTAAAAATGCCAAAAGCGTAATTCAATTTTGAATAGAGAGCATGTTTAATGTTATTTTGAAATTTATTTTCCCTCAGCCTCAATATTTTGCAAAATATCGGAAAAAATACAAATTTTCTATTTTTTCTTTTATTCATATCAATACTTGAAAATAACATTCTGAAAAAATTATGAGACATTGTTGACAGCGATATATAGCTTGAAATTATTTTTTTTTTTAATTATTAAATTATTAGTCAATACTTTTCTGTTTTATTTGTGAGGGGACACTCCAAAACATTCCTACAAACCAGGTGTTCTTTTCTAATGAGTTTTTCAGAATTTTCTTATTGCTGCACCATATTGAAAAAATAAATAACTCTTTTCTTTGTCATTTATACGCATATAACGCATCATAAGTTAATCGCTCATCTACAGAAAACTACTTTTCAAGGCAAAAATCTAATCATATTACGAATAATTTTTGGCGCCATATTCAAATTTTCAAAAATAAAAAAATTTAAAAACAATCATTTTTATCATGTTTTTGTAACCTGCTTTTATGTGGCAAAAAAATTTAAAAGTTATTTAAATAGAAAGCATCCATATAACATTGAAACAAGAATGCACTTTAAGGTATCAAAATGTGAGTTGTGGCTTGCGATAGGTACGTAAGGATAAGCACACAATTAAGTACTTGATTGTTTTCAAACACATTCACTGCAGGTATATGTTAGGGACCTTTGTTTTTTCATATCAAAGATTTTTTTAAATTTCATTGGAATCAATTTAAAATTCTTACAATGAATTCAACAGTATATGTATAGCTTTAATTGAAAAAGTACTTCAGACGCTATTACGCAATGCATTATTTTTCTGGATTGCATGTGAGGGAAAGTGAGAAGTTTGAAAATTTAAATGAGTCCCTTTTTTTTTACTGCTAATTAGGATTTTGCGGGGGGGGGGGAAATGTTCAGAAAGTACATAATCACAAATTGAAAATTGCTTTGCATTGAAAAACATAATCATCCTTTTCTGAGAACAGGCACATTATTAGGGAAATATTTTTGTTCAGCCTCCACCCATTACAACACTATCATAAAAATTTCGATCACAGTTATTTCTCCATATTAATTTAATGGTTGAAATAATTTTTATAGTACTTCAAATGAAATTATACCATTAAAAATATTTATAAAAAGTAGACTCACCTTTGCTAATTGGGCACTTGTACACTTAAAATACCATCTAAATTACCAATATAAGCTGTGGTGCAAGCAAGATTTCCTGGGGGCAAGGGGAGCTACAGGTGTAATGCTCAGTTGACTTGATGTTTTCTTTGAAAGAATATGCATTTAGGCTTAATTTGAAAGTAACTTTAATAGGTTTATTTTTACTTACTTACAATGTATGCAATTGAGATAATGAATAAATTACATTTTCGTTGAAAATTAGTCTAAACTGTAATTGTCAATAGGTACTTTCCATATATTAAGTAACCCAAATTTGGAGTATTTCGAATATCCCCTCTCCCTCTGTAACGTGTGATTGAACACCCCCATAATGATTACTCAATGTTTGCGACAACTCCCACCCCCTAAGTAAATGCAAAAAGGGAAAATACATTATAGTTCAGTAAAAAAAAGTATTTATTTAACTCATTCAGTAAAAACTTCCAATAACTTACAATAATTTTGTTTTAAAACAAATTAATTAGATAATATTTTCATGTTGTAGTGTGACAAAAAAAGGAAGTATTTCAACAAATGTTAAAAAATGTAAAAATAGTTAATATTACAGAACACTATGGAATACCCCCTATCTCTACGTAACAAAGTGTAATTTTAATGCAAATTCAACACTTATTAAAATTAAATAAACAGTAGTCAAAAATTCCTAAAGTTATGATAGCTGGAAATAATTTGTTTTGAGGGCTTTATAGTTTTATTGCATTAAAAGGATCAACTAATTTGCATTTTGACCACCAAAATAATACTTACATGAACATTGAAATTTCACACTGGGAAAGACAATTGCTGATCAATCAACTCTTTCAAGTACCTAGTCTCATTTTCTAGTCACATAAAGGAAGATAAAACTTTCAAATTTCAATTTGGGTTCTAGAATCCTTGTAAATTCTTAAGAAAACAACAATTTTTCAGTAATCATTCAAAATTTTTGTGAAAGATATTGATATTGTTTGGCACCCAAAATCATGAAACCAAATTGATTGATTTCTTGTAAACACCTTCATTAGTAACAGTTTAGCTAATCAAAGCACTTAATTATGCAATGCTGAAGATGGGGGAAGGGGTCTGTGGCAGCGTAACTCTGTGTTACATAGGGGTAGGGAGTATTAGTTAATTGTAAGATTACAAAGAAAATATTTAAAACTGATAACAAGTATATTCTAGAATCCATTTAAATTGGTGCAGTAGAAACACGCACTTGCATCATCCATGATGGTGCGCCTGTGCACATCTTGTGGCGATGGTGATGGTGTGTGCATTTCTCGCCCAAGCATTCTTCCTTCACCCACAACTTGCCCCAATCTTATTGTAAGGTGCACCAAGGATCGCCAACTAATATCAATAATAATATCATTTTATCATCAATTTTAATATTCAACACAAGTAAAATAAATCCAAATTGGTTTTACTGTGCTATAATTTATCTTCACTTGCATTTACAAAGGGGCAAGGGTCGCAAGCGTTACATAAATTTTTAGGGGGGATTCAAGTGTGCATTAGGGGTGTGTTACAAGGGGGTGAGTGGGTATTGAAATTACGCATTTTGAAATACGATTATTGAAAATGGTTATTGGAAATAAGCAAATTTGCATTACGTAATTTAAGGATGACCCCAAAGTAACTTTTATTTCATAATTATTTCTTCCAATGATAATATTAAATAAGGAAAACATAAGTACAAAATAATTCAGTAAGTGGAGGGCAATTTGCCCAGAAATCTTGTGAAGCTGCTTAATTCTTACTCATAATCTCATTTTCAGATGATGTGGGGTGTCCGGACAACCAAGCATGCCGTGATCGCTTATGTTTAAGTCCTTGTGGTTGGACATGCTCTCCAGATCATAGGTGTATCGTACAGAACCACAAGGCTAAATGTGGACCTAGCATCTACCCCACTGCAGCACCTAGACCAGTGGCATAGTTATCTGCAGGCTGAACGCAGATATATTTCCTAGAGTTCCAAACATTATGAACCAAGAAATGAAGTTATCAACACAAAAGTATGGATTGAATGTATATATTTATTAAATGAAGACGATGATGTTTTAAATGCAAAACTCAGATTGAAATGCTTCATTTAATTAATGAAGTAGCAAATTAATGTGAATTTTAAAAATTTCTTTGGAAATATTAAAAATATATTTGCGTTATCTAATACTAGAAAATTGGAATTGATTTTATTGAAAACCTTTATGAAACAACACAGAAGAAAAAAACCAAAAAGAACAATAAAATACTTATATTTTTTAAGAAAGAGCTTGTGTCTGATCTTTTTATTGTTAACCTTCACGTTTTGAATTACATATTCCTATTATTTCTGATTATAGAGATATTATGGGATAAAAAGTGAAAGTTTATTTGACAAACACAAACAAATTCATACTACATGAAAAATTTATAATAAGCATTTGAAGGAAAATTCTTTGCTAATTCTAAATTTCCAATTGTATTAAGGTTTATTATTATTATTTTAATAATAAATGTGGATTTATTATCACTTAAAGTAATAGAAGTGGATCCTTTAGAAAAGAAACAAAACTTGAGAAAACATATAATAAAAATTAGGATCAAATGTATATTTTACCTTATAAAAAAAATTAAAGTAATTGTGAGCAGAAACAAATCAGAAATTTCTCAAACAAAAGTAATGAAAGTAAGAAATTATGGAATTAGTTATGAACAGTGCCACTTGGTGCTCTCAACCATAAGAGATTTTGAATAATTTATGATTCTAAACGAAATTCTAAGAGGCTTCTGCAAATGTCATGGAGTGTCTCATTTGCTTTCATTACAATGTGTATCTTCCCATCTAATGGAAATCAACATGGAATGGGAATGTATTCTTCAACTTTCTCGCCTACTAAGTACTTATTAAGTAGTTATCTCACCTCCTTTATCAGTTCATGATGTTATATCATGGTTATCATAACTTATAAATACATGTGCTATTTTGATATTTTATAGTATAAGGAGAGAATAGTTATTTATTATACTGTGTATATATTATAACATATGGATAATAATGAACAGTCTTTTAGCCTTAATTCTTAAATTTGACCTCATGTGGGGAACATCGCTGGGACCTGAACCCTAGAACCTCAGTCAGAGGTGCAACAGTGACATCAATCAATGCCCTGAGCCACTTAAGCTGGTGAATTTTTGATGGAATATCAATGTTTCCTGTGTTTATTAGTCTCTGAATAGAGATTCATTTCTTGATTGTAGATTTTAGTAAGTTTCAAAATATCAGAATTATCTTGATCAACTTCACAGTCACTTTATCAGAAAAATATAAAGCCTGTTATTAGTTACAAAATTACAATACTTCTAATGAAATCCTTTCTATTAATATTACTCTCAACAATCTTCCTTCATCAAATAGCCTCATGCACAATATTCATTTCACAGCACCCAATATTAATTTCCTGTCATGCCTTATGACACTTCAGAGAAATAAACTTCAGTTTCCAAACCCAACCAATTATTCATCAAATTTCTGAGGGGAAAATGCTAAGGCTTCTCAAACTTTACGTAGTACTGTCTGCACTCATTAATAAATATGTTCCTCAAAATTCACAATTTTGAAGAACAAATGGAGGACACAATTGGGTACATATCAATTCCTAAACAAATTTAGATCCAAGCATTAAAGTGCATGATACTTTGTGATGGAAAACAAAGAGGACAAAGACTGACATTTTTTCATGATTCTTTGCCAATGGGCACCATAGTGACATATATCAAATAAATCTCTTGTAATATTGTAGAAGTGCAGAAAATCTTCGCACTGAAAACTCATGGTGGTAAAGAATGGAACAGACTTTCTCATACTAGTTAGTTTTCTGATTTCTTTGATCTGTGTTACCTTCTCAGCTTCACCCTGTTCCTAGCTGCTATCTACCTCCGCACAAAGTAAATTTTTTCACATTTGCTCAATTTTTCAGGACCCTAATGGTAGAAACATGACATGACTTTAAGAATATTATAGAAGAGTAAAACCTTGTCCTTAGTGGAAATTTCATTGAAATATTTGGAGCTCTTTTGAGGCACTGTCATTTATGAGCATCTATAACTGCAAAATTTGAAACTCTCTTTTTCCAAGAAAACTTTTGAGTTTTGGAGAAAGTTCATTGGAAATCATTTGAAGCACTTTTTCTAACAAATGCAATAAAATATACAAATCATTGGTAATATAAATATTAATGGCGTGAGAAATATCTCAAAACAAGTACATTTGTGAAATTTTTGAAGAAACAATAAAATACATCAGAGTGGCATTGATATCATGTTGTTTAATTTATTTAGCACTATCAGTTCAAAAAAGAAAAAAAAAATAATAAAAAATTTGTAGCCGTTTTGAAGAAATGGCACTTAGCATGTCTGAAATGTGAAAATTCTTGCTCATTTTACAGAAAATTTTTGAGATTCCAAGAAACCTCATAAAATGTAAGCACATGTACTCATACATTCAATTACATATACAAATCACTGATAATATTAGTATTAACAATGTGAGAGATATCTAAAAAATTACATTTGTGTAATTTTTGAAAAATCAAAAGAATACATCAAAATGTTGTACTAAAATTGAATAAAACTCTGTTTTTCCCCCACGGAATAGGGTTGGAAATGGTGATGGAGCAATTTGGTGGAATGCAGAGGAAATGGGAGTACCTCGAGATGCAAAATATTGTAGCAAACGTCTAGCACTATCCCTACCAAAAGTGTACCAAAAAATTTTGAGTCATTTTTGTGAAATCCTTATTTTTGGTTTTCTTGCCTATATTTCACTCAAAATTGTTCTAAAACTTATAATTTAAAAAAAAGTGCATAACAATAATGAAAAAACTAAGCGTAATTCTCACTATCCTTACAAGAAATTGACAAAAACAAATTGCAGCTATGAGAAATTTTTGAAAATTACCCAGGAGCTTCTTAGTAAGACCCCCAAAATTCACAGAATGCTTTTCAAAATTGCAGAGCTCATGAGAGCTGCAGAGAAATTGTCTAGTCAAATCAACCAAATAATATAGATTTTATAAAAAAACAAAAATTTCAAATAACTTATGTTCTAAATTTGTTTACACACGGATGGACGGTCAGAGATTTTGGGAAATAAAAAAAAATTAAAAAACACTTTTTCGGTATCAGAGGACCCCAATACATGTATTTTTCCGTTGAAATCGATTTTCCGCAGCATTACACAACTTTCTTTATACTACACATATTACTCCTTATATGTGTACCTATGATAAGTTAAAAATTCGAGAAAATTTTGAGCCATTTTATAGGAAATTCTGTTTAATCTGTTTTCTTTTTTTTAAAACGCTTGCGGTTCAACTGAACCTGAAACCAATTCTGAGAAAGTTACCAATGTTTAGAGCCTAGTGTATACGAATTCCAAACTAAAAGATCACATAACATTACGGCAAGGGAAGATTTTATGTGTTCATTACGGGGCGGATTGTGATGACCTAAAACTGCCGAAAATGACCAAAAAATGCCCTTAAAACGCTTTAAAAATGCCCCCCCCCCCCAAAAAAAGAAAAATGTAAAAAATTTGATCAAAACCACTTCAGGTGAATAACTCAAGATGTTGGATATGATACCGATGAAATCAAGGCTTCTTCCTTTAGTTCAAGTTAACTCAGCTTGCATACTTTGGGGTTGGACTGTTCATTAAAAGAAAATCTCTGTCTTTATTCATCAGGAAATCGGCCGAACTGTCAATGGCGCCGATAAACGTCACAGGAACTTTAGATGTGGTACTCACAACCACTGACAGTATGAACGAAGAAATCGAATAGACTACTTGAGAATTCTGTGATAAACACTTGTTGCACGTCGTAAATATTGTTTGAAGCAATTATCATTAAAATTATATTAAAATCGATGAAATCAGCGAAAAATGCAGTAAAAATGTCGCCAAAATGTAAAAAATGACTTGTTCAAAATCGACGAAAAATGCAACAAAAAAGACAAAAATGGGTAATTTCTTTTCATCAAAACATAAAATGAATTTCTGTAGCAAATGGCATTGTTCTAACGTGAAAAGAAAAAAAAATGACATATCATTAAAACCTGCTCCCTAGTGATCTGTATGAATGTCTGACATGTATCTCTTGTCTTGACAATTGAAGTATAGTGGTACGGCTGGCACAGACTTTCTCAAACTAGTAAGATTTTTAGTGCCTATACTTAGGGTTTTATTTCTTGGCGTGCAAGGCCTTGTCCTCACGATGGTATCTACTCTATGGTATATCGCGTCTTTCTCGGACGTGCCGCTTGATGTCGCATGATCGCGACAGTATGGACAGTGCTGGCTATCATGCGACATCTATCGGCACGACCAAGAAAGATGCGAAATATCGTGAGATATTCCATCATGAAGACAAGGCCTCGCGTGTCAAGAAATAAAAACCCAAGTATAGGCACTAAAAATCTTACTAGTTCTTACTAATCTTACGAGCTATACTTATAACCAGTGCCAGTACTTATAACCAGTAAGACTTCGTTAAATATTAAAGAAGGCTTTGCCAGTGCTTAATTTATACAAATTTAGGTCGCGAAAAGCGCCTCAAATTAATTATCAATTTAATAGAAATAGTTATATACTTATAACCATTTCTATACCTATTTCTATTTTAATAATTGCTTCCGAGGTACCAGAACGCCGTACCGGCAAGCTCCGACAGAAATCAAGCACTGCTTTATTAACTAAAAACCAACTTATAACGAATAGTATTAATAGTATAGTACGAATAGTATGGCTCTAGAAATGTATTTAGTACTCTACTAGAGTATGATGTTATAGTATGTGTGTATAGTTGTAGTTAATTTAATATTATAGTATTAGTGTAGTTGTCATGAAAATTTTACCGCGCTCCGTGAATTTGAAATTCAACCTACGGCTTTTTTTGTTTGTGAAGTTGGTCAACGGGGATGATTGATACAGATTTCAAGTCTATAATGTTGGCTATATTGACAGAGATTCAAATTCTGGTCGTTGATTCAAATGCGTTGCACCGGCGATTAACCATCAGACCTGTCTCAACCTGAGAAACATCAAACTTGTTCTCATTCAGCCCTACCAATAAACGTGGTGTAACATTTATTCTGTGCTTAAGCCCTGAATAGCAGGAGAATAGCGAAAACTCCTACCAATAAACATGGACTAACTCGAGCGCGTAATAAGTGAGGTGTAGTTTCCATGGCAACCGCTAAACCTCGGAGACACGTAGTTTAAGTGTGGAATAAGGAAAAATCGCGACTAAAACAAGCGCTTCGCAATAGTCATTTGTTTCCAGTTTGTGGCCAGCTGTTCGTGCGTGTGTTTCGTGGTTTCTTTTCAGTCTTTTCATATATTTCGACCTTTGCTTCCGTTTTTGGTACTTTCTCCGGGATATTTATTGACTTGGCTGCTTCGATTGGAACTGTGATTTTATTTTCTGACTTTCTTGTAAACGATGTCTATTCGAGATATAGAAAGTGTGGAAGAAGTTGTGTTTATGGACGAAATCTTCGATTGTGAACAACCGAGGAGGAAGAAGAAGAGTTACCGGGCACGTGAGAGTCCATTGGAGATGTATTCTGATGCAGAATTCCGCAGGAAATACAGATTTTCTAAAGAAGGAGCAATAAAATTAATAGACTTGTTCGGGGCACAGTTAAAATCTGACGGAAGGGGAGGGAAACTTTCTCCTGATCTTCAAATTTTAACTGCTCTTCGCTGCTGGGGAAGAAATGAAGTTCAAGATGATTCTGCTGACTTGCATGGGATAAGTCAACAATCTATTACCAATGTGTGCCGTAGAGTGGCACTGTCTATTGTCCAAAAGAGGCAGATGTATATACGAATGCCTGCAAATTTAGACGAAGAGCTGCAGAAAATGAACATGTTTTCGGATATTTGTGGGTTCAGAAGTGTGGTCGGGTGCATTGATTGCACTCACATCCGCATCCCACATGTACCAGGCAATGAAGGGCACTATTATATTAATAGGAAAAATTTCCCATCATTAAATGTACAAGTTGTGTGTGATGCTTCATTGAAGATAATGGACATTGTGGCAAGATGGTATGGGAGTGCACATGATTCCCGAATATTTAATGAATCTGCGTTGAAATTGAAATTTGAAGGTGGACAATTTCATGGGAGGCTTTTGGGAGATTCTGGGTATGCGTGCACACCTTATTTATTCACCCCAGTGTTGAGGCCCAGGTCAAGAAAGGAGGTGCGCTACAATGCAATGCATGTGCGCACAAGGAACTCTGTGGAGAGATGTTTTGGTGTGCTGAAAAGCCGATTTCGTTGTCTCCAAACAGGCTTCAGAAACTCCCTTGAAAATATAAAGCTATATATTATTATTATTATTATTACTATTAGTAGTAGTAGTTGCAGCAGTGCTGAATTTGAAACTGCACAATGCAGACGAATATATTGTGGCACTCGCAATATTGCACAACATAGCAATCATTTTTAATGAAGAGGAATTTCCTGTTGAAGAAGAAGTGGTTGAAGAACAGGAATTGCAACCAATTCAAGCTGTAGGTCGAGGAGCAGCAGTTCGGGCAGCTTTTATAGAGGAAAATTTTTAGTGAAGGATATCTGCTTATTAATTTAAGTGTAAAAGTGATGTGAATGGAAATAAAAGTTTTACCTGAAATATGTCTGATAATAGTTTTGTTTCTAATTGCTTTGTGGTAGCAAAACAATACTTGTTCCAATATTCATATATATCCCAAAAAATATATTTGACTGAACTAAGAAAATTTCCCATTTTAAAATACTTCCATATTTCATGTAATTCTTCCTAATGGGGATTAATAAGCATTTGCAGAAATAATATGAATTTGAACTTTTTGTTGGCATTCTATAGAGCATACCTCTTTTCAACCTCTGAGGGGAAAAAATATTAAAGAAGGTATAGTAGAAAGGTTTTAAATACAAATACAAAAAATTGTTCAGAATTTTATTTGCAGACTCATATTTTCCTATCAATTTCATATAAAATATTTCACTTTTATACGAGTCAATTTTGATTTAAAGTGGTAAAAGGGAACCTGCTCAGCGCAGTGAAAAATTGTTCTACATTCATTTTAATTTAATTTACTTATGTTATCCCCTCCTATATTACCTTCGAAAATGCCTCTTTTCATCGAAGACTATGTGCTGACATGAGAAATCCATTCTAAAAATTAATAGACCACACTATCAAAAATCTTACCTTTTTAAAGTCCTACAACTAACTCATTCTCAGAAGGCAATATAACAATAATTATGATCACAAGTTTGGAATTTATGTTAAAATCTACTATAATGATTTTGGCCAGCTGTGCATCCCCCCAAAAAGAAATACCACAGAAATATTCGCAACTTTGTAATATGCTATTAAGTCTTTGCTTAACATTATGATTAATCAGTACTTATCAGAAAGATGAATTTGTTATAGTGCCTAAACCAAATTTTATGAAGCCCAAAAGAACTATTCAATTATTTAACTATTTATTAACTCTACTTCCAACACAATGGTATAAAAAGCTAATTTAAAATTTTATATACAGGTTTACAACTTTTCTATAGAAAAATCTAGTTTCAATTTGTTTCACTTCAAAAAAAAAGAAAAGTGAAATCAATATTTGAAAACTATTCCCCAAATTCGTACTATGTTCATTGCGAAACGAAAAACAAACATTACTTCAGCATAACCTAAATATATTTTGTTTTCTTTCTATTGCAAATTTTACTTAAGATGGAATCTAGGCTTTTGAAAGCGGCTCTAAGCGATCTAGGCTTTTAAATACTCCAACTTCCTACAAGAATTTCAATTTACATATAATTCACTTAATATTTGGTTCACTAGGCTGAAATGAAAGAAAAGATAATACATTTGTGAAAAAATAATTTTATTACAATTTACTTCTGCAATTGCTTATACAAAATTTCTTCTTGCAGACTCAAAATGCTCATTAACTTATCATGCTGCTCTTTTGCCCACTGCACTCTTAACAAATGTTCTTTTTCCAATCTCTCATTTTCTTTAGCTCTGTATCGTTCCATTGATTCAAAACTTCTTTTCTTGAAATCAAATTCCCCCATCTTTCGATCTCTTCTTAATCTTGACGGAGTAGCAGCTCCAGCAACAGGTGTGGGAGTTGTTGTAGTTGTAGTAGTAGTAGTAACAGCAGCAGCAGCAGCAGCAGTAGTAGTAGTAGTAGTAGTAACAGCAGCAGCAGTAGTAGTAACAGTAGCAGTAGTTGTAGTAGTAGTAGCAGCAGCAGCAGCAGCAGCTCCCGCATCACTGGAAGCAGTGAAACTAGCAGTTGCAGGGGGCATAGTAGTAGCGGTGAGTAGTTCTGCATCACTACAAAACTCGCTCACAACACCAGCGGCAGCAGCAAGAGAATTGCCTGAAGTGGAGGCAATTGCAGCATCGCTCCTTTCCAATGCAAAAATATTTATTGCTGGACGCAACACAGTATCCTCGATTTCTATTTGTGGTTCGTAAGATACCACAAAATTGTCAGAGTTGTATGGATTCTCTGGATATAAAAATCCTGTGGGATCCAGACTCACCATTTCCAGAGTCTCGTGTGAAGGACTTGTTGGCTTTGGTCCCCCGCCAGTCAATCGACAATGTTTCTTGTATTCCCCCATTTCTTTCTTTGACTTTGTTTTCATTACTTTCCATTGGTTATAAATTTGTTTCAATTCCCTACTCCGAAAGTTTACATCATTAAATTTTTTTGTAATTTCTTGCCAAGCTTGGGCTTTTCTTTTATTAATAAATGTATCATTGTTTTTCACATTCAATACATTTAAATGTTCCTTCATTATTTCTCTCAGCAGTTGCTGGAAAGAAAAAGAAAACAGGAAAAGTTAACACATTCAAACATCACACTTGCAAAAAACAATGCTAAATATTTATCAAAACAAAACCTTTCTTACCTTTTCTTCACTATCCCAGTTCACACTCCTCGCGCGCTTTTCAGCCATTGCTTAATTATACACAAAATGCAATTTAATATATACTAATAAAAAACTATTCAAACCCTCCTAAAAACAATAACCAATCAATAACTCGTAAATATTAAATGTAGGAAGACACGCGTCGCACACCACGAACTTCTTTTCGCTAACACTCGGTAATTCGTAGTCAAATGGCGGATGTCGTCGCTCACTTCTTCCTAGCAGAGAATATGCAAAATCACCAAAGATGCTACAAGAAGCAACGTTGCCAAGCATTATTTTCGGTTTAGAGAAGTTTTAGTTATTCCACGGTTTAGGCGCCATTATTAGTAAAAAGTTATTCCGTTCTTACACCATTCTTAAGCTAGAACTAACTAGTCCCAGAATAAGCGTGGTATACCCATGTTACACCACGCTTTTATTAGTAGGGCTGAATGTGTTTTCTAGTGAATAGTTACGTTCGTCAGAAGTAGTTTCCCGAATAAAGATGACGTCGTCGGAAAAAGTGATTTTGTCATGGGTAAGGTCAACATTTATTTTATAAATCTCATTCGTCAACATAAAGGATTAGACCTGAAGGCCTGTTCCGTGCTTTTCAACCTTAATATTATCAGTCCACTGAGTCTGGTGTTCCAACTCTTGTGCCAGCCGGTACATAATTGATTTGTTTAGGTAATTTGACGTTCATTACAGTATGGGGCTACCAATTAAGTTTCTGTTTTTCGACCCTTTTTAAGAGGTTAAAAATATTTAGTTTATCTAAATTTTTCTTATGATTTAATAAAGTATAGTTAGCAACGCTTCATGGGAACTTCATTTAGTTTGAATTTTTCTTTTTGATTATTTTACTTCAAATTTTCACATTGTTAGTATTGGGACAGCAAGCGTTTTATAATATTTTAAGTGTCTTCAGGTCCATTTTTTTTTTTTTACTTTTTTCCTTTTTTTTTATATATTCTCTGGAATCTACTTAGTTTGACATCAAGATTGCTTCTGTTAAATATGACACACTGCAGCCTAAGTAATGAAAGGTGCAGACTTGTCCTAAATTTTTATTATTTATAACTATTTTGCACCTAGTTTGTACTGGGCCTACGAAAGATATGGTTTTAGATTTAGTAAGTTACTAAATCTAAATCTTATGATATTACTCAGTTACTTTTTGTAATTTTTAAGCTGCTATTTGTAAATCATTTTGAGATTCTGCTATAAGTATTGATAATCTGCAATTAGCATAGTTTTGAAGGGCATATTACCATAAATTTATTCCATTCTTTTTTAGCCGAATCTACATTAAATGATATAAATATTAACCAATGTTGGTGATAACAGACAGCCTTCATTGTCAAAAGATGTATTGCTGTTAGTTGTCATTTATTTGTATTTTTGTGTTTTATAAAGATGGTTATGGTTTTAATGAGGTTGCTGGAATAACCTTTGACATATATTTTATCCCATAGCTTTTCTCTTTAAACGGAATCAAATGCTGTTTCATAATACACGAAGAGGATGAATGATGAGATATTGATTTCTTCTTTTATGGATCATTTATTGCAGGATATAAATGCAGTCTGAGCAAAATCTTACTTTTCTGAAGCCTGATTGTTTTCCTCATAGTGGAACTTTTAAATTTTTTAAAAAATTATTATTATTATTATTATTATTATTATTAGAATGATTTTTTATTCTTTCCACTCTCTTGTGATGCTGTAATTGTCCAGCACAAATGTAATATATCCAGAAAGCATTTTTTAATTGCCTTGGGAGCATATTTTAGAAGTTCATTGTATACTCCATCCCTTCCTGGGTTTTATTATTAAGGAACGAATTTAGGATACTTATCGTTGCATTATATTCTGTAAGGTCAATATTATTGATCATCATTGTTTTATAAATATACTACTTAATTTGTTTTGTTATATAATCTCGATAGATTCTATAAACTTATTACTATTTTCTTCTTGCTAAATTATTTACTTGTTTTTGACAAACTATTTGTTCAATCCAAATTGGCTACATTTATCAAAACTTCTCTAAATATGAAGCTGTCAGAAAGTTGCAATGGAAGGAAACTTAATTGCTTTTGTTTTTTTATTTTTCAGGTTAACGTATGTGGCGTTTGTTCGGAACACATTGAGAAGTTAGAAGACTTGTTTGATGGGAAATTACTTGGTTGTTTCCTGTACGTATGTTACTGAACCATTTGATAAGAATAAAATATTTTGTTGGTTATACTTGATGTAGAAAACAATGTGGTATTATAATAATGTCACAAAAATACAGTACAAACCATGTACTGTACAAACCAAACCAAAATATGTGCATAATGATACAATATATAGTTTAGATATTTCCAAAATTTAAATACAAAACAAAATTACTAATTTGGTATTACATACCTTGCCAAAAATTCTAATGTAATTTTCAGTGGAAAAGACTATAATACAATGCATATTACTTTTATAAGTGTAAGAAGAGTAAAAAAAAAAAAAAAAAGAGGGGGGAATTGTTTTAAAATTTAGCTTGAAGCCTGGGAAGTTATTTGGAGTTTGTATTGGTCTTGATGTATATATATTCTTTTGTACTGTAGAATGTTATGGTTTAACAAGAAATCTTAGTTTATTTTCAATTTCTTAGGGAGTTATATTGTAAAGCCTTGTATAAGGGTAGGTTTTTGAAAGAGTGAAGTTTTACTGTGGGCCAAGCAGATTTTTTTGTCTAGTATCATAGTTATCAACTAATACATTTAGAGTAAAAGAATCCGGGTTTTTTTAATGAGGCACTTCTTTGTAAAGATTACAATTTCAAATATGTACATGCAGGGGAGTGGATTTGTAATTTTTTGAACAGTGATTTATAGGACTTGTGCTTGTGATTTTGTCATGGTTCTCAACATTAACATACTATTCATCTTGTAAAATTCTGTTTCTCATCAAATGTTTAAATTTATAAATTATAGTTTATACACAATTTTGGTGAAATTTAAACTATTTGAGATATGTGAAAGAAGTTGCTATGCATTGATCATTTTTATTTTGAGAGTTTTTCCTATAGAGATCTTCAATATTCATAGTAAATTTAAATTGTGAAAACAGCTCCCTCTTCAGTGCATTAGAATATTTGGGAATATTTCTTTCTTTTTTCTTTTTTTTCCCATGATTTTTTGCCACGAAGAGCAAAGCACGCTTATAGAACAGTCATAGGATCAATTTTCATTGAAAACTCTAAATTTAAAACAAATGCTAAATAGATATAGAACTACATCATCAAAGATTTTCTTCTTAATGAAATTAATACTTGAAAATAATATTTTAAAATTCTGTGCAATTTTGATTGAAAACCGATCATTAAAAAGTAAAAAATTTTCTCAAAAGCAGCTTAAAAGTTTTTCTCTATCTTTTTTGTTGTACGTTTAAGTTCACTGATAATGTGACACTATTATTAGTTCCATACTAGTTTCTTAATGCATTTATTCCTCAATATTATTTTCATATTTTGATTCAGTGCTAGATCTTTTAATATTTTTCATAATATCTAAATAATTATAATATTTTTTCTTTAATTTTGAGTTGTATCATTCAAATTTTTTTCAAGCGGTGGCTGAAATACTATTTGAATAACAGTTGTAGTGTTTTAAATTATGTATATGTTATCACTTATACACCGAAGTATGTGCTGTTGTAACACCACTGGTTTCTAGTTGCTTGGATGCGTTTGAATATATGTTTCTCATTTATAGGCCGTCATATACAAAAGATGATCCTGAAGATCCATTTCAGAAATTATTAAAATTTATTCAGAGTAAGTAATAGTTATTTAGTTATTACGAATACTATTAAGTATTCTGTTGCTTTTAAAAATACCTTTATGCAAAATAATAAATCTGTTAATACCACTTTTTACATTTTTATTTATTTAGATTTGTTAATTTCAGACTTCTGTATTTCATGCAATTGCTCCAACATTATTTAGAACTGTAGGTTGTTTGTAAATTTTTTGTAAAATGTACTGGAATAGTGTGACATTGTTGCTTTTTAACAACTGTTTCTGTATACTAATGCTCTAATTTGTTTTCAATAGGGTATTACCCAGATTTCTGGACACAAACACCTTCAAATTTTCAAAACGAAGATGTTTTAATTTTGTACTGTGTTAGTACATTTTTACAGTTTTACTGATGATTCTATTATACGAAATAAGATGTGCTCCCTCAGCAATGCCTCCCAGGTGCAAATAAAGAATTTTTTGGAATGTTTTATGAACAAAGATGTTAACAAAGATGCTATCGTAATGGCAATAGAATCATGTTGTGGTACGTATTTTGTTTGTTTGTTTGTTTTTATGGTGGCAAATGAAGAAAATGACTAATAATGAATATAGCAAGTTTTAAAAAAACCCATGTTGGGGATTAAATTTTGTAATTTAAATTATAACAGTCTATAAAGAACGTAATGAAAATGTTAAATTCGAATAAAATTGTATTTTTGTAGAAAAGTGTGTTCTTGTTTCTCAAATGTGAAGAGAATGTGTGAGTGTCTGATCATTAATTTTTAAGAGTTGTATTTTGTTTATAGTATTATGTATTCTGTTTTTTAATTAATATAATTTTTTCAAGAAACTGCCACTGCTAAATCTCCAGTTGAAGTGTACCAATCCACTCCAAAACATTCTCGAAGAGGTAAATCAAAAACACCTCTACAAGATTTTTTGAATGTAAGTAGTATTACATCATCATAGAGGGGAATGCGAAATAGGGGTATGATAGTGCACTAATTTACAATTACTTGTAACTTCGAGCTATTTTCTTCTTCTTCGAAGGTTTCTACCCCTTAGAGTTTGCCGTTTTTGATTTCCATAATTCTCGGTCCTCCCATTGACCCTCTTCCAATCCTTTCTCCTCCATTACTTCATGTATATATTGATATGACATGTATATATTGTATAAATAGCTATTATTTATTTCAATTGAAGCTAATACTCACCTGTAAAGCAGTAATTCCACTGATCAGGTAAAATAAATTTTAAAAAATGTATTATTTGGCTACATTGAAAAATAATTGTTCTTATGCATTGAGAATGGAAGTTTCTTTATTTTCAAAAATTAAGTATTTAAATTCTCAACAGTGTTTGCTTATACATTAGAATTATTTTCAAGATTCATGATACACTATGTCTGTGTTCTGTTGCTTCTGTTAAAGTTCATATTGTTTTATGATTTCATTGTTAAATTTATACATAAATTTGTTTTGAAATGTAAAAGTTGATATTTTTTATGAATATTATTAATTTTTTATTATTATTTCCCTTTCTTAGTCACCAGCAGCTAAAGAGCAGAGGAGGTATTCAGAAATAAAAAAATTAGAAGTTGAGCTTCAAACAGAAAGAGATGCCCGTCTGTTTTATGAAGAAAAATTTGAAGAAATGAAAAAGGAGAAAGATAGAATGGGTAAGATGTTCTTTTACTTGTTTTCAATCACTAAGATTTGTTCACAATGAAATATAAACATAATATACTTACGGGCTGCATGTTATTCAATGACCATCATTACAATGATGTACAAGGTATGTCCAAAAAGTAACGTTACTATTTTTTTAAATATGCAAGTATGTCGCAGAGCAGTCGGACTATTTTGGATAGGATAAGAGGAGGTTTACCTTTCCAATGGCTTCTAGCTCAGTTGTCCCCGTACCCTGGTGAAATTAGTTCGTGTTAGTTTATGGGCTCCTGAGTAGTAGCCACATCACACTTGTGATGGAGAAATCTTTGAATGAAAGGTACATGATCAAGTTTTGCGTGGATATGAGAAAGATGCAGGTGGAAACTTTCGAGATGTTTCATCGTAGATTTTTGGTCGCTTATCACCAGGGCTGAGACTTGGATCTTGGAGTATGACTTGGAAACAGCGGCTGAGTATGGAATGCCACACCTGTACCTCTAAAGAAAAGAGTTTATAGCAAAATGCCTGTCAGTCTGCGAAAAATGCCAGGTGCTGAACTGCCAGGAGGAGTTCATACCCCTAGACATGCCCAGTTCTACAAACAAAGTCTTCAGAGTCTGAACGACAGGGTCACTTGGGTCTGGAAGCATCATTATGACAGCACACCAGGCCACACCGCATTCGTTGTTTTAGACTACCTAACCCGCAATGATGTAGCAATGTTCTCACAACCACCCTGTAACCCCAACCTTGCTCCAGTGGATTTCCTTTTGTTCCTTCGACCAGGGGTCATGAAAGGATCGCATTTCAAGACTTAGGACAACATTGAAGCAAGTACGAAGAGAGTTCTAAAGGACTCCTTAGCTGAGGACTTCCTGGGAGCTATGTGGCATGGAAATCACCCTGGCAAAAATGTGTCAACGTTTAAGAGATATACTTTGAAGTAATTTAAGTTGCTGTGCCCATCTGAATAAAAAACGCAACGCTGTACTTTTGGAACATACTTAGATGTGATTATGATAGTTCACAAGCTCCAAATTTCACTTTCACTTATTAAGAATATTATAAATTGTCATTGCTCCTTAAATATTCCATAAAATTGTTTGTAGTTCTCATGGTACATAATAATGAAACTAGTGGTGCTACAACAGCATATACTTTCTCACCCAACAATGAAAAATAATTCTCGGAATTTCTGGCTGCTATGTCATTTTGTTGTCATTGATGCATCTGTCATTGGTCTTGCTGTCTTGTGAATGACTCTTGAAGAAAAATGTGTGAAGTTGGATTTTGCAAACATAACACAAAACTATTCATGTTTTTCAAAGAATTTCACATGACCTTACTTAAAGATCTAATTTAAAGAACATATTTATTTTTATAAGCATACTTTCAGCTATTTTAAAGAAAAAATTGGAAGCCATTTTCAAAAAATAAGTTTTGAAAATTGTTTATATATTTCTCACAAAATCTTTGTGAAAATTCTGACAGTGAAGTTCCTAGCGTTTTTCATAGACTGACAAGTGTTTTGCTATAAACCAATTTTATTTTTGGAATAAACTCCTACGAAACATGATTTTAAACTATAATACGATTTATTTCAGGTGCATGATGTAAATCAGCTGTTTCATCCAATCAAGAGCTAATATGTCGCTATGGGGATGTTCAAGTTCCCGAATAGATGAATCAATGAACAGCTGATTTATGTTAACTGCACATTTAAATAAATCCTACTATATACTATTGGTTAGTGGTAGCAATTTACATGTTAGAACAAGATTTATCCACTTTTCCAAAAGCCTACAATAAGTTTTTCTATCAAAAAATTGCTGTTCTTACTGCTGCATTAAAATTCTTTCTCTATACTCTGTGAAATAGTAATACCTAATTATCATTTACTTTAGATCATTCAATTGTATACTGAATTTGTGTGTAAAGTGTTTGTTGTTTCAATATCGGGTTATTTCTATTCATATTCATGGTCATTGTGAGTGGTATGTATGTGTTTGTTATCGTGTTTTCATTGGCAATGGCCTTATGTATAGTTTTTTTCATTCCATCTCTTTCATTATTCTGCTTTGTCCCGGACTTGATCATCTCTTGTCTTGTTGCATCTTCTCTTAGTACCGCAACTCCTTCATTCATCTGTTCTGCCCTCCCCTTCACACTCTTCCTTTTTGGTGGTGGTTTGTGTGTGTGTTGTTGTTTTGTTAAGTTTTTATTTTTTTCTTCAGTTCTGAAATTTTTTACTCTTGTTAATTATAATTTTTGGCTTTTTAGAAACCAAGAAGGATGAAGATATTAAAAGGTTACAAGCAAAGTTATGTGAAAGACATGTTCAAATTGAAGATGATTTTGTTAAACAAACAAACACATACAGTACAGATCAACATTTAAAAATAATTGAACTGAGAGAGGTTATTGAATGCTTAGATGAGAAATGTGCAAATTTGACAGATGAGAATTGCAAACTGTCTGAAAAGGTAGATTTTGATTTGACTGTCATACTTTATTACGTTCAATATTTTAGTTTGGTTTATTGTAATATATTACAATTTTTTCTTAAAATTGAAAGAATTGCTATGCAGAGAGGATAATTTAGAAATATGATTACTTTCATGTTTTGGTAAAAGCCATTAGCATATTGACTCATTACTTTGTTCTGTGAACTTGGTAATTATCAATTGTTTCTGGCAAAATTAACAAGTTTCACATATTATCGGTATACTTACAAATCTGGAAATGATTTTATTTCGGGACAATATTAATCTGTTAGTATGAAAGTTGATTATCTGTTGAAAATTGAAATCTCTAAAATTTTAGTGTTAATTGTAAAACGTCTTGAAATTCAAAATTTTCTCATTTCTTTTTTGTTTTATTTTTAATACATTCCAATGATTGTTATTAGGTCACATCTCTAAAAAATCAGCTATCAGATTGGAAATTAAGAAGTGAAACTTTTGAAACAAATTATTTGGATTCACAACAAAAAATAGCTGCCCAGGTTAGAGAATGTTTCTTATTGGAGCAAGAACTAGCCGAAGCAAAGGCAAGGACTGTTGTGTCCAATACAGTTGACAATGATACCAGTGTTGAATGGGATTACACTGATATTATTGAAGATTTGCGTCCAAGTAAGTAATTCAATTTTTCCATTAACCCGTTTATGTATCAAGCAGCCAAACAAGTTTTCACAAATGGGATATCTAAAGCATGACATCCATATGTCATATAGAAGTAACAGCTTGGATGAGACTGTGAATTACTAGAAATTTTTGGGTAATATTACCTGAAACACAGTTGTTACAAATAAAATTATTGAATTTATTTAATAGCTAATAACATACCTAGAAATGTTAAAGAGTTTTATTACTACAGAGACAACAAGTTAAAAATCAAGGCTTTGCCTCCATTTTTAATTTGGACGAGGCAGTAATAACACTAACATTTCGTGATATGTTCAGCAGTTTATTGGACACCATGAAATGTCAAGATTGCTGTGAAAATTTCAACATTACTGCAATAGAAAACAAACTAATTCTGTTGTTGCGACACGTTTCTACAATATTGTGAGGGATTGCTTGAGATATATCTATTTACACAATATTTGTATACAGTGGTTTGAGAAAAGATGGATGCAAATAATTCTGAACCTAAAGAAATTATGCTAGGTGATAAGTTTGCATATCGACTTCCAGAGATGAGACCTTCAGATCGTCAGTAAATATTACGTAAATATCATCAGAGAAGAGTTTCATTTGGTTGAATGCCAGGGAAATGAGGTTTTACCTACTATAATTTTTTTGATTGTATTATACTGTTATTCTAAATGGTTTGAATTTGATTTGTCTTTTTATACATCGCTTTTTCCATTTCTCCTTTCTTGATAAACATTTGACTTGCAACGAATCAATGGTTGATTATTTATGTTGTTAGGGATCTTAAATTTCTTATCATTCAGGTAAGTACAAGTGCATGTAACAGACCTGCAGGGTTGCATGTTAACGGGGATTAAAGACCAAAGGGGAATGTGACAAATAAAATATTTTAAAGATTACAAAATCTAGTGTTTTTTTTCTTCAACGCTTATCATCTAATCTCAAACATTTTTAAATATCAAATCTTCGGATTGCTTTTGTTCCCACTATTGCTACCCTAAAAAGGGATCACAGGCTGAGGTGAAGTTTGTGAATGGGAAAATTCTGTGATGGATTCCTAATGAAAATGTCAAATGTACATAAAAAAGAAAAAATGTGGGTTATATTCCTATTCATTCATATTAAAACAAGTTTGATACACTAATTTATAAAAGAATTTTGAAATAAACACTGATTCACATTATTATAAACTCAAAAGTTGTTTTTTCATTAGCCATAAATTTGTTGAGGAAGTGCTGTTTTAACAACCCTTGTTAAAGTTTTGAATTAATTTTTATCATATGTCTGGTTATTGCTTTGACTGCTTGCGAAAAATTTTGTTCTATCCTCTCAATTTACGGCTATTACATGACTTGCATTCTTTATTTCAGATGAGAATCTTGGATCTTCAGTAGTAGATGTGTTACTTCAAGAAAAATTGCAAAAAATATCTGAGCTGGAGGACAAAGTTGAGAGTTTGGAAAGTTTTCTAAGTCAGAAAGAAATTGAACTTTCTGAGAGAGAAAATAATATTGCACTTCTTAGTGATAAAGTACAAGAATATAATGTAAATATTGATGAGAAACTGAAGGAAATCGCGGTCCTAAATAACAAAATTGATATAATGAAAATAGATCATAAAGAACAAGAGACACTAATTAGTGATTTACAAGGAGAATTGTCGAATGTACAAAAAAAATTTGCTGACCATAAAGAAAATGTAGCAAATATCCTTCAGGAGAGTGAATCAGATATCATACTCTAAGAACAAATTATTAAGGATCTGGAGAATGGAATTGAAGAAAAATCAAATACTCTTGATAAAACAAAAAAGTTGCTTCACGAACAACTCGAACATGCGTCATCGCTTGAAAAGCAGGTTGAAGATTATGTTCAAGTCCTTGGTGAGAAGACCCAGGAAAACAGAATGTCATTGCAAGTCTGCAAGAACAATTAGATAGTGTGCAAAATGCTTTTAATGTACAATCTCTGTCTCTCAGAGAAGAATTGGAAGCAGAAAAAGAAAAAGTTAGAATGGAAGAGGAAAATAATACTGCACTTCTAAAGGAAATTGCAGACAGAAATCTACAAATTGATGACCAAGCTAAAGAAATAAAATCCCTTTCTTCAAATGTGAATTTAATGCAGGAAGAGATCTCTGCAAAACAGAATGAAATTCTCAGCTTGCAGGAAGAACTCTCTGCCATTAAACAGAACCATGACCAATTGAGCCAGTCATTAAAACAAGAAATTGAAGAAAAGGAAGTAATTCTTTCTGAAACAGAAAAGGAAATTTCAAAACTTCAAGAGTACATTAAATCTAAGGAGGAGAAATTGTGTAGAACAGAAAATGAATTGTCCAATGCTTCAGATTTGTTACATGAAATGAAGATGGAAAATGGAGAGAAACAAAAAAAGATTGAGTTACTCCAGGATGAAGTGAGTACTCTTCAAGAGAAGTGTGATTGTCTTACCAATGAAAATGTTTCTAAAGACACCATGCTCCAAACAATAGAAGAGTGTAAATATAATCTTGAAAAAGAATTGGAAAGCAGTAAAGCCTTGCTTGTGGAGATGGGAGAAGAGGCTTGTAAACTACAAGAGTCAATAAAATGTCAGGAGGTTGAACATATTGAGAAACAAAAAACTATCAACACACTACATGCAGATTTGGTTGCTGTTAGAGGTGAATGTGAGTTACTAGAGAAAGCTGTGAAAGAGAGGGATACTGAACTATCTGTGTGCAAGACTTCGTTCGAGAACAAGAACACACTTTTCTATAAAAATACAATTTTATTCGAATTTAACAATTTCATTACATTCTTTATAGACTGTTATAATTTAAATTGCAAAATTTAATCCCCAACATGGGTTTTTTTTAAACTTGCTATATTCATTATTAGTCATTTTCTTCATTTGCCACCATAAAAACAAACAAACAAACAAAATTCGTACCACAACATGATTTTATTGCCATTACGATAGCATCTTTGTTAACATCTTTGTTCATAAAACATTCCAAAAAATTTTTTATTTGCACCTGGGAGGCATTGCTTAGGGAGCACATCTTATTTCGTATAATAGAATCATCAGTAAAACTGTAAAAATGTACTAACACAGAGTACAAAATCTGTGTGCAAGACTTCGTTCGATTTAGTATGTACATCTTTGAAGGATGAAGTCACGGCTAGAGAAGAAAGGCTCTTTGAATTGAAGGAAAGAGTATTGATTTTAGAGGAAGAGATAGAGAACAAGGAAGCATTTCTTTTTGAGAAAGATAGCGTGATTGCTGAAAAAGAAATGATAATCTGTGAGGATAATAAAGAAATTCTTGAATTAAGAGAACAGATTGCTAAACAGAGCCAAAAACTGACTGAGAAAGTAAAAGAAATTACCAAATTATCTGAGACACACTCTACTTTCGAACAAGAACTACATGAGAAACAAAGTACAATTTTTTCATTTCAAAATGAATTGGATTCTCTTCAGAAATTAGCTCAATTTGAACGGAAGTCTTTCATGAATGAAAAAGAAGAAATGGAAGCCAGAGTTGCTGATCTTGAGAAGAAAGTGGATAATTTAAACAAGATTAATTCAAATAAAGATGATGTAATTAATATTCTCAAAAATGATGTGGGTGCTCTTCAAGAGAAGTGCAATTCTCTTAGCAAAGAAAATGATGCAAAAGATGCAGTGCTCCAAACAATTGAAGAAAGTAAATGTAATCTTCAAGAAGAGTTAGAAAGTAATAAGGCATTGCTTGAAGAGAATAAAGAAGCAGCTTGTAAACTAAGAGAGTCCATGAGATGTCAGGAGGCTGAGAAACAGAGAATAATTCAGAATCTTCAGTCAGAACTGGCTGCTATTACAGTGGAATGTGAGTTACTGGAGAAAACGTGCAAAGCGAGGCAAGTTGAACTGGATACTTGCAAGACTTCATTTGAATTGGAGTGTTTGTCTCTGAAGGGTGAAATCAAAGCTAGAGAAGAAAGTCTCACTAATGTGGAAGAAAATGTATCGAGTTTGAAGAAAGAAATAGAGAACAAAAAAACACTACTTGTTGAGAAAGATGGTGTCATAACTGAAAAGGAAGCAATCATTGCTGAAGATAAAAAAGAAATTCTTGAATTAAGAGTACAACTTTCTACTAAGAACCAAATCCTTGAAGAGAAAGTAGGAGAAATGGACAAAATGTCAGACACACTATATACTTTGGAACAAGAGCTACAAGAGAAAACGAGTACAATTATTTCTTTTCAAAATGAATGGGATACTCTTCAGAAAGCAATTCGTTTAGAACAGGAAGCTTTCAGGAAAGAAAGAGAAGAGAGAGAAAAAAGAGTTGCTGATCTTGAAAGAAAAGTGGATAATTTAAACAACATTAATTTAGACAAAGAGAATGCAATTAAAATTCTCCAAGATGATGTGGGTTCTCTTAATGAGAAATGTAATTCTCTTAGCCAAGAAAATAATGCAAAAGATACATTGCTCCAAACAATAGAAGAAAGTAAGAGTAATCTTCACAAAGATTTGGAACATAATAAAGCATTGCTTGAAGAGGAGAGAAAAGAAGCTTGTAAACTGCAAGAGTCCATAAAGTTTGAGGAGGCAGGGAATGCTGAGAAACAGAAAATAATTCAAAATCTTCAATCAGAACTGGCTGCTATTGAAGTAGAATGTAAGTTACTGGAAAAAACTCTCCAAGAGAGACAAATTGAATTGGATACTTGCAAAACTTCATTTGAATCGGAGTGTTTGTCTCTGAAAGATAAAGTTAAATCTAAAGTAGAACAAGTAGTTGCAATGAAAGGAAGGGTATTAATTTTGGAGAGAGAAGTGGAACACAAAAAAGAGTTACTTTTTGAGAAAGATAATCTTATAGCTGAAAAAGAAACAATCATTAGCGAAAACAAGCAAGAAATGCATGTATTAAAAGAAAAATTAGCCACCAAGAGGCAACATCTTGATGAGAAAGCTGAAGAGAACACCAGATTATCTGATACTGTACATACTTTTGAACAACAGGTTAATGAGAAACAAAATATAATTTTGTCTTTGCAAAAGGAATTAAATGATGTACATAATTTATTAAATTTAGAACGTGAGTCTTTTAGGAAAGAAATAGAAGAGAAGGAAACAGTACTTGTTGATATAAACAATAAGGTAGATTTACTCAACAACAGTAATTTTGACAAACAGGACATGATTAATGTTCTTCAGGAAGAAATGGGTTCTCTTCATGAAAAGTGTTGTTCTCTTAGTGAT
This sequence comes from Gryllus longicercus, assembly GCA_038098605.1. Lineage (NCBI taxonomy): Eukaryota > Metazoa > Arthropoda > Insecta > Orthoptera > Gryllidae > Gryllus > Gryllus longicercus. The sequence goes on along the minus strand of JAZDUA010000529.1, from coordinate 42,739 downwards.
AAAAATGCTGAAAAAGACAAGATCGTTGAAAGAGTTCAAGAATCGATTTGTATTCTTCAAAACAATTTGGAGAGTATTAATGTGTTAATGAAAGAGAAAGAAGCAGCAGCTTGCAAATTACATGAAATTGTAAAGGGCAAGGAGGCTGACCTTATTGAGAAACAGGAAATACTTGAATCTATCCAAACGGAACTAGCTGCTGTTAAAGAACAATGCAAATTACATGAGAAAGTGTTGGAAGACAAGCACTCTGAGTTGATCTCTTGCAAGAATTTATTTGATGCAGAGTGCTGTTCTTTCAAGGATGAAATAAATACTAGGGAAAAACTGCTTCGCGATATAAAGGAAAGTGTATTGGTTTTGGAAAAGGAAGTACAACAAAAAGATGCCCAACTTGTTGAGAAAGGCAATGTGATAGCTGGGAAGGACATGGTGATTTGTGAAATAGAGAATGAAATTCGTGGGTTGAAGGGAGAAATTGCCACAAAAGACTTCAAGTTGGAAGAGCAAGCAGAAGAAATTACTAAACTCTCCAAATCTGTACATTATTTTGAAACAGTCATACATGAAAAACAAAATACAATTGAGTCTTTGCAAAAGGAATTAGAATTTCTTCAAAACTCCATGCATGTGGTACAGGAGACTTTTAAGAAAGAAATCAAAGAGAAGGATTCCAAACTTCAAGATACTGAGAGTAACGTTTGTTTGCTGAATAAGAAAATAAGTTTGTTGGATGATGAGCTTTCCACAAAGGTAATGGAAGTTTTAAAGCTTACAGATACAGTTCGAAAGATGTGTGAAGATAATTCAAAAATACAGGAGAATATGAACAACTTGCAGGAGGAAATTTCTGAAAAGAACGCAAATATTGCACTACTCGAAGAGGAGATACAAAAATATAATAAGAATATTGATGACAAGCTAAAAGAAATTAAAAATCTAAATAACAACATTGACTTAATGAGAATGGATCACAAAGAACAAGAGACAATAATTGGTGATTTACGAGGAGAATTGTTGAATGTACAGAAAGAATTTGCTGACACTCAAGAAAATTTAGTGAATATCCTTCACAAGAATGAATCGGATATCATTCTCAAAGAAGAAATTATTAAGGATCTGAAGAATGGAATTGAAGAAAAATCAAATACTCTTGATGAAACAAAAAAGTTGCTTCACGAACAACTCGAACATGCGTCATCGCTTGAAAAGCAGGTTGAAGATTATGTTCAAGTCCTTGGTGAGAAGACCCAGGAAATTTCATCCCTTACTGACACAGTTCAATTGATAACTGCAGCAGATTCTGAAAAACAGAATGTTATTGCAAGTCTGCAAGAACAGTTAGATAGTGTGCAAAATGCTTTTAATGTACAATCTCTGTCTCTCAGAGAAGAATTGGAAGCAGAAAAAGAAAAAGTTAGAATGGAAGAGGAAAATAATACTGCACTTCTAAAAGAAATTGCAGACAGAAATCTACAAATTGATGACCAAGCTAAAGAAATAAAATTCCTTTCTTCAAATGTGAATTTAATGCAAGAAGAGATCTCTGCAAAACAGAATGAAATTCTCAGCTTGCAGGAACTCTCTGCCATTAAACAGAACCATGACCAATTGAGCCAGTCATTAAAACAAGAAATTGAAGAAAAGGAAGTAATTCTTTCTGAAACAGAAAAGGAAATTTCAAAACTTCAAGAGTACATTAAATCTAAGGAGGAGAAATTGTGTAGAACAGAAAATGAATTGTCCAATGCTTCAGATTTGTTACATGAAATGAAGATGGAAAATAGAGAGAAACAAAAAAAGATTGAGTTACTCCAGGATGAAGTGAGTACTCTTCAAGAGAAGTGTGATTGTCTTACCAATGAAAATGTTTCTAAAGACACCATGCTCCAAACAATAGAAGAGTGTAAATGTAATCTTGAAATAGAATTGGAAAGCAGTAAAGCCTTGCTTGTGGAGATGGGAGAAGAGGCTTGTAAACTACAAGAGTCAATAAAATGTCAGGAGGTTGAAAATATTGAGAAACAGAAAACTATCAACACGCTACAAGCAGATCTGGTTGCTGTTAGAGGTGAATGTGAGTTACTAGAGAAAGCTGTGAAAGGGAGAGATACTGAACTATCTATGTGCAAGACTTCGTTTGATTTAGAATGTACATCTTTGAAGGATGAAGTCACAGCTAGAGAAGAAAGGCTCTTTGAATTGAGGGAAAGAGTATTGATTTTAGAGGAAGAAATAGAGACCAAGAAAGCATTACTTGTGGAGAAAGATGATATGTTAGCTAAAAAGGAAACTATAATCAGTGAGGATAAAAAAGAAATTCTTGAATTAAGGGGTGAAATTGGAGCCAAGAGCCAGAATCTTGATGAGAAAATAGAAAAAATTAACAAATTATGTGAGTCAATCAATACATTTCAGAAAGATAATCTTGTTTATCAATCCAAGATATTGTCTTTGCAAAACGAATCGGAAACTCTTCAGAAATCAATTAATTTAGAACGTGAATCTTTCAGGAAAGAAATTGAGGAAAAAGAAGCACAACTTGTCGATACTGAGAGTAAAGTGACATTTCTAAAAGGAGAAATAATTTTGAAAGATGAAGAACTTTCATCAAAAGTGGCAGTAGTTTCCGGACTCACTGATACTGTTCAAAGGATTCGGGATGATAATTCTGAGATGAAGAGAAACATTAATTCCTTGCAGGAAAAATTGAATTCTGCCAATAAATCTTATAATGCTGAATTGGAATCTCTTCAGAAGCTAATTGCAGATAAAGAAAGTCTTCTTTGTCAGAAATTAGAGAAAGAGTTAACACTTGAAAAAGAGATTGCAATGAAAGAGACTATGCTTATGGAAAAAGTTGAAGACATAGCTAAACTGTCAAAAAAAATGAGTCAATGCATCAAGACAGTATAGAAAAACAAGATACCATTTTGAATCTTCTTGAAGAACAGAAATTACTTCAAAGCACACTTACCCTTGAGAATGAAGATCTGAAAAAGAAGAGAGATTATGTGAGAAAGAGAGAGAAATAGAAAAACAAGCAGAGAATATTGATTTGTTGAAAAAGGATTTGCACAACAGAAAAGATGAAATTATTGCTCTCCTTAAAAAAGTTGCTGTTCTTGATGAAGAGTTGACAGAAAAGAGAATAATGGTTAATAATCTCAGTGAAACAAAATTAACTTCAGAACGTATGATTAGTGAAAACGAAATTTTGAGGAATGAAAAAGCGATTCTTGAAACCAAGTTAATTGAAACTGAGGAGTCAGTAAAGGAACTGAATAACAAAATACAATCTCTGGATGAAGATTTAAATCAAAAGCAGAAAGCAATTGATGATCTTATGAAGATGCAGACTGAAGAAAATGATTCTATTAAAAAAGAATCTGAAGAGCATCTCAAGGCTGCTGAAGTTCTGAAAGCCAAGTACACAGACTTGAAATTGAAATTCTTTGAGAAGGCTAAAGAATGTGGGAATATGAAGAGCATTTACGAAGAAAAATTGGCAAGATTGAAAGAACAAATGGTAAGTATTCTTGTTCAGCATGTTGCACGAGTTTTGATTCATTTTCTTAACATTAAGTTGTGAATTGGATAATTTACAGCAAGCAGCTTACAACAAAGAAAAAGAAAAGATTCTGGTGCAAAACAACTCTGCTACAAATGAATTGGAAAAAACTTTACAAATGTACAAAGAAAAGGTAAGTTTTTGTTATTAATTTGATCTTTTTAAGTATATACACTTTTAATTATTGGTAGAAATAGCAAAACAGCAATTTAACTAACTTCTACAGTTTATGCAACACCATGGTGACAACGTTGACTTGAGGACTCAAGTATGGGACCTGAGTGAAAAACTGTTGAGAGCCAATGATGAAAAGGCCAAATTGCAGACAAGATTGTCATCACTCCTCAATAATCAAGCAAAACATAGTGCACTTGGAGAAGTCAGTAAATTTGCTTTGGTAAGGATGATAGATACACAAAATATTTTTACTAAAGTGAATTAGAGGAGCGTGTTGTAAGTGACTATTTGTGTCCTAGGAGCAGCATCCTGTCGATAGGCGGCTCTCTCAATATAAACAGTGAGTATCTTTACTTTCTGAAGAAAATATAATTTTTGTTATTATTTTTTACTTATTTAACTTTGTGTCCATTATAAATTATTTTCTTTTGCACTTCATTCTCTCTGGTACTTTGGCTAAATTTATTCAACTTTCTACATTGTGTGCATGAGATATGAACAGCCAGAATGCATTTAATGGATTGAAATTTTATTTTAAAACTGTTGATTTAGGGTGAAAGTTCCAGCTAGTATGAGCTAATTTGTGGCAATTTTCTGTCTAACTTTTGAGTGCTTATACATCTTTGTAAGGCATCTGTTTATTTAATAGGTCATCTGATCGATCTCAGATTGATGTTATGGATGTTATTGATGAATCAGTAACGTATGTCAGGAGGAGGACCAGGAGCTGTAGAAAATCAATACCTCCAGGAATAGGTATGCTTATTTTACAAATGTTTCCCAACGATTGTTTGATTGCTTTGTAAAAGGAATAATTTTCAGGTCAGGCATTTCCGCCGCAAGATGAAGAAGGGGAAGAATTTAATGCAAAATATTTGGCAGACATGAAAGCTGGCAGGTGTTTAGTTGAACAAGGCGAAAAAGGGCGATTGACTGAATATCAGCATAGGAATTCCATGGTTCTTCCTCACCTAAAATCATCATATCCTGTGACAGACTGCAAAGATCTACTTGAAGCCACAGAGGATGATGTTAAGGTAAGATATTAGAAAGGGGATTTTTTTTAAATTGAAATTAAATATTAAACAAGTCAGAAATTCTTTAAATACATTTTAAGTGTTCTACTTCTGGGCATGGTATTATAATGTTAAGTCTATACACTATTTTATCCCAATCTCTGAAATAAGAGGATCTCCTTTTTAGTTAATAAAATTAGAGAAATTATATTTGTAATTGATGTCAAACATTTTATCATTTGTGGGCTTATGTTCAAAAATGTATTTGGCATACCATTCACTTTTAGAGGAAGTAAAATTCCAAATGCCTCCATGACAATCTTCCTTAGCAGCTAGAAAGGGACAATGTTTAAATAGCGACTCAGGTTCAGAGAAGGGGGGGGGGGGAATTACTTCATCTGGGAAAAATCAGAGCTGACAAATTTGTATCAGGTTTAATATTTCAAAATAGGGAAAAGTGAGGGAAATTTGTTCCAGAAAATGAGTAGCCACCGTAATTAAAAAGCAATAACTTTGAACAAAATTAATTATATTATTTAAATAGTATTTTTCCAAGCAGATGAAAGAAACCTGAATGGCCTTCACAAATTTTTGTTACTGTTGCTTTCCCAGTATTTTCAAGTAATGCCTCCCAATTTCATATTAAAACTAGATTTGCCTATCAATTACTGCTGTACTGCATGGCATTGCCCTTTATACTTATCAGGTGACCCAGCTTACTTTGGGAACCAATGCTTTGGATGGAGAATCGAGGAGTATGGGAGTAGAAATGAATTGCTAGTCTTCTGAGACTTTTCCCTTACATGCTTTCATTCAAGTGTGCTTATTATTTTAATATTTTATGGTGGATATTACAAGCTTTTTTGAATTTACTAATTTCTATATTTTTATTTACTAATTTGAGGTTCTGAAAAAGGAACTGAAGTATTTCTCATAGTTCAAAGCATTTTGTAATGCATGTAATGTTGGGTGGTTACACTCTTCTGACATGAAATAGTGTAAATAATTTCTCAAAAATGTTCTGTTGAATTTTTGTTTTTGAAATTTAACATGTATTCATTAATTAATTCTTGAACTTGCTTATTGTTGAACCATGTTCAGTAGCTAGGAAATGTTCTTAAAATTCCCTTTGCTTTTCAAATTAGGAAAATTTGGCCTAGTTTTTTCTGTAGATATAGAAATAAATCGGTTTAAGAAGACATTTTAGTATGCTATTAGTAGTGTGTGTGTGGGAGTGCGGGTGCGTGCGTGGTATATTCTTTCATTTTCCATTTCTAGAAAATTTTTTTAATTCAGTAAATACAATTGTTCTGTGCAGTTTGGAACTGGAGGTGATCTGGATAATTTTGACACTTTGAGTACAAGCTTGTTGTTACCTGACAGAAAGAAGAATAAAGACAGAGGACAGGTACTTTTGAATTAAGTACTACCTTCACAAGCATTTCTGATGGGTGATAAAAGCTCATCTAAAAATAAGTTTTAATTCCAACCAAAGAAACAGGATCTGATAACGGAAGAAATTGAAGATTTTAATGCTTTTTGGTATGCTACTGCTGATGTTTTTGTTCTGGTTATCATTGTGATTGTTTTTGCTGCTGCAGCTGCTTTATCTTGTTTAATAATTTTTTTCTCTGTTGTAAATTTTATACATCTTGGGAAGACTGATATTGTAAATTTTTTTGTAGTTGTGCTCAAGTTGTGTTCTCTGCTTGTTAACTCTTGAGATCAGTTCAATTGAATTACCACAAGTTGGAATGATTCAATTATTTAACTTGTGTAAATCATTAAACTTATGCTTATGTTTTACATATTTTATGTTTAAAATACTAGTCGTCTTTGTCTTAATGTCCTGTTGTATTTTCATTTGTAATATATTCATAGAGTTGTATTTTCATTTGTAATATATTCATAGAGTTGGAGTATGAAGACAATTGTATTTTCTGGATGCAGTCGAGTAGTCTTTGAGGGGCCATTTAATTGTGTTGGCCTACTCTTCTGTGAACTTTTCCTGAACACACCATTTCGGCGAAAAATTAATTCAGTAATGGCATTGGCTGTGATAACATTGTATCATGTTTTAATTTCTTTAATATTTTTACTACTTTTTTCCATTTTTGTATTATAATATTCCCATTTTGGCTTACAAAAGAGGTTTGTAATGTACCATGTATATTCTACAACGATTGTAAATGATGTAATAAAGAAATTCGTGCCTCTTTGTGTTCTGAATGAACATTTTTTATAATATATATTTATATATTAGATTAGATTAGATTTATTAATAATTCTGCAATTAAGTGTGAGAATTGGTGGCAGAATACACTAACTTAACATTACAGAACTTAACAACTATACAAACTCTACAAACGTTACAAATCGCATGAACATTTCACCGTGCAATCTTTCATAGAACTCCACTTCACCAAACTTCACTTCACCGCACTGTGATACAGCGAGCTGTAATGTCTTTCTTACTCACTCGTTTCTCTCAGTTTCACAACGTCACTGCACTTCACGCCTCTGCACTGCACATAATAATAGTAAAAATAATAATAATATCAATAATAATAATACTTAATTACAAAGAAGACATAGGTAATTGCACTGAATTTTATTAAATATATTTATAACATATCCACATTCAAGAAACTAATTTACTTTTAAATTTGCTCAGGCTTTGAGGAAAGGGATTGAAGATTGTCACAGGCAAACTGTTCCAGTCCCTAATAGTGCGATTCGCGAATGAATATTGCAATCTCCGTTTTCCGAATTCTTGTCTGAATTTTGTGCATGTGATCCGCTCTGCCGAGATATGTAGGTTTCCCTAATCGACTTAGAATTTCTTTCCACGCTCGAAGGCCTGTGTACGCTTTATACATTGCATAGAGACGTGACTTTAATCTTCTCCTTGCGAGTGACTCCCATACCCCTTTATTCTTGATACCCCTGGAAGTAAATTTTGATGCTCTACGCTGGACTTTTTCTAGATTTCTTTGTTGCAAAATTCTGTATGGGTCCCAACATACCGCGCCATATTCTAATATAGGTCGCACTAATGACATATATGCTAGTTCTTTGGCTCTCACTGTACTCTTTTTTTCAGTATCCGCATAACAAAATGTAAAGATTTCCAGGCTTTCCCTACAACGAAATTGACTTGATTTTCCCAGCTCAATTTACTATCTAGCTGTATTCCTAAGTATTTGCAAGACGTGACTCGAGGTATAACATTATTGTTCAGTTTGTACACAAATTCATTATAACTTCGACCCCTACCAAACGTGATGGACTTGCTCTTTGAACTGTTTATTTCCATGCCGTTTGTTTCTGCCCAGATATGTAATTTGTCTAAGTCTCGCTGCAAAATATCCTCGTCTTTCTCCGAGTTGATAATCCTATAGATTACGCAGTCATCTGCAAAGAGTCGTACATTTGAAGCTAAATTAGTCGGCAATTCATTCACGAAGGCCAGAAACATGAGTGGTCCGATTACACTTCCTTGTGGAATTCCTGACGTGACGCTTCTCGAGGTTGATAAGTAACTACCGATTCGAACTTTCTGCTTTCTGTTTCGGAGTAGTTCGTTTATCCACGCTACTACTCTAGTGTCTATACCCGAATCTATTAATTTCTTTATAAGACGATCGTGTGGAACAACATCAAAAGCTTTGGAAAAATCTATTACTATCGCGTCGACCCTTTTCCCTTCATCAACTACGTCGGCTAGGTCCTGTAGAAGTGAGACTAGCTGACTTTCGCATGAGAAACCATTTCTGAAACCGTGCTGACCCTGATAAAGCCACTCCTTGCCCTCCCATTCCTTCCTGATATTGCTTAAAATTAGATGTTCCATAAGTTTACATACGACTGATGTAAGGCTTACCGGCCTATAGTTACTAATTATTGTCTTGTCGCCACTTTTAAAAATAGGTACTACGAGAGCCAGCTTCCAATCTTTCGGTACGCAAGCGTTATTTATTGATACATTAAATAACCTAATTAAATAAGGTAGAATTGCCTCTCCGCCTAATTTAATGATGTCCGTAGAAATACCATCAGGACCTCGTGATTTTCCTCTCTTCATTAATTTTATTCTTTGCCGCAAAGTATTTACATCAATATGAAAACTACATCTATCTACCAGCGTTGGTATCTGAATACTGTTAGATTTCTGCTTGAAAACCGAGCTGAAATATGCGTTAAAAGCCTGCGCTTTTTCCCTGTGGTCCGTTATTGGCGAATTATTAACACGAACAACTGGAATCTCGTCTTTACTTCCTTTCCTTCTACGAACGTATTTAAAAAATACCGACCAGTTATTACTGCCCTCCGCATCAAGAATATGTTTTAAATGACGTTCCTCTGCCATTTTCTTTTCCTTCCCTAATACTTTTGTATAATTTCGATATAAGATCATATGATTTTCACTACGGTGTCTGTTGTTAAATGCTTCTAATGGTTTTTCTTTTCAATCGCCTAATCTTTGCATTATAATATTCCGGATCGCTGTTACTTTTTAACAATTTACTGGGTACAAAAGCCTGCTCAGCATTTACTAAAATATTTTTAAACTCTCCCCATATTTCATCGATTCCTCCTCCTATTCTAAGAAACTCGCCATATCGTTCTCTTAAGTAATTTTGAAACCCTTGTACATTCGCTTTCTTGTATTCCTTCACTAGAATACCGGTGGTAATACTTTTCTTTGAAATATTTAACTGTAAATCGACTAAAACGGCTTTATGGTCACTTATGCCTTCTAAAACGTCGCCCGACAAGAATAAATCTTTCGGTCTAATTAGGCAGATATCCAGAATCGCATCCTGCCGTGTCGGCCTGTCTACTACCTGCTCTAATCCGCTGTCCCAGACAAGTCGGTTGACTATTTGTTGGACTTTCCCTTCGCAAACAATCCCCTTCCAATTTGCGTCTGGGAGATTTAGGTCTCCAGCAATAACTACATGACGGTTATTTATATTTTTTGTTCTCTCGTAGAGAGCGCCTAAAATTTCATAGCTGTTGCCCGGTGGACGATAGCAAGCAATAATTTCTAAGATACTTCCTGAACAGAAAATTTCTACACCCGTCATTTCAAATTCTTTATCAACCCAATTTGATCTGATATTAAATGTGTTTTTCACGCATATAAATACACCACCGCCTCTAGTTTCGCGATCTCTCCTAAACGTAATGTAATCTGAACGAAAAATTTCCGGGTTTGCTACCGCGTCCGAAAGCCAAGACTCTGTTCCTATTATGACATCAGGATCACATGCTTCAATTAAATTCCAAAATTCGGATTCCTTATTCATGATACTACGACAGTTCACCGGCAACAATCTAGCGAAGCCTCTCCTCACCTGAATGTCAGTGTTCGGGACCCGTGCATCCATCCTAGATTCCTGTGCCGCGGTCACGGCCATCTCCTCCCCCGCTGCAGTCACACGCGTTGTCTCCGTCACCTCCCCCGCAGCAGTCAGATGCGTCGCCTCCGTCACCTCCCCCGCAGCAGTCAGATGCGTCGCCACCGTCACCACCCCCGCAGCAGTCAGATGCGTCGCCTCCGTCACCTCCCCCGCAGCAGTCAGATGCGTCGCCTCCGTCACCTCCCCCGCAGCAGTCAGATGCGTCGCCTCCGTCACCTCCCACGCAGCAGTCAGATGCGTCACCTCCCCCGCAGCAGTCACCAAACGCATCGCTCCATTTTTAGCAACCATCACGCCCTTGGCGACATCATTGCCTCTTCCTCCAGTCGTCACTTTCCAAGTAAATACGACCGTATTACTTGGTCGTGAAGACATCCCAGCTTCCATGCACCTCGGAAGTTGAGATGAAGGCCGTCCCGTCCTAGGTCTTCGTGCCCGAGCCAGTGATTGGGATCAACGAACAGGCCATCAAATTTCTCACAAGCCCATAATAATCCACAATTCATGTCCCGCGTTCTACTAATGTGGACATCATTACGGCGCATAACTCCGGAAACAATGACCCTTGCATTTTTAAATTTAGCTCGGATGGCATGCCCTAGTTCGACATATTGTTTAATTGTGTCGTAAACAGGTTGCCGTTTCCGCGTATTGGTTCCTACATGAACTAGAACCACTTCTGCCTGTTCATTTGGTTCGGATTTATTTACAACCGAAGTCATTTGCGCAATATCTACTCCGGGAAAGAAAGACACATCGGCACCTTTTTTTTTCAATACGCCGCCGCTGTGCCGCAGCATCGAGTCTCCTAGCACCTTCACCTTACTATCTGGCGCACCTGGCTGAAGAGACTCGCTCCTATTTGGCTGCTCGTTCCTCTTCTCTTTTTCTTGTGGGACGCGAACATTTTGCTCCTCCTTTCCTTTGCTGACGTCTTGTAAGTCCCTGATTCTTAACGTCAGTTCTCCAATATGACTGTGGGCCTGTGCCAAATCCGCTTCCAGTCTTCTAATTCTTCGCTCGTTCCTATCACATTTGGAGCACGTCACCTCTGCCTCCTGTACACCGTGACCAGGATTTTGCTCCACTCCTCCTATCACAAGGAGAGTGGCCAAAACAGCTGCACAAGTAGAGCCACGCCGCCTCCTTCCCGCAAGCCCGAGAACGCCCCTTGCGCCGAAGCCACCCGACGGGGACGGGCACGCGCAACCCATGCCCCAACGCGCGCTCGGTACACAGCAAGATCCACGCCCATTGCCTTTCACTATTTTTTGATGAAAGGTGAATAGAAGCATCTGGTCAAAGTAAACCTAAAATATTTCCGACTTCGGGTTCATGATTCTGTTCATGATTAAAACGTCAATGTTTCTTGAACATCGACGGTGTATATTAATTATTATTAAAATTGAACTAAAAGTAAGATTTAAAAGCGCCTCTCCGTGTGCGAAATACGAGGAAAGACGAAGGAAATACCAGGGCATCAGGACCATCACGGGCGACGGAATGTCTGATTGATAAAACGCGTTCCTGTAGTTCGCAGTCATAAACCGACAATGATGCGATCAGTTATTATTTCATATTTTAACTTTCACAAAATTGTGATTAAGGAAATGTTTCACCCACAAATATCTACGAATATCGAAAACGTAAAAACATCGAACATAAGATGAAAGTATCGATATTTTTATTGAAAACATTGATGTTTTGAAAACATTGTTTTGATGTCGCATTCCTATTTCCCACGAGTCCGATTCTATAAAGACAGTGAAAAATTTAGCGGCAGACTTATCGGAGTTTTATTATTTATTGTTTCCAGGAGCGTCAACTGCTATGGTAATTAGTCCCGTAATTGTAGTGCGTGTTTTATCATGGAAGGTGGCAGTGTTCTTCATGAGCTGGATGACGAGATCCGACGCCGACCTATACGACGGTTTGCCGAGATTCCCCCATCCAGGTATCTCCCACCAGCAGGACATCGCCGCAGACGGGACAAACTAAGTTCGCAACTGGTCTCCCGACTTGTGTGGTAGTGTAATACAGGTGAGTGCAAGTGTATGTAATTAAGAGCCGAGGATAGGACTGGGAAGAGGAAGGAAATATCGCGCGCGGTCAGTAGCCCGTTTGTTAGGGTACTGCTCCGGTATTCGTCTGGTATTAATCGGGGAAACTACAATCAAATCAGCCGGCCGCTCAAATTCTCCTCCAGACAGCGGTTAAAGTCGACCTAGCTATCTCTTCAGTATCGAAAATCCTGCCACCTTTGGGACTCGCACCCTAGGACCTCCCAGTCAGAGTCATAGAAGTGACATCAGTTGATACCCTGAGGCACCTCAGCCGGACCTCTTGCAAACGATTCTAAATATACAGCCGGTGCAAGTATTAACCTCCCGACTGATTTCCGACATGAGTGATTATGTTGAGCACGCGCGCTTGAGTGAGTGTTAAGGAGGTGCGGACGAAGTTGAAGAAAAGTTCGTGTTGATCGCCTGTTTATTATATTCTCCTCTACACAGTGGTTGAATTCGGCCCAGCAAAGTATCTATTGCTTCTCAGTGTTTTCATTTAGCTAACTGCGTGGCCATAGATTAAAGGCCCATTCACAATGCAAACGTAAACATAAACATAACGCATAGACGTAAACATTAACATAAGAGATAGACATTGTGAATACTTCAGTCTAATATAAACGTAAGCAAAATAAGAGTTTCTATTGGCTGTGAGGCATTCTAGTGACCCATATGGTGTTATTTCGTCTGTCGACTTCGCTCGTACTTCGTTTCTCGATTTTGAGTTACCGTACTGTGATTTGTTCATTTCTTATGTCTTACTTCAGCATTAGCACAGAAGCTTGAAGCTTTTAAGTTAACGTCTTACGTGTTATGCTTATGCGAACGCATTGTCCGCTTATGGGCGTAGTCCTAACTTTTATGTTCACGCCATGCTTATGTTTACGATTCCATTGTGAATGGGCTTTAAGGAGATATATCGTTACTCAATGACGTGGTGCCCTTTGATGGCATGCGCTGTGAAGGAAATGGAAATCAATGGGCGGTGCTGTCCCCGAGACAGCCCGGCAACCCGGCTTGCGTTCGCCGGCGGAACAACGCGTTAAGTAATGGGGCGGGGGCGGCAGGCGAGGCCGCGTGGGAGAGGCCATCGCGTCGCCAAGGCCTCGCTTCCTTCCGGTCGGCCCAAACCGCGCGCCCGCCCGCCCGCTCCGCCAATGCCAGCCAACGACGGACGTGCCTCTACGCGTCGCACAGGGACGAGGCTACTCCCAGCAGAGAAAGTGCCGCCGCCCCGCCGGCAAGCCCCGCTGGCCGGCCGTGTCACTTGCTGGTGGTGACTCACCAGCTGGTCAACTTGGGCCGTTCCAACCTCTGTCAAGCTGGAACACAGACTCGTTCGAAATTCAAAATCAACTAGCCTATAATTTTGTACTAATTATGTACTAATTTTGTGCCACAATAAAAAAATTTGTACTCAACTATAAACAATTAGAAAGCGGGTGCTAATGAAGAGCTTTTCGCGAATATTTACAAATTATAAATTTTGAGCCAAATTTTGAAGTTGAAATTTATAAGAAGGCGTAGCCTTTTTAGTAAGCGTACATAAGGAGTATAAGAAGTATAATTTCATTCCTACTCGCAAAATAAATTCAATTTATCGCGCGTGGCGGAATCATTCTTTATCGCAGAATGAAATAACTTTTACCACGCGTGTCGCAATAATTTCTCCTCGCAGAATAAAATCACTTTTATCGCGAGTGGCGCAATTACTTCTACCACGCGTGTCATACACTATTTTAAACAGCCTTACTGACTTTCGCTTGATGTTAATTCAAGTATACAAATCATTTAATGACACGTTGAGGTCAGCAGTAGACGTTGCGGTCACACGGTATTATGTTTTCTTTGGATTCACATATTTATCAGAATATGTGAGCGTCATCTCACTTTTAGCGCTAGTGCTAAAAATTGAACTACTAGCACCCTATGCATACGAGGCGCTATTACTAGTGGTGATCTAAAAATAATATTCGTCACTCTAAAACTTAACGGGAATGCTAAATTCCGACCATTACAAAAAAGTAGTGGTACAGAAATACGATTTTCTGCTAACTTATTAGCCCAATAGGGAAAACGAAGTTATCGCGAACATAAATTAAAAACGTTTACGTGGAAAATTGTCACTATTATTGTTGCTAATTAGTTGTGCAAAAACAACTTCCATGCTTTAAAACCATTATTGAAAATGCTAAATTTTGCAAAAATTGAGAAAAACGTTTATAATGATTCTATTTGCTGATGTATATTTTTTTTAGGAAATGTTGATAGTATTATTTTCGGTCGGCAATCACAAGGGTTTGGGGAGTTTGGTCATATTAGTAGTCGTCGTAGTACAAAAGCAAGTTTCTATATTTGGGGGAAGTATTTAGTTGTTAAAGAAAATAATTATTTATTCACCAAGGGCGTTGTAAGGGTTCTAATTTCCGAGAGGCGACAAAAAGCCTGAGGGCCAAACTCTTTGCATTAACTATTTTTCGACTTCTTCGCAATGTGCATTGTGGAAACAGACCAACATCGGAGAGAGGTGCTTATGTTTCTAGCATCCGCAGTGACTTTCCTTTAAACGTAGGGTCTGTTTCATGGACAGCGGATGCAGAAAGTCATTAAGATCATCTAAAGGAATATCGAATGATTCGTTATTTGACATAGCTCTCAAATTCCAACATTTTTCAAAGTGTTCTATGCTCCATACAATTTGCTTGAAAAAGACCATGATAAGAAAGGATCGTAGCGTTTCTGGCTTGTTGCTATACCAAATTTCCAAGTCTTTTCTAATTCTTTTCATTATCATTAGTTTTAATAGATTTAAAACGGTTGTGCGTAGGGGTTCTTTCATAAGAACTTTTAACTCCTTTGTAACTCATGGAGCAGCAGATCACAAGAGACGTTAACCATGGAGGTCCATGTTTATGCGGGTAACGGGTAACCTTGTTACGCCGTTATGGAGCATGGAGCAGGCTTGTTAGGCCCACTAAACACTAATACTTTTAATTCTATCTAATATTGATTAACCTCTACGAACAAATTTTAAATAGAAAGGCTCGTTAATATCTATGATATTTTAATAATAGAACAAAATCGTTTTACAAAAGGACGCCCATTAAGAGATATTTTTACCATTCAACTAATAGGAAAACGTATAGGATTTAATTGAAAAACTCATTTAGCTTTCATCAAATATGAAAGGAGACGGCAGCACGGCCTGGGGACGACGGGACATTTTGCCAAATTTTGCTTTACAACGCATATATTCATCACATTTGGGCGGTTGAAACTGCGCTCGATTCAGAAAGCTTGTCATCATCCAGCTATAACTTACATTTTTTTTAAATTTTTCTTTACGATAAAACAAAAACTTGCAAAACGGGTTTCGGCAACTTTTGAAACAAAATGCTTCAGCGTAAATTATGTATTAGATCCCCCTGTTCACGAAAGTTGACGCGTTGACGCGCGTTAAGTAACGCGAGTTGCAGAAAAAAACTCCTAGGAAACTGCTTATGAACTCTTGCCGATCCGCAAAATATATATCCTTGTTTATCTATGATGTGCTTTGCCGGTAATGTTAATTCCTCTTCGATAGTGCCGTGATCTATTGAATTTTCGTTTCCCGGACATTTCTCAACTTAGCATCGCAATCCAATACTCTACCCGTTTTTTCCTTACATTTTGTAACTTAATGACATTTTTAGACAAAAATTACGTTCTCATATGTTACTTCACAATTAAACTGATTTTCATTTAACGTTAATATCAAATTACATTTGATATGATTTATTTAAACGTAATTTATATCTCAAGAAATATTGAATTTGCCATACTACACGTGTACTCTAAAATCCTACTGACCTTCATGGTTTCCATTCCTGCTTGATTTGTTCAGATTTTTGTGTTTTGTGGGGAAGTGAATATTGAACATTTAAATTCAGTACTATTAATACTAAATTTATATTAATAAATTAATTGCAAATTTACACAGTTTTGTAATTTTAAAAAAACTTTAAAGTAAATTGTATTCCATAGTCACAAAACCGTATAAATTTTACTTAAATGTAGGATGTCAGGAACATTCGTATACCTTTACGAAGATAGTATTTGGGAATTCTTTGTAAAGATCGAGAATAAATGTTTCCATATGGTCAGGGCCCCTCTCACATTTTCGCACCAAATCTTAATACAAAATTACATCGTAATATTTTAAACCATTTTACAATCGTCTTACACAACTTTCGTACAATTCAAGCAAACAAAATCAATTACAAATGATCATATAATGAAATTTACCACAAAAATCTAAACCAGCTTTTTACATTTTGAAACTTCTCTCAAACAATTCTAAAAACCAAACTGGTGCATCAGGTACATACATCTTCGTTTAAGAGTTGTTTCAGATTTCTCAACACGTCTACTTTTTCCACAGTTACTTTACGTTCATACGTTTCAAACATTAAGATTTAGCGTGACTTTCTTAAAATAACTTATATTCTTAACGAAGTCCATTTACTTAAAACTATCGCATTAAAATTAACAAGAGTTTGGCATTGCGAAACCCTCTACGAACTTTTTATACAATGTTAAAATACATGCTTAATACAAATTCTACATTTTCAGTTGCATTCCTTTCTTACATCTTCACCGCATTGTTCAAAGCTGCTCCTGCGGACTTTCTGAAACAAAAAAGGTCAAAGACCTACATTCCACAGCAGAGTCGATCATTGAATTTCACAAGATAACTAAACATCTTAATATCTGAAACTGATATACTTTAAAATTCTGAATCGCTATTACATACTCATTAATACGATTTTATTCAATCAAAATGGCGAAACACTACAAAAGTTTGTTGCTGATATATCCAATCTTTAATTTCGGAAATCAATGTTTTGATAATAGTTTTTGAAACGTACTGTGACAAAATTGCGAAAGCAACTTATCGAGAAATGTTTCATGTTTTCAAAAAGCTACTGAACCAATTTTAGGAAATTCAACATTGTAATTACATCCTTGACTAATGATGTTTCCCGCGTCAGTAGTACATGAAGACAAACCATCAGAGCTGAAGAACGTTTTGAACCCTAAGTGTCATTTTACATCGTAAGAAAGGATGTAGACAGCATTAATACTTATGTTGACTATTGTTTTTGATAAATTATTTCTGCAAAACCCAATATATTAGACCAAGATTCTTTACAAAATATATACAAATTTCCCCATTTGTATTTTTTTATTGGAATGATTAATATGGAATTTCCATTGAAGCCTTCGAAGCTTTTTTTCTTGAATTGATGAAAATATGTTTTCTAAAAACTTTTCTATATTTTTAATTAAAAGAAACACGGCATAATATATATTTTTAATGAATATAAACAAATCTCCAAAAGTCTGAATAGATTTTTAACCATTCCTCTTAGGTTATTATATTCATAAAAATACAGACTTCTAGGACGATATCTGTGTCACGCAAAATACTTCGATAAAAGAAGCAATATCAACGATTCCTGAATTAATATTGCTTTGTAACCAATTTGAAAAGTTTTACTTCAAAAGATACGTAAATCACTTTTAAAAAGGATTTGAAGCGCTCTCTCTCTCTCTCTCTCTCTCTCTCTCACTCTCACTGTCTCTCTCTCACTCTCTCTCACTCTCACTCTCTCACTCTCACTGTCACTCTCACTTGAAACCGAACTTTCCCAATTCACAAGGTTTCCATGCTATGTGCCCATACCAAGTTTCCTTGAACAAATCTGAAAGTTGTAAAGTTTTCAACATTTTCGTCTTTTTGAATTAATTTTACTTCAAAATCACTTAGTAGTTTTCGATTTCAGTTTTCTCAGTTATACTAGTTTCCTCCGAGTACAGAAATTTATTGTTTGAATGTACGAGTATCCTTACTTTTATTCAGCCTTTAGCGTTTACTCTCTTCCTGTAAGACCGCCACAAAGGAATCCCATTTACCCCTCCCCGTCTTCATCCCTTCCCGCATCCCTTTACCATTTCCTCTTGCCACCCATCTCTGCTAACTTACATCTTCACAAGCTTGGAAAAGCTCTCCTCGGTAGCCGAGGTCGCTAAGCTGAAAACCGTAGTTGCCTTAGCTCGAGGCTTTGTCGCGAGCTCGAATCCGACCTCGGCATGAATGTTTGTGTGTGTTCGTGTTGTCCTTATGTGCTCTTCCTACAGTTCCCTCTACAATTAAAACGATCACGGTGGTCGCTATTGTGCAATTTTTAAAAAAGCGACCTAAAACATTTTTTTAAAATGTTTTTTGAAAATATGCGTGGTAAGTTCGACTATTTAAATTTGAATAATAGATTTTGAAGTTGAATAGAATTTGAGGCAACCGCCCCAGTCGGGAGCTCTAAGTTCCCGACAGGTCTCCCGGCATGTGTGGTAGTGTAGTGCAAGTAAGTGTGTATACGTAAGGGGTGGGATAGGACCAAGCATGGGAAGGAAAGCTTGCTTGCGGTCCGTGGCCTGTTTGTTAGAGTACTGTTCCGGTATTTGCCTGGTATTGATCGGCTAAACTACGGAAAATTACCCATCAGACCAGCCGGCCGCTAGAATTCTTCAGACAGCGACAGAACTCTACATGTCCATTATTTTACTACATCTTGCCAGATGACATTAAACGATTAAATTCGATACAAAAGTGTAAGTCCCAAGTTTTTTTTCAAGTTGATGACGTCTGCAGTCCCATTTATTTTCTTGTGAATTCCTGACAATTTGATAATCCTATTATGATACGATTCCCAAGATGTGTGTCAAGATGACACAACCAGTACAGCACAATCACATCAAGAAATAATTATAAACGTTGTCATTGCCAACAATAGTAATACTATTGTTGGCAATGACAACAATTATAATTATTTCATGAAAAATGCCAACGATAACGCACCACAACACCTATATACAATCACATCAAACCAATTGGAGTATTTATTTCTGATTTTCCCCCCAAAATTAAATATATTTTTCGTTTAGTTAAGTAAATATGATCATTATTTTCATGAAAAATCGTTCATTATCACTATGTTTAAGGTATACGTGCAATTAAAACTTCACCGTGTAATAAAGTGTCCACAACAGTCAATCAGAAATCAGAGAACTGATCAAAATCGTTTAAGTGTGTATTTATAACACAGACGTGGCCAAGGTATTTCCAGACGGCCATTACTTAATGAGGAAGGAATAATACATCTGCGGAAGATGTCCTTGTGGGCTTGGCCTGTAAACTGCTGGTGTTTTCTTTTACCAACACTGCAGCTTCTTGTAATGGCAGTTGTTGGGGTATTCATTCGAATATTTGGTAACTTTTATCACGAGCGGTTGACCATATCGTACGTCACATAGGAAAGTGACAATTCAAAAATGGGCAATTTACATGTCAATTAAATGCTAACATCTTGTCATTACGTTCTGTAGTATTATATTCAACTCCCTGAAATGCAATTGAACAAGTAGGAAATAAATAATAAAAATTGAGCAATTTTGAGTAACTACTACCATTGTACAAAACAAATTTCAATCAACAATGTGGTATTAGTAAGATTAGTTGAACAAACTAGTTACGTAGGAAACATTGAACAATACAGCAAGAAATTAGTATGTCGATAATTTCATGAAGATTCTAGTTTTGAGTAGAACTGAATAAAACGTCATTTTTTATTGAAAAAACCTACTGGAAAAAACCCCTCCTGAATGTGACCACCACCTGAAGTTTCGTTATTTCGTTCGTGATTTCGTTAAGGAAATCAATATTTACAACAGCATATTAGAAACTATTTATTATACTTGTGTTGTATGTATTGTATTGAATGTATTCTATGTATCGTGTAGTATATGTGTATTGAATTGTTTGTATGGTATATTCGTACTGGTTTTGATAACTAATATGGTTCTACAATTCTTATTGTAATTCTTACATGTAATTATCCGTTTAGTCGCTAATGGCCTTGATGTCGAACCGACGATAAATTTAAATTAAAAAGTACCCTCAAAATTAAAATATCGGTTTCAAGTTCAAGGGGCTGTGACATCAGCCAGATCGATTGAGAAATATCATTTTTGGGTAAAATCCTACTTATGCTTTAGTCGCTATCCTTCTTCAAAGACTGACTGACAGACGAACGGACGTTTTGTTGTCAATCGATTTTTCCGTATGAAGGACTCGCAAAACATGGATTATCACGTCTTCTAGGAAGTAAGTTACTAAGATTTATCCACTTTTTTCGTTATCAGGGCCAGGCAAGTAAGAGTTTTTGCGTCAAAAGTTCTCCTTTGCTTTCCTGCAGCATTACAATACATTTTCTATACTGCGCTAGCACAAGCAAGAAAATAAAAATAATATTAACTAAATAGGAAGTTTTGAAAGACATGTCTTATTGAATGATATTCGAGCATAAATAGATAAATATTAATATTGGCAAAAGAGCTCTTAAATTTAAACTGTTCTCAAATTACAACAAAATCATTGAGGGTGTCTCTTATGTGTTTAAATTGCCAACAATGTAGCAAAACGAACAGCATCTGTGTTTGAAAAAATGACATATGCATTGTTGTTATGTCAGATTATTTTTTCTTAATTTCAATATTGTTAATGTTATTACTGAATGGCTGAGTTTTCAATGAAACCTAATCCCGCATCGTAATCTAAGAAATAAATTTCCGAGAAACTCAGAGAAGGAGAAACGAAGTCTTTGCTCCCACTACTCTTTGTTATAGAGTACAATATCAGTTACATATACATATTTGGAGCTCTTTTGAGGCACTGTCATTTATGAGCATCTATAACTGCAAAATTTGAAACTCTCTTTTTCCAAGAAAACTTTTGAGTTTTGGAGAAAGTTCATTGGAAATCATTTGAAGCACTTTTTCTAACAAATGCAATAAAATATACAAATCATTGGTAATATAAATATTAATGGTGTGAGAAATATCTCAAAACAAGTACATTTGTGAAATTTTTGAAGAAACAATAAAATACATCAGAGTGGCATTGATATCATGTTGTTTAATTTATTTAGCACTATCAGTTCAAAAAAGAAAAAAAAAATAATAAAAAATTTGTAGCCGTTTTGAAGAAATGGCACTTAGCATGACTGAAATGTGAAAATTCTTGCTCATTTTACAGAAAATTTTTGAGATTCCAAGAAACCTCATAAAATGTAAGCACATGTACTCATACATTCAATTACATATACAAATCACTGATAATATTAGTATTAACAATGTGAGAGATATCTAAAAAATTACATTTGTGTAATTTTTGAAAAATCAAAAGAATACATCAAAATGTTGTACTAAAACTGAATAAAACTCTGTTTTTCCCCACAGAATAGGGTTGAAAATGGTGATGGAGCAATTTGGTGGAATGCAGAGGAAATGGGAGTACCTCGAGATGCAAAATATTGTAGCAAACGTCTAGCACTATCCCTACCAAAAGTGTACCAAAAAATTTTGAGTCATTTTTGTGAAATCCTTATTTTTGGTTTTCTTGCCTATATTTCACTCAAAATTGTTCTAAAACTTATAATTTAAAAAAAAGTGCATAACAATAATGAAAAAACTAAGCGTAATTCTCACTATCCTTACAAGAAATTGACAAAAACAAATTGAAGCTATGAGAAATTTTTGAAAATTACCCAGGAGCTTCTTAGTAAGACCCCCAAAATTCACAGAATGCTTTTCAAAATTGCAGAGCTCATGAGAGCTGCAGAGAAATTGTCTAGTCAAATCAATCAAATAATATAGATTTTATAAAAAAACAAAAATTTCAAATAATTTATGTTCTAAATTTGTTTTCACACGGATGGACGGTCAGAGATTTTGGGAAATAAAAAAAAAATTAAAAAACACTTTTTCGGTATCAGAGGACCCCAATACATGTATTTTTCCGTTGAAATCGATTTTCCGCAGCATTACACAACTTTCTTTATACTACACATATTACTCCTTATATGTGTACCTATGATAAGTTAAAAATTCGAGAAAATTTTGAGCCATTTTATAGCAAATTCTGTTTAATCTGTTGTTTTTTTTAAAACGCTTGCGGTTCAACTGAACCTGAAACCAATTCTGAGAAAGTTACCAATGTTTAGAGCCTAGTGTATACGAATTCCAAACTAAAAGATCACATAACATTACGGCAAGGGAAGATTTTATGAGTTCATTACGGGGCGGATTGTGATGACCTAAAACTGCCGAAAATGACCAAAAAATGCCCTTAAAACGCTTTAAAAATGCCCCCCCCCCAAAAAAAGAAAAATGTAAAAAATTTGATCAAAACCACTTCAGGTGAATAACTCAAGATGTTGGATATGATACCGATGAAATCAAGGCTTCTTCCTTTAGTTCAAGTTAACTCAGCTTGCATACTTTGGGGTTGGACTGTTCATTAAAAGAAAATCTCTGTCTTTATTCATCAGGAAATCGGCCGAACTGTCAATGGCGCCGATAAACGTCACAGGAACTTTAGATGTGGTACTCACAACCACTGACAGTATGAGCGAAGAAATCGAATAGACTACTTGAGAATTCTGTGATAAACACTTGTTGCACGTCGTAAATATTGTTTGAAGCAATTATCATTAAAATTATATTAAAATCGATGAAATCAGCGAAAAATGCAGTAAAAATGTCGCCAAAATGTAAAAAATGACTTGTTCAAAATCGACGAAAAATGCAACAAAAAACACAAAAATGGGTAATTTCTTTTCATCAAAACATAAAATGAATTTCTGTAGCAAATGGCATTGTTCTAACGTGAAAAGAAAAAAAATGACATATCATTAAAACCTGCCCCCTAGTGATCTGTATGAATGTCTGACATGTATCTCTTGTCTTGACAATTGAAGTATAGTGGTACGGCTGGCACAGACTTTCTCAAACTAGTAAGATTTTTAGTGCCTATACTTAGGGTTTTATTTCTTGGCGTGCAAGGCCTTGTCCTCACGATGGTATCTACTCTATGGTATATCGCGTCTTTCTCTGTCGTGCCGCTAGATGTCGCATGATCGCGACAGTATGGACAGTGCTGGCTATCACGCGACATCTAGCGGCCGAACCGAGAAAGATGCGAAATATCGTGAGATATTCCATCATGAAGACAAGGCCTCGCGTGTCAAGAAATAAAAACCCAAGTATAGGCACTAAAAATCTTCCTAGTTCTTACTAATCCTACGAGCTATACTTATAACCAGTGCCAGTACTTATAACCAGTAAGACTTCGTTAAATATTAAAGAAGGCTTTGCCAGTGCTTAATTTATACAAATTTAGGTCGCGAAAAGCGCCTCAAATTAATTATCAATTTAATAGAAATAGTTATATACTTATAACCATTTCTATACCTATTTCTATTTTAATAATTGCTTCCGAGGTACCAGAACGCCGTACCGGCAAGCTCCGACAGAAATCAAGCACTGCTTTATTAACTAAAAACCAACTTATAACGAATAGTATTAATAGTATAGTACGAATAGTATGGCTCTAGAAATGTATTTAGTACTCTACTAGAGTATGATGTTATAGTATGTGTGTATAGTTGTAGTTAATTTAATATTATAGTATTAGTGTAGTTGTCATGAAAATTTTACCGCGCTCCGTGAATTTGAAATTCAACCTACGGCTTTTTTTGTTTGTGAAGTTGGTCAACGGGGATGATTGATACAGATTTCAAGTCTATAATGTTGGCTATATTGACAGAGATTCAAATTCTGGTCGTTGATTGAAATGCGTTGCACCGGCGATTCACCATCAGACCTGTCTAAACCTGAGAAACATCAAACTTGTTCTCAATGTGTTTTCTAGTGAATAGTTACGTTCGTCAGAAGTAGTTTCCCGAATAAAGATGACGTCGTGGGAAAAAGTGATTTTGTCATGGGTAAGGTCAACATTTATTTTATAAATCTCATTCGTCAACATAAAGGATTAGACCTGAAGGCCTGTTCCGTCATTTTTTTGCTCGTCATTTGCTCGTCTTTTGCTCGTCATTTGCTCGTCTTTTGCTCGTCTTTTGCTCGTCATTTGCTCGTCTTTTGCTCGTCATTTGCTCGTCATTTGCTCGTCATTTGCTCGTCTTTTGCTCGTCATTTGCTCGTCTTTTGCTCGTCATTTGCTCGCCATTTGCTCGTCATTTGCTCGTCTTTTGCTCGTCATTTGCTCGTCTTTTGCTCGTCTTTTGCTCGTCATTTGCTCGTCTTTTGCTCGTCATTTGCTCGTCTTTTGCTCGTCATTTGCTCGTCTTTGGCTCGTCATTTGCTCGTCATTTGCTCGTCTTTTGTTCGTCATTTGCTCGTCTTTTGCTGGTCATTTGCGCGTCATTTGCTCGTCATTTGCTCGTCATGTTCTCGTCTTTTGCTCGTCATTTGCTCGCCTTTTGCTCGTCTTTTGCTCGTCATTTGCTCGTCTTTTGCTCGTCATTTGCTCGTCATTTGCTCGTAATTTGCTTGTCTTTTGCTCGTTATTTGCTCGTCATTTGCTCGTCATTTGCTCGTCTTTTGCTCGTCATTTGCTCGCCATTTGCTCGTCATTTGCTCGTCTTTTGCTCGTCATTTGCTCGTCTTTTGCTCGTCTTTTGCTCGTCATTTGCTCGTCTTTTGCTCGTCATTTGCTCGTCTTTTGCTCGTCATTTGCTCGACGTTTGCACCATTGAATTCCCCGTGGAGAGTTGTACACGTGTACGTGATTTCAGATCGAATGTACAAAAGTAAGTTAAGTTTTTTCCCATTTTTGTCTTTTATAGCAGGTTTAGGACATTTTTTTCAAGCGTTTAGCTCCGTAACTAAGAGTCGGATTGACGTCTAGTTTGCACCATTGAATTCCTCGTAATGAGTTGTACCCGTAGACGTGATTTCAGATCGATTGTACGAAAGTAAGTTAAGGTTTTTCCCATTTTTGTCTCCAATATCGTGTTACGACATTTTTTTCAAGCATTTAGCTCCGAAACTAAGAGTCGAATTGACGTCCAGTTTGCACCATTGAATTCCTCGTGAAGAGCTGTACCCGTAGACGTGATTTCAGATCAATTGTACGAAATTAAGTTAAGCTTTTTCCAATTTTTGTCTCCAATAGCGGGTTTAGGACATTTCTTTTCAAGCGTTTAGCTCCGAAACTAAGAGTCGGATTGACGTCTAGTTTGCACCATTGAATTCCTCGTAAAGGGTTGTACCAGTAGACGTGATTTCAGATCGATTGTACGAAAGTAAGTTAAGTTTTTTCCCATTTTTGTCTCCAATATCGGGTTACGACATTTCTTTTCAAGCGTTTAGCTCCGAAACTAAGAGTCGGATTGACGTCTAGTTTGCTCCGTTGAATTCCTCGTGAAGAGTTGTACCCGCAGACGTGATTTCAGATCGATTGCGCGAAAGTAATTTAAGCTTCAACCATTTTTGTCTCCAATAGCGGGTTTAGGACATTTCTTTTTAAGCGTTTAGCTCCGAAACTAAGAGTCGGATTTACGTCTTGTTTGCACCATTGAATTGCCCGTAATGAGTTGTAGCAGAATACGTGATTTCAGATCGATTGTACGAAAGTAAGTTAAGGTTCTACCCATTTTTGTCTCCAATATCGGGTTTAGGACATTTTTTTCAAGCGTTTAGCTCCGTAACTAAGTGTCGGATTGACGTCTAGTTTGCACCATTGAATTCCCCGTAAAGAGTTGTACCCGTAGACGTGATTTCAGATCGATTGTACGAAAGTATCTTAAGGTTTTGCCCATTTTTGTCTCCAATATCGTGTTACGACATTTTTTTTTCAAGCATTTAGCTCCGAAACTAAGAGTCGGATTGACGTCTAGTTTGCACCATTGAATTGCCTGTAAAGAGTTGTACGAGTATACGTGATTTCAGATCGATTGTACGAAAGTAAGTTAAGTTTTTTCCCATTTTTGTCTCCAATATCGGGTTACGACATTTCTTTTCAAGCATTTAGCTCCGAAACTAAGAGTCGGATTGACGTCTAGTTTGCACTATTGAATTCCTCGTGAAGAGTTGTACCCGTAGACGTGAACTCAGATCGATTGTACGAAAGTAAGTTAAGGTTTTTCCAATTTTTGTCTCCAATATCGTGTTACGACATTTCTTTTCAAGCGTTTAGCTCCGAAACTAAGAGTCGGATTGACGTCTAGTTTTCACCATTGAATTCCTCGTGACGAGTTGTACCCGTAGACGTGATTTCAGATGGATTGTGCGAAAGTAAGTTAAGCTTTTTCCCATTTTTGTCTCCAATATCGGGTTACGACATTTCTTTTCAAGCGTTTACCTCCGAATCTAAGAGCCGGATTGACGTCTAGTTTGCACCATTGAATTCCTCGTAAAGAGTTGTACCCGTAGACGTGATTTCAGATCGATTTTCCGAAAGTAAGTTAAGGTTTTTCCCATTTTTGTCTGCAATATCGTGTTACGACATTTTTTTTAAAGCATTTAGCTCCGAAACTAAGAGTCGGATTGACGTCTAGTTAGCACCATTGAATTCCTCGTGAAGAGCTGATCCGTAGACGTGATTTCTGATCAATTGTACGAAATTAAGTTAAGCTTTTTCCATTTTTGTCTCCAATATCGGGTTTAGGACATTTCTTTTCAAGCGTTTAGCTCCGAAACTAAGAGTCGGATTGACGTCTAGTTTGCACCATTGAATAGCCCGTAAAGAGTTGTACCAGAATACGTGATTTCAGATCGATTGTAGGAATGTTAGTTAAGTTTTTCCCATTTTTGTCTCCAATATCGGGTTTAGGACAATAATTTTCAAGCGTTTAGCTCCGAAACTAAGAGTCGGATTGACGTCTAGTTTGCACCTTGAATTGCCTGTAAAGAGTTGTACGAGTATACGTGATTTCAGATCGATTGTACGAAAGTAAGTTAAGTTTTTTCCTATTTTTGTCTCCAATATCGGGTTACGACATTTCTTTTCGAGCGTTTAGCTCCGAAACTAAGAGTCGGATTGACGTCTAGTTTGCACCATTGAATTCCTCGTGAAGAGTTGTACCTCTAGACGTGATTTCAGATTGATTGTGCGAATGTAAGTTAAGTTTTTTCCCATTTTTGTCTCCAATATCGGGTTTAGGACATTTCTTTTCAAGCGTTTAGCTCCGAAACTAAGAGTCGGATTGACGTCTAGTTTGCACCATTGAATTCCTCGTGAAGTGTTGTACCGTAGACGTGATTTCAGATCGATTGTACGAAAGTAAGTTAAGCTTTTTCCAATTTTGTCTCCAAAAGCGGGTTTAGACATTTCTTTTCAAGCGTTTAGCTCAAAACTAAGAGTCGGATTGACGTCTAGTTTGCACCATTGAATTCCTCGTGAAGTGTTGTACCCGTAGACGTGAATTCAGATCGATTGTACAAAAGTAAGTAAGCTTTTCCCATTTTTGTCTCTAATAGCGGGTTTAGGACATTTCTCTTCAAGAGTTTAGCTCCGAAACTAAGAGTCGGATTGACGTCTTGTTTGCACCGTTGAATTGCCCATAAAGATTTGTACCAGTATACGTGATTTCAGAACGATTGTACGAATGTGAGTTAAGTTTTTCCCATTTTTGTCTCCAATATCGGGTTACGACATTTCTTTTCAAGCGTTTATCTCCGACACTAAGAGTCGGATTGACGTCTAGTTTGCACCATTGAATTCCTCGTGAAGAGATGTACCCGTAGACGTGATTTCAGATCGATTGTACGAAAGTAAGTTAAGTTTTTTCCCATTTTTGTCTCCAATATCGGGTTACGACATTTCTTTCAAGCGTTTAGCTCCGCAACTAAGAGTCGGATTGACGTCTAGTTTGCACCATTGAATAGCCCGTAAAGAGTTGTACCAGAATACGTGATTTCAGATCGATTGTACGAATGTTAGTTAAGTTTTTCCCATTTTTGTCTCCAATATCGGGTTTAGGACAATAATTTTCAAGCGTTTAGCTCCGAAACTAAGAGTCGGATTGACGTCTAGTTTGCACCATTGAATTGCCTGTAAAGAGTTGTACGAGTATACGTGATTTCAGATCGATTGTACGAAAGTAAGTTAAGTTTTTCCCATTTTTGTCTCCAATATCGGGTTACGACATTTCTTTTCAAGCGTTTAGCTCCGAAACTAAGAGTCGGATTGACGTCTAGTTTGCACCATTGAATTCCTCGTGAAGAGTTGTACCCGTAGACGTGATTTCAGATCGATTGTACGAAAGTAAGTTAAGTTTTTTCCATTTTTGTCTCCAATATCGGGTTACGACATTTCTTTTCAAGCGTTTAGCTCCGAACTAAGAGTCGGATTGACGTCTAGTTTGCACCATTTAATTCCTGGTGAGGAGTTGTACGCGTAGACGTGATTTCAGATCGATTGGGCGAAAGTAAGTTAAGGTTTTTCCCATTTTTGTCTCCAATAGCGGGTTTAGGACAATAATTTTCAAGCTTTTAGCTCCGAAACTAAGAGTCGGATTGACGTCTAGTTTTCACCATTGATTTCCCCGTGAAAAGTTTACCCGTAGACGTGATTTCAGATCGATTGTGCAAAAGTAAGTTAAGTTTTTTCCCATTTTTTTTTTTTATATCGGGTTTAGGACATTTCTTATCAATCGTCTGGCTGCGAAACTAATAGTCGGATTGACGCCTAGTTTGCACCATTGAATTCCCCGTGAGGAAGTGTAAACGTAGACGTGATTCAGACCGATTGTATAAAAGTAAGTTAAGTTTTTTCCCATTTTTGTCTCCTATAGCGGGTTTAGGACATTTTTTTCAAGCGTTTAGCTCCGTAACTAAGAGTCGGATTGACGTCTAGTTTGCACCATTGAATTCCTCGTGACCAGTTGTACCCGTGTACGTGATTTCAGACCGATTGTACAAGAGTAAGTTAAGTTTTTTCCATTTTGTCTCCTATAGCGGTTATAGGACATTTCTTTTCAAGCGTTTAGCTCCGTAACTAAGAGTCGGATTGACGTCTAGTTTGCACCATTCAATTCCTCGTGAAGTGTTGTACCCGTAGGACGTGATTTCAGATCGATTGTACGAACGTACGTTAAGCTTTTTTCCCATTTTTGTCTCCAATAGCGGGTTTAAGACATTTCTTTTCAAGCGTTTAGCTCCAAAACTAAGAGTCGGATTGACGTCTAGTTTGCACCATTGAATTCCCTGTGAAGAGTTGTACCCGTGTACGTGATATCAGATCGATTGTACAAAAGTAAGTTAAGTTTTTTCCCATTTTTGTCTCCTATAGCGGTTTAGGACATTTCTTTTCAAGCGTTTAGCTCCGTAACTAAGAGTCGGATTGACGTCTAGTTTGCACCATTGATATCCTCGTGAAGAGTTGTACCCGTAGACGTGATTTCAGATCGATTGTACGAAAGTAAGTTAAGTTTTTTCCCATTTTTGTCTCCAATATCGGGTTACGACATTTTTTTCAAGCGTTTAGCTCCGAAACTAAGAGTCGGATTGACGTCTAATTTGCACCATTGAATTCCTCGTGAAGAGTTGTACCCGTAGACGTGATTTCAGATCGATTGTACGAAAGTAAGTTAAGCTTTTTCCCATTTTAGTCTCCAATAGCTGGTTTAAGACATTTATTTTTAAGCGTTTAGCTTCGAAACTAAGAGTCGGATTGACGTCCAGTTTGCACCATTGAATTCCTTGTGAAGTGTTGTACCCGTAGACGTGATTTCAGATCGATTGTACGAAAGTAAGTTAAGCTTTTTCCCATTTTTGTCTCCAATAGCGGGTTTTTTGGACATTTCTCTTCAAGGGTTTAGCTCCGAAACTAAGAGTCGGATTGACGTCTAGTTTGCACCATTGAATTGCCCGTAAAGAGTTGTACCAGTATACGTGATTTCAGATCGATTGTACGAATGTGAGTTAAGTTTTTCCCAATTTTGTCTCCAATATCGGGTTACGACATTTCTTTTCAAGCGTTTAGCTCCGAAACTAAGGGTCGGATTGACGTCTAGTTTGCGCCATTGAATTCCCCGTGAAGAGTTGTACCCGTGTACGTGATATCAGATCGATTGTACAAAAGTAAGTTAAGTTTTTTCCCATTTTTGTCTCCAAAAGCGGGTTTAGGACATTTCTTTTCAAGCGTTTAACTCCGAAACTAAGAGTCGGATTGACGTCTAGTTAGCACCATTGAATTCCTGGTGAAGAGCTGTATCCGTAGACGTGATTTCAGATCAATTGTACGAAATTAAGTTAAGCTTTTTCCCATTTTTGTCTCCAATAGCGTGTTTAGGACATTTCTTTTCAAGCGTTTAGCTCCGTAACTAAGAGTCGGATTGACGTCTAGTTTGCACCATTGAATTCCTCGTGAAGAGTTGTACCCGTAGACGTGATTTCAGATCGATTGTACGAAAGTAAGTTAAAATTTTCCCATTTTTATCTCCAATATCGGGTTACGACATTTTTTTTAAAGCGTTTAGCTCCGAAACTAAGAGTCAGATTGACGTCTAGTTTGCACCATTGAATTCCTCGTGAAGAGTTGTACCCGTAGACGTGATTTCAGATCCATTGTGCGAAAGTAAGTTAAGCTTTTTCCCATTTTTGTGTCCAATAGCGGGTTAGGACATATCTTTTCAAGCGTTTAGCTCCAAAACTAAGAGTCGGACTGACGTCTAGTTTGCACCATCGAATTGCCCGTGAAGAGTTGTAGCCGTATACGTGATTTCAGATCGATTGTAGGAAAGTAAGTTAGGTTCTTCCCATTTTTGTCTCCAATATCGGGTTTAGGACATTATTTTTCAAGCGTTTAGCACCGAAACTAAAAGTCGGATTGACGTCTAGTTTACACCATTGAATTCCTCGTGAAGAGTTGTACCCGTAGACGTGATTTCAGATCGATTGTACAAAAGTAAGTTAAGTTTTTTCCCATTTTTGTCTCCAATAGCGGGTTTATGACATTTTTTTCAAGCGTTTAGCTCCGAAACTAAGAGTCGGATTGACGTCTAGTTTGCACCATTGAATTCCCTGTGGAGAGTTGTACACGTGTACGTGATTTCAGATCGATTGTACAAAAGTAAGTTAAGTTTTTTCCCATTTTTGTCTTTTATAGCAGGTTTAGGACATTTTTTTCAAGCGTTTAGCTCCGTAACTAAGAGTCGGATTGACGTCTTGTTTGCCACCATTGAACTCCTCGTAATGAGTTGTACCCGTAGACGTGATTTCAGATCGATTGTACGAAAGTAAGTTAAGGTTTTTCCCATTTTTGTCTCCAATATCGTGTTACGACATTTTTTTCAAGCATTTAGCTCCGAAACTAAGAGTCGGATTGACGTCTAGTTTGCACCATTGAATTCCTCGTGAAGAGCTGTACCCGTAGACGTGATTTCAGATCTATTGTGCGAAAGTAAGTTAAGATTTTTCCCATTTTTGTCTCCAATATCGGGTTTAGGACATATCTTTTCAAGCGTTTAGCTCCAAAACTAAGAGTCGGACTGACGTCTAGTTTGCACCATCGAATTGCCCGTGAAGAGTTGTAGCCGTATACGCGATTTCAGATCGATTGTAGGAAAGTAAGTTTAGGTTCTTCCCATTTTTGTCTCCAATATCGGGTTTAGGACATTATTTTTCAAGCGTTTAGCTCCGAAACTAAAAGTCGGATTGACGTCTAGTTTACACCATTGAATTCCTCATGAAGAGTTGTACCCGTAGACGTGATTTCAGATCGATTGTACAAAAGTAAGTTAAGTTTTTCCCATTTTTGTCTCCAATAGCGGGTTATGACATTTTTTTCAAGCGTTTCGCTCCGAAAATAAGAGTCGGATTGACGTCTAGTTTGCACCATTGAATTCCCCGTGGAGAGTTGTACACGTGTACGTGATTTCAGATCGATTGTACAAAAGTAAGTTAAGTTTTTTCCCATTTTTGTCTTTTATAGCAGGTTTAGGACATTTTTTTCAAGCGTTTAGCTCCGTAACTAACAGTCGGATTGACGTCTAGTTTGCACCATTGAATTCCTCGTAATGAATTGTACCCGTAGACGTGATTTCAGATCGACTGTACGAAAGTAAGTTAAGGTTTTTTCCCATTTTTGTCTCCAATATCGTGTTACGGACATTTTTTTCAAGCATTTAGCTCCGAAACTAAGATTCGAATTGACGTCTAGTTTGCACCATTGAATTCCTCGTGAAGAGCTGTACCCGCAGACGTGATTTCAGATCAATTGTACGAAATTAAGTTAAGCTTTTTCCAATTTTTATCTCCAATAGCGGGTTTAGGACATTTCTTTTCAAGCGTTTAGCTCCGAAACTAAGAGTCGGATTGACGTCTAGTTTGCACCATTGAATTCCTCGTAAAGGGTTGTACCCGTAGACGTGATTTCAGATCGATTGTACGAAAGTAAGTTAAGTTTTTTCCCATTTTTGTCTCCAATATCGGGTTACGACATTTCTTTTCAAGCGTTTAGCTCCGAAACTAAGAGTCGGATTGACGTCTAGTTTGCTCCGTTGAATTCCTCGTGAAGAGTTGTACCCGCAGACGTGATTTCAGATCGATTGCTCGAAAGTAATTTAAGCTTCAACCATTTTTTGTCTCCAATAGCGGGTTTAGGACATTTCTTTTTAAGCGTTTAGCTCCGAACTAAGAGTCGGATTGACGTCTAGTTTGCTCCGTTGAATTCCTCGTGAAGAGTTGTACCCGTAGACGTGATTTCAGATCGATTGTACAAAAGTAAGTAAGTTTTTCCCATTTTTGTCTCCAATAGCGGGTTTAGGACATTTTTTTTCAAGCGTTTAGCTCCAAAACTAAAAGTCGGATTGACGTCTAGTTTGCACCATTGAATCCTCGTGAAGAGTTGTACCTCTAGACGTGATTTCAGATTGATTGTGCGAATGTAAGTTAAGTTTTTTCCCATTTTTGTCTCCAATATCGGGTTTAGGACATTTCTTTTCAAGCGTTTAGCTCCGAAACTAAGAGTCGGATTGACGTCTAGTTTGCACCCATTCAATAGCCCGTAAATAGTTGTACCAGAATACGTGATTTCAGATCGATTGTACGAATGTTAGTTAAGTTTTTCCCATTTTTGTCTCCAATATCGGGTTTAGGACAATAATTTTCAAGCGTTTAGCTCCGAAACTAAGAGTCGGATTGACGTCTAGTTTGCACCATTGAATTGCCTGTAAAGAGTTGTACGAGTATACGTGATTTCAGATCGATTGTACGAAAGTAAGTTAAGTTTTTTCCCATTTTTGTCTCCAATATCGGGTTACGATATTTCTTTTCAAGCATTTAGCTCCGAAACTAAGAGTCGGATTGACGTCTAGTTTGCACTATTGAATTCCTCGTGAAGAGTTGTACCCGTAGACGTGATTTCAGATCAATTGTACGAAAGTAAGTTAAGGTTTTTCCAATTTTTGTCTCCAATATCGTGTTACGACATTTCTTTTCAAGCGTTTAAGCTCCGAAACTAAGGTCGGATTGACGTCTAGTTTTCACCATTGAATTTCTCGTGAAGAGTTGTACCCGTAGACGTGATTTCAGATGGATTGTGCGAATGTAAGTTAAGCTTTTTCCCATTTTTGTCTCCAATATCGGGTTACGACATTTCTTTTCAAGCGTTTACCTCCGAATCTAAGAGCCGGATTGACGTCTAGTTTGCACCATTGAATTCCTCGTGAAGAGTTGTACCCGTAGACGTGATTTCAGATCGATTTTCCGAAAGTAAGTTAAGGTTTTTCCCATTTTTGTCTCCAATATCGTGTTACGACATTTTTTTAAAGCATTTAGCTCCGAAACTAAGAGTCGGATTGACGTCTAGTTAGCACCATTGAATTCCTCGTGAAGAGCTGTATCCGTAGACGTGATTTCTGATCAATTGTACGAAATTAAGTTAAGCTTTTTCCCATTTTTGTCTCCAATATCGGGTTTAGGACATTTCTTTTCAAGCGTTTAGCTCCGAAACTAAGAGTCGGATTGACGTCTAGTTTGCACCATTGAATAGCCCGTAAAGAGTTGTACCAGAATACGTGATTTCAGATCGATTGTACGAATGTTAGTTAAGTTTTTCCCATTTTTGTCTCCAATATTGGTTTAGGACAATAATTTTCAAGCGTTTAGCACCGAAACTAAGAGTCGGATTGACGTCTAGTTTGCACTATTGAATTCCTCGTGAAGAGTTGTACCCGTAGACGTGATTTCAGATCGATTGTGCGAAAGTAAGTTAAGCTTTTTCCCATTTTTGTCTCCAATATCGGGTTACGACATTTCTTTTCGAGCGTTTAGCTCCGAAAGTAAGAGTCGGATTGACGTCTAGTTTGCACTATTGAATTCCTCGTGAAGAGTTGTACCCGTAGACGTGATTTCAGATCGATTGTACGAAAGTAAGTTAAGTTTTTTCCCATTTTTGTCTCCAATATCGGGTTACGACATTTTTTTCAAGCGTTTAGCTCCGAAACTAAGAGTCGGATTGACGTCTAGTTTGCACCATTGAATTCCTCGTGAAGAGTTGTACCCGTAGACGTGATTTCAGATCGATTGTACAAAAGTAAGTTATGTTTTTTCCCATTTTTGTCCCCAATAACGGGTTTATGACATTTTTTTCAGCGTTTAGCTCCGAAACTAAGAGTCGGATTGACGTCTAGTTTGCACCATTGAATTCCCGTGAAGAGTTGTACACGTGTACGTGATTTCAGATCGATTGTACAAAAGTATGTTAAGTTTTTTCCCATTTTTGTCTTTTATAGCGGGTTTAGGACATTTTTTTCAAGCTTTTAGCTCCGTAACTAAGAGTCGGATTGACGTCTAGTTTGCACCGTTGAATTCCTCGTGAAGAGTTGTACCTATAGTCGTGATTTCAGATTGATTGTGCGAATGTAAGTTAAGTTTTTCCCATTTTGTCTCCAATATCGGGTTAGGACATTTCTTTTCAAGCGTTTAGCTCCGAAACTAAGAGTCGGATTGACGTCTAGTTTGCACCATTGAATTCCTCGTAAAGTGTTGTACCCGTAGACGTGATTTCAGATCGATTGTACGAAAGTAAGTTAAGCTTTTTCCCATTTTTGTCTCCAAAAGCGGGTTTTAGACATTTCTTTTCAAGCGTTTAGCTTAAAATCTAAGAGTCGGATTGACGTCTAGTTTGCGCCATTAATTCCTCGTGAAGAGTTGTACCCGTAGACGTGATTTCAGATCGATTGTACGAAAGTAAGTTAAGTTTTTTCCCATTTTTGTCTCCAATATCGGGTTACGACATTTCTTTTCAAGCGTTTAGCTCCGAAACTAAGAGTCGGATTGACGTCTAGTTTGCACCATTGAATAGCCCGTAAAGAGTTGTACCAGAATACGTGATTTCAGATCGATTGTACGAATGTTAGTTAAGTTTTTCCCATTTTTGTCTCCAATATCGGTTTAGGACAATAATTTTCAAGCGTTTAGCTCCGAAACTAAGAGTCGGATTGACGTCTAGTTTGCACCATTGAATTGCCTGTAAAGAGTTGTACGAGTATACGTGATTTCAGATCGATTGTACGAAAGTAAGTAACTTTTTTCCCATTTTTGTCTCCAATATCGGGTTACGACATTTCTTTTCGAGCGTTTAGCTCCGAAACTAAGGGTCGAATTGACGTCTAGTTTGCACTATTGAATTCCCCGTGAAGAGTTGTACCCGTAGACGTGATTTCAGATCGATTGTACGAAAGTAAGTTAAGGTTTTTTCAATTTTTGTCTCCAATATCGTGTTACGACATTTCTTCTCAAGCGTTTAGCTCCGAAACTAAGAGTCGGATTGACGTCTAGTTTGCACCATTGAATTCCTCGTGAAGAGTTGTACCCGTAGACGTGATTTCAGATCGATTGTACAAAAGTAAGTTAAGTTTTTTCCCATTTTTGTCTCAATAACGGGTTTATGACATTTTTTTCAAGCGTTTAACTCCGAAACTAAAAGTCGGATTGACGTCTAGTTTGCACCATTGAATTCCCCGTGAAGAGTTGTACACGTGTACGTGATTTCAGATCGATTGTACAAAAGTAAGTTAAGTTTTTTCCCATTTTTGTCTTTTATAGCGGGTTTAGGACATTTTTTTCAAGCGTTTAGCTCCGTATCTAAGAGTCGGATTGACGTCTAGTTTGCACCATTAAATTCCTCGTGAAGAGTTGTACCTCTAGACGTGATTTCAGATTGATTGTGCAAATGTAAGTTAAGGTTTTTCCCAATTTTTGTCTCCAATATCGGGTTTAGGACATTTTTTTCAAGCGTTTAGCTCCGAAACTAAGAGTCGGATTGACGTCTAGTTTGCACCATTGAATAGCCCGTAAAGAGTTTTACCAGAATACGTGATTTCAGATCGATTGTACGAATGTTAGTTAAGTTTTTCCCATTTTTGTCTCCAATATCGGGTTTAGGACATTAATTTTTAAGCGTTTAGCTCCGAAACTGAGAGTCGGATTGACGTCTAGTTTGCACCATTGAATTGCCTGTAAAGAGTTGTACGAGTATACGTGATTTCAGATCGATTGTACGAAAGTAAGTTAAGTTTTTTCCCATTTTTGTCTCAATATCGGGTTACGACATTTCTTTTCAAGCGTTTAGCTCGAAAGTAAGAGTCGGATTGACGTCTAGTTTGCACCATTGACATCCTCGAGAAGAGTTGTACCCGTAGACGTGATTTCAGATCGATTTGTACGAAAGTAAGTTAAGGTTTTTCCCATTTTTGTCTCCAATATCGTGTTACGACATTTCTTTTCAAGCGTTTAGCTCCGAAACTAAGAGTCGGATGGACGTCTAATTTTCACCATTGAATTCCTCGTGAAGAGCTGTATCCGTAGACGTGATTTCAGATCAATTGTACGAAGTTAAGTTAAGCTTCTTCCCATTTTTGTCTCCAATAGCGTGTTTAGGACATTTCTTTTCAAGCGTTTAGCTCCGAAACTAAGAGTCGGATTGACGTCTAGTTTGCACCATTGAATAGCTCGTAAAGAGTTGTACCAGAATACGTGATTTCAGATCGATTGTACGAATGTTAGTTAAGATTTTCCCATTTTTGTCTCCAATATCGGGTTTAGGACAATAATTTTCAAGCGTTTAGCCCCGAAACTAAGAGTCGGATTGACGTCTAGTTTGCACCATTGAATTGCCAGTAAAGAGTTGTACGAGTATACGTGATTTCAGATCGATTTTACGAAAGAAGTTAAGTTTTTTCCCATTTTTGTCTCCTATATCGTGTTACGACATTTCTTTTCAAGCGTTTAGCTCCGAAACTAAGAGTCGGATTGACGTCTAGTTTTCACCATTGAATTCCCGTGAAAGGTTGTACCGGTAGACGTGATTTCAGATCGATTGTGCAAAAGTAAGTTAAGTTTTTTCCCATTTTTGTCTCCAATAGCGGGTTTAGGACATTTGTTTTCAAGCGTCTAGCTCCGAAACTAAGATTCGGATTGACGTCTAGTTTGCACCATTGAATTCCCCGTGAAGTGTTGTACCCGTAGACGTGATTTCAGATCGATTGTACGAAAGCAAGTTAAGCTTTTTTCCATTTATGTCTCCATTAGCGGGTTTTAGACATTTCTTTTCAAGCGTTTAGCTTCGAAACTAAGAGTCGGATTGACGTCTAGTTTGCACCATAAATTCTTCGTGAAGTGTTGTACCCGTAGACGTGATTTCAGATCGATTGTACGAAAGTAAGTTAAGCTTTTTCCCATTTTTGTCTCCAAAAGCAGGTTTTAGACATTTCTTTTCAAGCGTTTAGCTTCAAAACTAAGAGTCGGATTGACGTCTAGTTTGCACCATTGAATTCCTCGTGAAGTGTTGTACCGTAGACGTGAATTCAGATCGGTTGTACAAAAGTAAGTTAAGCTTTTTCCCATTTTTGTCTCTAATAGCGGGTTTAGGACATTTCTCTTCAAGCGTTTAGCTCCGAAACTAAGAGTCGGATTGACGTCTTGTTTGCACCATTGAATTGCCCATAAAGATTTGTACCAGTATACGTGATTTCAGAACGATTGTACGAATGTGAGTTAAGTTTTTCCCATTTTGTCTCCAATATCGGGTTACGACATTTCTTTTCAAGCGTTTATCTCCGAACTATGAGTCGGATTGACGTCTAGTTTGCACCATTGAATTCCTCGTGAAGAGTTGTACCCGTAGACGTGATTTCAGATCGATTGTACGAAAGTAGGTTAAGTTTTTTCCCAATTTTGTCTCCAATATCGGGTTACGACATTTCTTTTCAAACGTTTAGCTCCGAAACTAATAGTCGGATTGACGTCTAGTTTGCACCATTGAATTCCTCGTGAAGAGTTGTACCCGTAGACGTGATTTCAGATCGATTGTACGAAAGTAAGTTAAGTTTTTTCCCATTTTTGTCTCCAATATCGGTTTAGTACATTTCTTTTCAAGCGTTTAGCTCCGAAACTAAGAGTCGGATTGACGTCTAGTTTGCACCATTGAATTCCTCGTGAAGAGTTGTACCTCTAGACGTGATTTCAGATTGATTGTGCTGATGTAGTTAAGTTTTTTCCCATTTTTGTCTCTAATATCGGGTTAGGACATTTCTTTTCAAGCGTTTAGCTCCGAAACTAAGAGTCGGATTGACGTCTAGTTTGCACCATTGAATAGCCCGTAAAGAGTTGTACCAGAATACGTGATTTCAGATCGATTGTACGAATGTTAGTTAAGTTTTTCCCATTTTTGTCTCCAATATCGGGTTTAGGACAATAATTTTCAAGCGTTTAGCTCCGAAACTAAGAGTCGATTGACGTCTAGTTTGCACACATTGAATTGCTGTAAAGAGTTGTACGAGTATACGTGATTTCAGATCGATTGTACGAAAGTAAGTTAAGTTTTTTCCCATTTTTGTCTCCAATATCGGGTTACGACATTTCTTTTCAAGCGTGTAGCTCCGAAACTAAGAGTCGGATTGACGTCTAGTTTGCACTATTGAATTCCTCGTGAAGAGTTGTACCCGTAGACGTGATTTCAGATCGATTGTACGAAAGTAAGTTAAGGTTTTTCCAATTTTTGTCTCCAATATCGTGTTACGACATTTCTTTTCAAGCATTTAGCTCCAAAACTAAGAGTCGGATTGACGTCTAGTTTTCACCATTGAATTCCTCGTGAAGAGTTGTACCCGTAGACGTGATTTCAGATGGATTGTACGAAATTAAGTTAAGCTTTTTCCATTTTTGTCTCCAATATCGGGTTACGACATTTCTTTTCAAAGCGTTTACCTCCGAATCTAAGAGCCGGATTGACGTCTAGTTTGCACATTGAATTCCTCGTGAAGAGCTGTATCCGTAGACGTGATTTCTGATCAATTGTACGAAATTAAGTTAAGCTTTTTCCCATTTTTGTCTCCAATATCGGGTTACGACATTTCTTTTCAAACGTTTAGCTCCGAAACTAAGAGTCGGATTGACGTCTAGTTTGCACCTAATTGAATAGCTCGTAAAGAGTTGTACCGTAGACGTGATTTCAGATCGATTGTACAAAAGTAAGTTAAGTTTTTTCCCATTTTTTGTCTCAATAGCGGGTTTATGACATTTTTTTCAAGCGTTTAGCTCCGAAACTAAGAGTCGGATTGACGTCTAGTTTGCACCATTGAATTCCCCGTGAAGAGTTGTACACGTGTACGTGATTTCAGATCGATTGTACACAAGTAAGTTAAGTTTTTTCCAATTTTTGTCTTTATAGCGGGTTTAGGACATTTTTTTCAAGCGTTTAGCTCCGTAACTAAGAGTCGGATTGACGTCTAGTTTGCACCATTGAATTCCTCGTGAAGAGTTGTACCTCTAGACGTGATTTCAGATTGATTGTGCGGATGTAAGTTAAGTTTTTTCCCATTTTTGTCTCCAATATCGGCTTTAGGACATTTCTTTTCAAGCGTTTAGCTCCGAAACTAAGAGTCGGATTGACGTCTAGTTTGCACCATTGATTAGCCCGTAAAGAGTTTTTCCAGAATACGTGATTTCAGATCGATTGTACGAATGTTAGTTAAGTTTTTCCCATTTTGTCTCCAATATCGGGTTTAGGACATTAATTTTCAAGCGTTTAGCTCCGAAACTGAGAGTCGGATTGACGTCTAGTTTCACCATTGAATTCCTCGTGAAGAGTTGTACCCGTAGACGTGATATCAGATGGATTGTGCGAAATTAAGTTAAGCTTTTTCCATTTTTGTCTCCAATATCGGGTTACGACATTTCTTTTCAAGCGTTTACCTCCGAATCTAAGAGCCGGATTGACGTCTAGTTTGCACCATTGAATTCCTCGTGAAGAGCTGTATCCGTAGACGTGATTTCTGATCAATTGTACGAAATTAAGTTAAGCTTTTTCCCATTTTGTCTCCAATATCGGGTTACCGACATTTCTTTTCAAACGTTTAGCTCCGAAACTAAGAGTCGGATTGACGTCTAGTTTGCACCATTGAATTCCTCGTGAAGAGTTGTACCCGTATCCGTGATTTCAGATCGATTGTACAAAAGTAAGTTAAGTTTTTTCCCATTTTTGTCTCCAATAGCGGGTTTATGACATTTTTTTCAAGCGTTTAGCTCCGAAACTAGAGTCGGATTGACGTCTAGTTTGCACCATTGAATTCCCCGTGAAGAGTTGTACACGTGTACGTGATTTCAGATCGATTGTACACAAGTAAGTTAAGTTTTTTCCCATTTTTGTCTTTATAGCGGGTTTAGGACATTTTTTTCAAGCGTTTAGCTCCGTAACTAAGAGTCGGATTGACGTCTAGTTTGCACCATTGAATTCCTCGTGAAGAGTTGTACCTCTAGACGTGATTTCAGATTGATTGTGCGAATGTAAGTTAAGTTTTTTCCCATTTTTGTCTCCAATATCGGCTTTAGGACATTTCTTTTCAAGCGTTTAGCTCCGAAAACTAAGAGTCGGATTGACGTCTAGTTTGCAGCCATTGATTAGCCCGTAAAGAGTTTTTCCAGAATACGTGATTTCAGATCGATTGTACGAATGTTAGTTAAGTTTTTTCCCATTTTTTGTCTCCAATATCGGCTTTAGGACATTTCTTTTCAAGCGTTTAGCTCCGAAACTAAGAGTCGGATTGATTTTCTAGTTTGCACCATTGATTAGCCCGTAAAGAGTTTTTCCAGAATACGTGATTTCAGATCGATTGTACGAATGTTAGTTAAGTTTTTCCATTTTTGTCTCCAATATCGGGTTTAGGACATTAATTTTCAAGCGTTTAGCTCCGAAACTGAGAGTCGGATTGACGTCTAGTTTGCACCATTGAATTGCCTGTAAAAGTTGTACGAGTATACGTGATTTCAGATCGATTGTACGAAAGTAAGTTAAGTTTTTTCCCATTTTTGTCTCCAATATCGGGTTTACGACATTTCTTTTCTAGCGTTTAGCTCGAAACTAAGAGTCGGATTGACGTCTAGTTTGAACCATTGACATCCTCGTGAAGAGTTGTACCCGTAGACGTGATTTCAGATCGATTGTACGAAAGTAAGTTAAGCTTTTTTCCCATTTTTGTCTCCAAAAGCGGGTTTTAGACATTTCTTTTGAAGCGTTTAGCTTCAAAACTAAGAGTCGGATTGACGTCTAGTTTGCACCATTGAATTCCTCGTGAATTGTTGTACCCGTAGACGTGAATTCAGATCGATTGTACAAAAGTAAGTTAAGCTTTTTCCCATTTTTGTCTCTGAGAGCGGGATTAGGACATTTCTCTTCAAGCGTTTAGCTCCGAAACTAAGAGTCGGATTGACGTCTTGTTTGCACCATTGAATTGCCCATAAAGATTTGTACCAGTATACGTGATTTCAGAACGATTGTACGAATGTGAGTTAAGTTTTTCCCATTTTTGTCTCCAATATCGGGTTACGACATTTCTTTTCAAGCGTTTATCTCCGAAACTAAGAGACGTATTGACGTCTAGTTTGCACCATTGAATTCCTCGTGAAGAGTTGTACCCGTAGACGTGATTTCAGATTGATTGGGCGAAAGTAAGTTAAGGTTTTCCAATTTTTGTCTCCAATAGCGGGTTTAGGAGAATAATTTTCAAGCCTTTAGCTCCGAAACTAAGAGTCGGATTGACGTCTAGTTTTCACCATTGATTTCCCCGTGAAAAGTTGTACCCGTAGACGTGATTTCAGATCGATTGTGCAAAAGTAAGTTAAGTTTTTTTCCATTTTTTTCTCCAATATCGGGTTTTGGGACATTTCTTATCAAGCGTCTGGCTGCGAAACTGATAGTCGGATTGACGCCTAGTTTGCACCATTGAATTCCCCGTGAGGAAGTGTAAACGTAGACGTGATTTCAGACGATTGTATAAAAGTAAGTTAAGTTTTTTCCCATTTTTGTCTCCTATAGCGGGTTAGGACATTGTTTCAAGCGTTTAGCTCCGTAACTAAGAGTCGGATTGACGTCTAGTTTGCACCATTGAATTCCTCGTGACGAGTTGTACCCGTGTACGTGATTTCAGACCGATTGTACAAGAGTAAGTTAAGTTTTTTTCCATTTTTGTCTCCTATAGCGGTTTTAGGACATTTTTTTTCAAGCGTTTAGCTCCGTAACTAAAGTCGGATTGACGTCTACTTTGCACCATTTAATTCCTCGTGAAATGTTGTACCCGT